>OENG01000023.1:6536463-7106488 GCA_900239735.1 Blumeria hordei DH14
GAAATTCATGATAAAGAACTCCTACTATTGTAGCTAGCATGAAGGAGTGGGATACAGAGCTAAGGGGGTCTAGCGCATTCTTTCACCATCCTAAGTGACCATATGAACTTGAAGTATTTCTTGACCACAAGAAGGCTGACAGAGCGGCAAACTCGATGGGCTGAATTTCTATCTAGATTCAGGTACACACTAGTGTACAGGAAAGGAATAGATAGTGAACGTCCGGACGCACTCTCAAGAAGGGATCAAGATAGACCAGTGTAAGGCGATCCCCGTCTCTTGAGCCGCGAACGCCAAGTTTTAATGCCAATTTAATGCTTCAAAATTATGTATAAATGGTACTAATGTTGCAGAAGGCCAGGAAATATTTGTCAATGGAGATTTGCAGAGCTTTGGGACCAAGCGATGGAAAACGACAAAACATATATTCAAGTTGTGATGCGGTACAAAGTGGAGAGCGTGTATGGCCGAAGAACCTCAAATTACAATTGGAAGATTCGGACGATCCTAGTCGATTAAAGCAAGATCGGTGCATGTGAATTTGACGAAGCGTTAGGAGTGGTCAGGTATCAAGGACGGATATGGGTACTCTCTTCGAGCCTCTCACAAGGCCATTATACAGCACATTCATGACTCAGCCGTCGCTGGGATCCAGGAAGAGATGCAACACTTGCTCAAGTGGCCGAGAGTACTTTTGGCCTGGAATAAGCAAGTCGGTAAAATGATTCTGTAAAAATTGCCATGTATGCGGAAGATCATCAATTTGGCGACATCAGAAAAAAGGGCTTCTTAAACCACTACCAGTACCCGATAGATTTCACACAAGAACTTTCTATTGACTTCATGGAGAGCTACCAAACTCTAATGGGGCAACAAATATTATGGTAATTACTGATAGATTGTTGAAATCAGTAACACTAGAGGCAATGGAGAAAATGGATTCAGAATTTGTGCTAAGCGGTTCTGGAATGTCACTGGCGTTATCATGGGTTCCCGAAAGCTTTGACTAGCGATAGAGGGTCTAACTGGACAAGCAAATTCTGGAGACGATTGTGTGAATTGGTGGGAATTGAACAAAGGTTGAGCACAGCCTATCATCCTCAAACTGACGGGCTACGGAACGAATGAACCAGGAAGTTCAAACCTACCTGCGGGCATATGTTTCCTATACCCAACATGATTGGTCTGATTGTCTCGCTGCGGCTCAACTTGCGATTAATAATAGAGATGTAGTAGCCCTAGGCGGCATAAGTCCATTCTTTGCGACACATGGGTACCATGTAAACCCTATACAAACTGCTTCCGAAGATTCAATGATTCCCGCATCTACAGGAAGAGAAAGGGCTGAGCAATTCATCGAGCGATTGGAAGGAATTACGATCTTTATGCAATCCGCAATGGCAGCCGTTCAAGAAAGATTTAAGGAACTAACAAACAAAAATAGACAGCCAGCACCAAGATATGTGGTGTGTGATAAAGTTTGGCTACTTCTGCGAAACATAAGGCTAGTGTCTAGAACTGATGGAAAACACATGCATCTGGTGTGGGAATGGAACTGGGAACATGAGGGTTCACGTGATATATTAGGATTATGTAAGGCGTTTGGGGGACGGGAGTTTATAGTTTCATATCGTAGTTATTAGAAAACAAGAACGATCATATCAAGCAGCAACTCGAGTGCAGTTATTGTGATCACACCCCGTAAACATACCGACACTGATCAGTAGACGTACAGATCAGGATACGGATTATTACGAAGAGAGAGAATATTAGACACTCCCTCACTGAGGATCTCTGTCTACTAATCTCTGCTAAGGATACGATTCGAGAATTGTCCCTAATACTAAGGAATTCAATTCAAAAAGAGTATCAAAAGTCAGTCCCAGATTAGGAATTCTGACTGCGTCCACCACGCCATATCCAATTTTCATACTTTGCCTCTAAATTAAGCCTTCAACTTTCTCCACATCAGAAGGAAAAATGTCTGACAACAACGAAACCAGTGCCTCCCTAAAAGATGCAGAATTTATCGAAAATAAAATAAATTTATACGAAAAGTGCGACTTAAAAGACTTAGATCTTTGGGAATCATTTCAAGAAGATTTTTCTCCCTTTACCACTGAGAGATTTACCGCAGCACCCCGTCCTATCATCCAAATGCTTCGTACATTTCTTCGCAAACGTGGTGTTTATGTTTTGAAAAAGGCTAGAATTCCAATAGCCCAAACGTTGTTCGAAGTAACTCAACAAGAAGAGCCAAAAGATTGGACAGATGAAGCTATTCAAGAACACCTATCATCCGACGGACCATTCATTTCTAACAAAGTAAACTACCTCATAAAGACTAAATTAAGCCTAGCAGAGGCTCATGGGAACTTCAGCTCACTTCCGCGACCCAAGTTATCACCCAGCCCCAATTTGAAAACTGAGAGTAAAGAGGCTAATAAAAATAACAGTTCGCTGCCAAACACTGAAAACCAATTTAAACAGGAACCTCAAGAGCCTCCTTTTACGGTTGATTTTTCTAGAGAACTTATTTCTTTAGCTAAATTGTATACGGAAGAAGTCAAATATAGTGGGGAAAATGATAATTTTGACTTTAAGCTAGCAATATTTCACGACTTGTGCGGAAGGTCTGGTGTACAACCGTTTATGATGGATCAAGCTTTCCCGACGATGCTACGAGGACTAGCCCTAGAAAATTACTATGCAAACATGTCTGTCAATAAAACAGCATCTTTTGAGCATAAATGTGACTCAATTCGGCAGTATTTTGAAGGGCCAGAGTACAAAAGAGCAGTCTTAGCAACCTGGAATTCAACTACCTTAAAATCCATAATCAATGTTAATCCAGGACTTTCAACGCAACAATGTTTAAAATTATTTGTCAAAGAACTTCGACATCTACAACATGGTCTTACACTGGATCTACGAAACGACTCATTTCTACACAACAAACTCGTGAGCGGATGTAAAACGGTGCCAGCATGTCAGTTCGCTTGCTTTAAACCCAGTGAGAGTCTTGCTGGACTCATAAATGATCTTCATTCTTCAATTGCAACCCATGAAGAATTACACGAGCCACAAACAAACCAAACTTTCTTTACCGATAGAAAATATCACCATCGTAACACCTTAAACCATCAATCTACTCCACATTCACTTCAGAAACCTTCAAATGATTTCAACGATACCCACAAAAAAAGATGCCACATCTGCCGCAAGGAAGGTTGTTGGTCAACAAATCACAGTAAGGAAGAACGGAAAAACTACCTTAATCAATACAGGCAAAAACTTAACAAAAAAGTTGACAAACATATTCATCAGTATGCTGTTGATCTCGAAACAATCGAAGAAAATAATTTTACTAGTGACGAATCTGATACTGAGTCCATCAAAGAAACAATCGATGCCATGGTTTTAGAAATTGGCTCTTTACCAGTCACTAAAACTTCAAATGAACAATTTCTTACTTCATATGGCTATGTGCTCAATGCTGAAATCATGGCCAATCATTTAGCAAATAAAGCTCTCGAACATGCAATCACCACAAAAATTCCTCATAATTTAGAAGAAGTTGAACAACTCAATCTTGAAAAATTTCCTTACACATTTACTTCTACTTCTAATTCTCCTTTGAACCGATACAACTCATCTAATTTTCACGGTATAATGATTGACACGGGCGCTTCCAAAATATCGACTGCAGGATACAACCAATATATTGCCTGCCAGAAATTTAACAGTTATGTGAAAATTGATAAGTCCAAAGCAGGGGCCATCAACGTCCTATTTGGCATTGGCTCAACGCCTTCCGTTGGTTCTTTCAAATTAAATACACCAGTTGGTGTTACTGAATTTCATGTAGTTCATGCCGACACTCCCTTTCTATTATGTCTTGCAGACATGGACAGATTAAAGATTTATTATAATAATGTTGATAATGTTTTAGTGACCTCAACAGGAAAAACAATACCTGTCATTCGTCAATTCGGTCACCCTTTTCTTACATGGGGTGAATCTCTACAAAATATTCTGGAAACTTCATTCGAAAATAATCCTTGCTATTTAACTGAAGCAGAACTCCGAAGACTGCACCGGAGGTTTGGGCATCCATCAGCAGATAGACTATATCGACTGTTAAAGCGTGCAGGTCATGTTCCGGACCAAAAAGTTCTTCAACATCTAACAAAGTTCTGTGTTCATTGCCAAAAGCACGGAAAATCACCAGGAAGATTTAAGTTTACCCTCCGAGAAGATTTAAATTTTAATTATTCTATAATAATCGACGTAATGTATATACATAATTTACCGGTTCTTCATATTGTCGACGAAGCGACAAGGTTTCAAGCGGCTAGATGGTTGAAAAACCTTTCGGCCCAGCATACTTGGGATGCTATAAAAATCTGTTGGATTGATACGTATATTGGACCTCCGGACTATATTGTCCACGATGCTGGTACAAACTTCACTAGCAAAGAGTTTCGTCAAAATGCCACCTCAAATGGAATTGCTACGAAGTGTGTGCCTGTTGAGGCCCATTGGTCCATTGGTATGGTTGAAAGATATCATTCAATTCTACGTAGAGCCTATTTTATAATTGAGGAAGAAATTGGACGTCAAAATAAAGAACTAGCACTCCAAATGGCCGTAAAAGCAATTAATGATACAGCAGGCCCAGACGGTTTGGTGCCAACATTATTGGTATTTGGTGCTTATCCAAGAATGTCGGAACTAGATGCACCTTCACTTACGATTGCTCAACGCTCTACAGCAATCGAAAAAGCTATGAAAGAAGTTCGGAAAATAAGGGCTGAGAAACAAGTTTCAGACGCCTTAGCTTCGAGAAATGGACCTAATACGTCTGTTCTTCATGATCTACCACTCAATTCTGATGTTCTTGTCTGGCGAGAAAATAGTATTGGCCAACAAGGCAAGTGGTCAGGACCCTTTAAACTTCTCAGTGTAGACCGGGAAACTTGCAAAGTTCAACTTCCACACGGACCTACTAATTTCAGGAGTACAACTGTTAAACCATTCCACACTGAGCCGAATCTAAACGAAAAAGTTAATGAACACAACAATGGCCAGGACCAAGTCAATACTGATGAAGCCCCCACGCAATCTGTTAACAAATCTCTATCTCAAGTACCAGTTCGACGAAGCTCACGTATAAGATCTCCGACCTGGAAACACCGTGACGCAGATCTTTCCGTATTTTTACAAACTCAATTGTTCGCCGATTCTAGACAAAATGAAATCAATGGCTTATTAGAAAAAGGTGTATTCCAAATAATCAAGGAATCAAGCGTACCACAGGGTGTAAGGATTTTTAATTCCAGATTTGTTGATGAAATAAAGAACATTGGTACCGATAAAGCTTTTGAAAAATCAAGGCTCGTAGTTCAAGCATTTAACGATCATGGCAAAGAATTTGTTCTCACCCAGTCGCCGACCATACAAAGAATGAGCCAAAGGCTTATACTTGCATTAACAGCCATCTTACATAAAAAGATGTCTCTCGACCTTTTTATCCGCGATATTTCTCAGGCCTATGTGCAATCAACAACCCAGTTAAATCGAAACTTTTTTGTCAAACCCCCAAAGAGCTAGGACTGAAATCAGGCTCCATCTTAAAAATAGTTAAACCACTATATGGTGTACCAGAGGCTGGAAACCACTGGTTTAAAACCTACCATCAACATCATACAAAAAATCTCGGTATGATTCAATCCACATTCGACTCATGCCTCTTATCCAAATTTATCAATGGTTTCGGTATTGTAGGCCTCCAAACGGATGATACTTTAATTCTAGCTGACAAATTATTTGCAAATGCCGAGGAAACCAAACTAAGAGAGGCTAAATTATTAGCAAAAGAAAGAGAAAAACTTACTGAAAACTCACCTCTAAAGTTCAACGGCAGCCAAATCAGCAAAAAGGACGATTCTATATTTCTAACCCAGGAACTCCAGTGTAAAAACCTACGTCTTATTAGTCTGAAACCAACCAACCTCGTAGGCTCCAGGGGAAAATTGCGCACAGCTGTAACTCCAAAAGATCAATTTATCGCCCAGAGAGCTCGAGGTGCGTATATAGCGAGTGTTTGTCAGCCAGAGGCTTCATTTGATCTATCACACGCTGCTCAAATCATTAATCCAAAAGAGGAAGATGCAAAAGCAATTAACAAACGCCTTCAATGGCAAATTGATAATTCTTTAAGAGGTCTCAAGTTCATTGAACTTGATTTAAAAACACTTAAGTTGATGGTCTTTACTGATGCATCTTTTGCAAACAATCAAGATTTATCATCTCAAATTGGTTACGTGATAGCTCTGGCCGATGATAATAACAAGGCTAACATCATTCACTGGTCTTCACTTAAGTGTAAGAGAGTCACCAGAAGTGTTCTGGCTTCTGAACTTTACTCCGTGGCTCATGGCTTCGATGTTGCCGTCGTTCTTAAAGCGACAATTGAGCAAATACTTGACCTTAAAGAGCCTCTTCCGCTAATTCTATGCACTGATTCTAAATCGTTGTATGATTGTCTAGTAAAGCTTGGCACCACGCAAGAAAAGCGTTTGATGATTGACTTAATGTGTCTACGGCAATCGTATGAGCGGCGCCAAATAACCGAAATCAGATGGATTGATGGGAAGTCTAACCCAGCAGACGCCATGACGAAAAGCCAACCATGTCCTGCTTTAACAAGCTTGATTGATACCAACAGACTGAATATTGAAACTTCTGGATGGGTAGAAAGACCTAATATATAGACACTACTTATCCATTCTAAAGAGCCGCCAGTGTCTAGAACTGATGGAAAACACATGCATCTGGTGTGGGAATGGAACTGGGAACATGAGGGTTCACGTGATATATTAGGATTATGTAAGGCGTTTGGGGGACGGGAGTTTATAGTTTCATATCGTAGTTATTAGAAAACAAGAACGATCATATCAAGCAGCAACTCGAGTGCAGTTATTGTGATCACACCCCGTAAACATACCGACAGCTAGAAGATCAACCTTCCAAAAAGTTGGGGTGGCAGCATGCAAAATACACTGTCACAAAAGTAATTTCGCCTGAAGTAGTACAGCTTAATGTCCCCGGAAAGATACATAATAAATTCCATGTGGACATGCTGTTACCAGCAGAAGAAAATCCGTTGCCGTCCCAAATACTTGAGGACGAAAATCCAGGCCCCATCACTAGTGATGATGGCGAAGAAGAGTACCAGATTGACGAAGTTCTTAGATGCAGGACGAGAAAAGGAGAAAGACAGGCTTTGGTTAAGTGGACAGGAATGGCGCAACCAGAGTGGACATCACTCATAAATTTACAAGATGCTATAGCACTCGACGTTTGGGAGGAAAAGTGGGGCTCGGCAGAGATAAATAATGGGCCAGCGTCAGGGAAGGAGAGAAGAAGAGGGTAAATGGGGGGGTAATGTTACGGTTTGACCGTTGTTTAAGCTTAGGCGGATACCTAAGCGTAATCCTAAGAATGTTTACAATATGGCTGCGCGGGAGAGATAGATGAAGCTGAACGAAACAGCGCTATTAATTAGGAGGTTGGAGGGTTAGCACAACTAGGTGGCACTTGTCATTGTGTGGCTGGGTAGCAAGTACAGTGCCTATGGATAAGTCATCAGTCTGTAGACCCACGAAGATCAATTCTTATAAATACCTGTTAGTAGTAGCTAGAGTTTTCTTTTCTCCTCATATAGTTTAATAAATCGATTTACTCATCACCAACTCGGTTTCTGTCACAGTAGGAAGTCCATGGTGTTGCTTTCTCAACTGGTGCGTCCCCGAAGAAACAAACGGACTTGATCTTTTCCATGAGATTTTCGGAGTCTCCGTCTTTGGGGCTGTCACGGACTGACTGATGTGGAGATGATTCATGGTGTTGAGTTACTTCGATGGCATTCTAAGCTATTCTAGCAATTAGTTTCTAGATGTTTCCGGATAGTATTTTGTACTCTTACCAGTTCACTGGGCTTCGATCAGATTCTAGGTCACTCTCAGGAGTTCGACAGGAATTGGGCTGGAACTAGATTACTGTAGTCTGTAGTAGATAGTGTCGAAGTATAAGTAGCTGAGGTATCTACATGTCGAAAGCTCTCCAGCTTTCAGTCTTGTACTATTACCTAGATATCCAAGAATCAAGAACCTAGTCTTCTGTTAATATATTGTCTTTATTATCAAGTATCCAAGATTTCCCACCAACCATTTCCAAGTTAAGTAACCAAGTCCCAAGAGAGCCCTGACATTACTGAAAGCTCGTTATATCATTTTTCAAGTCATGTCTTCGAATCCAGGAAATCAAGAAGCACCAGGCCAGGAACGACGAATATTGGAAGAGATTGCCGGCATTTCAGATGTGTCGCAATTTGTTAAAGGGGTTCAGACCGACCCAGCTGTTGTCATCGATGCAATTAAGGCATTGAAGATAAGAAATGAAGAGGCCGAAGCGGAACTGGAATCAGCAAGGCGGCGAATTAAGAAGCTCGAAAAGAAACCAACAACCCCGGGAAATGTGAATAGTCAATCAGTGAATGAGGATTGGATGTCGCGACTAGTGGTTGCATTAGAAGGTCGAAATACAGTGAGGTCAGCATTACTGCCGGATGCTCATATTTTCAGTGGTACCAGGAAAGATTTTTACAACTGGAAAGAATTAATAATGATGAAAATTAAGGGGAACCTAGACCACTACCCGACGGAACAATCTAGAATGATTTATGTGTATTCACGAATGAATTCAGAAAGTCGCACACATTTGCAGAATTGGGTTCAGGATGGATCTTTGCTGTTCCCAACTCTCGCCCACATGATGGATCAGTTGACAATTATCTTTGGCGATCCGCACAGAGCGCGTGATGCAGCTTCGCGTTTACACTCAAACGCGCAGAAGAATAAGAGTTTCGGTACCTGGATTGCCGAAATTAGACGCGACGCGGCTATTGCCGGATACGAAGGCAATTCTCGGTATCTACGAGACCTAGTTTTGAACAAGATGAATCTGGAATTGAAGAAGGCCCTGGTCCATGAACGCGACATCGAATATCTCGATTTTGATGAAGCGGCATCTCGACTGCAGGACATAGAAAATCGCCTGAGATCCTGTGCTAACGCAGAATTTCGACCAAGTTTGCGCAGTGGAGGTTCGACTCAGTCCTTTGCATACCCTGAACCAGCTACACATGCAATATCTCCTCGCACCGTCGATGACCCCATGGACCTTTCGGCAACAATGCCTCAGAAAAGAGGTAATTTATCTCAGGACGAAAGAGAAAGACGTAGGCGTTTAGGACTATGTTTTTACTGTGGGGAGATAGGCCACAGGTCATTTGATTGCAATAAAAAGTCACGACCAGCAGTTCAGGCTCGGGTAATGGAAATGGATAAGATAGAGGACGACACATTGCCGTCGGGAAAAGATTAAGCCCTTTAGAAAGTCGCCTAAAGGGCAATCCATATTGTTTAACACTCTCGTCAGTTGCCACCGGTGGAAATGTTAGGGACAAAATGAGTCACTTTGTAGTCAAATGTTCTATTAAAAATAAAAAATCAATTAATGTCCCAACTTTTGCACTGATTGATAGTGGTACCTCAGCCCATGGCTTCGTAGACGCAGAGTTCGCGCGTATTCAGGATTTGGAGATATTACCATTGTTTCACCCACGCTCTTTAAAAGTTTTCGATGGAACTGATTCAGTTCATGGAAAGATAACACACATGGCTCAAACTACCATTGACATCGGCGGACATCTGGAACGTATCTTCTTATTTGTCACCACTCTAGCAAGCTTTGACGTTGTTCTCGGTCTTCCTTGGCTTCAATTTCATAACCCGAAAATCAATTGGTCTCAAGAACTTCTTACGTTTGATCGAAGAACCTGTGAAAATCATTCAAAGAAGTTTCCAACTACGGTTCATAAGGCTTTGGAATATTTCATGAAATCTCGGCTTCTAAGCAGACGTCAAGCTAGGTGGAGTGAATTCCTTTCTAGGTTCAATTTCAAAATATGCTATCGGCCTGGTTGTCAGAACGGATCAGCTGATGCATTATCTAGACCCGCCGGGACCCAGGACTTAGCTTCTAAACAGTTTCTTGAGCAACGGCTATTGAAACCGATAAACTTGTCACCTGGTATGGGAGAAACAAATTTACTTGCAAATGAATTGGAGATTATAGATCAATCTGAGAATGGTGTTGAGTCTTCTGGTTCCTCACGGCCAGACACATCATTATTAGTATCTGGAAGTCCCTCATCTTTTTTTGAACGAATACGGCGATTAACTCTATCCGATGAATCAATAAATGCCGTAATAAAAGCGCTGGAAAGCAATGGAATTCCTAGATTTATGAAATTTACACTCTCCGAATGCGAAAAGAGAAATGGTTTTCTTTACTATCGTGGAAAGATTGTTGTCCCTCAGTGCGATCAGGATAAGACCTTGACAGCAGAAATTATCCAGAGCCATCATGATACACTAGTTTCAGGTCATCAAGGAATAGCTTCAACTTATACCGCGATTTTTCGAACCTTCTTCTGGCAGGGGATGTTGCAACAGGTCAAGAAATATGTTAGGAATTGTCATACCTGCTCTAGAATAAAAGTATCTAGGGAAGGTAATCAAGGTCTTCTCTGTCCACTACCTGTAGCAACTGAAAGATGGCGTCATGTGTCAATGGACTTCATAGTAGATTTGCCATTAAGCAAAGACTGGAATGATAATGAGTTTTCGAACATTTTAGTTGTGGTTGACAGGATGACAAAGCAGACTCATTTGATTCCATGTATTGACCTCTCATCGCGGAATACAGCCTATTTGTTTTACAAAGAATGCTTTCGGCTTCATGGCTTACCAGATACTATCATATCTGATCGAGGGTCTCAGTTCACATCCGAATTCTGGAAATGGCTCTGTAAACTCCTTCAAATTAATCACTGCCTTTCAACAGCCTTTCATCCACAAACCGATGGACAAACCGAAAGAATGAATGCGCGTGTTGAACAGTATTTGAGAGCATACGTTAATTACTTGCAAAATGATTGGGTTCGATACTTGCCATCTGCAGAATTTTCCATGAATAATCAAGATTCATATACAACTGGCGTTTCTCCCTTCCTAGCAGTTTACGGTTTACATCCACGATCAGGATCTGAGCTTTCTGCTCCATTGTCTGGACCAGCAGTCCCCGCTTCTATTCAATTCCAGCGACGCGATGCTGAAGAGCTAGTTGAAAATGCTCGAAAAATTGATAAATTCTTAATTGATAATATTACATATCATTCTGCTGAATATGAGGATCAATCGAATAAATTCAGAAAGGCATCAAGACTCTTTCGCGTGGGAGACAAGGTTTGGCTCAATCTTAAGAATGTAAAGCTACTGCGTCCTTGTAGAAAATTAGACTTTAAGAATGGAGGACCTTTCGAAATTATACAAACCATCGGAAATTATGCATATAGATTGAAACTACCACCAACTATTAAAATACACCCAGTATTTCATGTTTCCTTGCTTAGATCAGCAGCTAAGGACCCGCTACCAGGACAAATATCAGGGCCACCTCCATTACTTGAAGCAGAAGGCAATGACTCTGAGTACGAAATAGAAAAAATAATTGGTTCACACTGGGTTGATGGCAGCTTACATTACCTGGTCCGATGGAAAGGATATGGACCTGAAGATGACTGGAGTATTCCAGCATCCCAAGCAGATAGTTTTAAGGAATTAGTACGCCAATTTCATGAACTAAATCCCTCCGAACCGAATCAACCTCATGGCCACATCTCAGCAAAAAAAAAAAAAAAAAACTAATGAAGAATTGACTACCAAGAGCCTCGCAGGAGCTCGGCATGCCTTGCGGGAGGGTAATGTCACGGACTGACTGATGTGGAGATGATTCATGGTGTTGAGTTACTTCGATGGCATTCTAAGCTATTCTAGCAATTAGTTTCTAGATGTTTCCGGATAGTATTTTGTACTCTTACCAGTTCACTGGGCTTCGATCAGATTCTAGGTCACTCTCAGGAGTTCGACAGGAATTGGGCTGGAACTAGATTACTGTAGTCTGTAGTAGATAGTGTCGAAGTATAAGTAGCTGAGGTATCTACATGTCGAAAGCTCTCCAGCTTTCAGTCTTGTACTATTACCTAGATATCCAAGAATCAAGAACCTAGTCTTCTGTTAATATATTGTCTTTATTATCAAGTATCCAAGATTTCCCACCAACCATTTCCAAGTTAAGTAACCAAGTCCCAAGAGAGCCCTGACAGGGGCAGAGAGCGAAACCAGTCTTTGTTGACTGCACATTTGTGAGAATCTGACCCTCATTGCCAAGCTTAGCTTTCAGGTGGAATTGTATCGCGTATGCTGAGTGATCTCGGAGTGTATTACCTTCTGGGATGCGGACAAATAACCGATCATCGGTGCGGGTGGGCTTGGGCTGAAGCCGCGCTTTAGCGGTTGTTTGGGGGGTTGGAGTGTGGCGACCGGCGAATTGCTTATTGGATGCCCTTGAAGCTGCATTTGCGTAGGTCTGCGCAGTTTTTGGGGCATTGCGGCTGGGCGGGGCGGCATTGTTGGTGGCGGTCACAGGCTTATCACAGAGGTAAGCATCGAAATGCCGTGCTGCGACTTTAGCTAAATCATTGCAAAGGCTTTTGAATGCTTCAGCTTGCTTGGCGGGTAGTGTAGCGTAGTTGGGTGCGCTGCTATGCTTGTCGATTAGTGCAGAAATACCTCCAAAAAGGGTCTCTGCTTCTTTTGCTCGGGCTGTCAAAGATTTTACGCTCTTGGTCAGAGTGTCTTGCATCAGGCCCGCGGGAACTGGCTCTAAAAATGGGTCGTCTACGGGGTCGTCGTAATTAATTGGATCGATCTCCATGTCATGCTGCTGGCTGCTCCTGGGTGTGTCCCAATCGCTAAGAGCTGGATTATAGAAGGGAATGGAATCTACCGCTTGAGATTGGTTAAGACCCTCCATAGTCGGGAGGGCAGCTCTCGCGCGCGCTGAGCGCGGGATGCGGCTTGATTCTGATGTCGGTTTGGCTACAGTTGTCGGTTTTTGACGCAACTTGTGAAGGGTGATAAGGGGGGGTTTGATGTTTTTGTGGTTGTTTCTGATCGGGGCCAGAACAGAAGGATCTTTACAGTACAATCTACAGATGAGAATATGCTGTGTTAGATGCGTGAAAAATGTGTGCAAAATTGGATGACCATACTACATAGCTTAGCATAACAGCTAACTGGTACGTGAAGAACTCACGTGCTGTGCGCGGACACGACGTTAAATATTATAAATAAATAATAAATTAGATTAGATTTTTATTAAAGTCCTAACTGAGTCAATGACTATGGAGGACTCCTAGAATCTATATGGGATACTAGCTACATTTTCAAATTCTGTTGGAAAATATACTCTGTACGATATGATATGGATATATATGATGAAGTAAAGAAGACTTGATATTTTACAACTATGAGAACACTGGACTTATATATACATCTAAGGGAGAAATCCCCACTAGTCTCATGTGCCTATCAAACCTAGTGATTACCAGCCACCTCTCATCTACCATGATGAGCCAAGATACACTGTAGTACGTAAATATCCAAACGTATATGCGACAGTAGGCGCAATTAGCGCACTCAAAGCATGTGTGTGGATCCTGAGAAGATCTACATTATCACAGGCTGATCAGATTTTGGATGTACGGCGCATAGACAGAATGCTAGTGCCATTGTGATCTCACTTGATCAGATCGCACGGGAGCTGAGGGGTAACATAGTATTGATGTATATAGGCGCATAGATATCCTACATTTAGGAGGAATTCACGTATTAGTCTCAAGCTCTACACAAGATCCGTTGTAGTTAGGAGCCACGAGACACCACGTGACATCATCCCAATCTTACACCCACACCCCATTGTATTACTAAGTATACAACGCGCGCACGGAACCTCATGTGTAGAGAGAGTCGATCTTGTCGGGAGCCTGAGACGAAACAGATAATGGTTGAGTCCTAAATTCGAGAGTCAGAAGTTCCAACAAATTCCAACTGGATATTTTCAAACTTTACACTGAAAGAGAGTGAAGAACAAGCCCTAAGATATCAAAGATTTTTTTGAGTAACAAAAGAGAATAGGAGCTCTGTGCAAGGCGTGGCCTGGGTCAGGGAGGAGTCTATTATACTAAAGAGTTAAAGACTCAAGTAACACAATAAACACATACACTTTTCTATTAGCCATATTTGCGCAAACAACTATAGTTTTGTTAGTTAAGGAAGGGACTCAATTAGGGGCAGAATGGTCCTCAAAGTGCACGATCAAATGAAGTCTTTTTAAATGGTTGATAATGTGTAACAAAAATCGCAAAG
This sequence comes from Blumeria hordei DH14, assembly GCA_900239735.1. Classification (NCBI taxonomy): domain Eukaryota; kingdom Fungi; phylum Ascomycota; class Leotiomycetes; order Helotiales; family Erysiphaceae; genus Blumeria; species Blumeria hordei. The sequence continues at coordinate 6,550,863 of OENG01000023.1, forward strand.
TGTTACGGTTTGACCGTGGTTTAGCTTAGGTGGAGACCTAAGCGGAGTTTGGGGGCGTATTAGGGAGAGTGTTACATATTATCTTGTATCAAGCGACTAAGTTTCACTTGGCCACATTACATTGGAGCTAGGAAGGAATGTGAGACGGCGAAGTAGAATTGCCAAGTGAGAGAGTCAGCTAGATGGCAAAGATGACGACGGGCAGTGGCGGAGCAATATGTCATTCTCACCAACAGAGTACGTACTGGATGAGCTAGGAGGATGTACAAATAGTCATTACCTGTAGTTGTGATACTTCTCTCTTCATATAGTTTAATCTTTCTAAAAGTACACTACAACCAGCTTGGTTTCGTCACACAAAGGAAATACTGTATGGAATATACTAACCAAGACATTGTGGTTCTTGGTCTAAACAGCTAAAAGACCTACATGACTTAGTTACTCATAGACTGTGTGTGTTTATTGTACTACTTGAGTCATAGACTTTCTAGCACATCGGGCTCCTCTCTGACCCAGGCCACACCTTGTACAGTGCTCCTTGCCTCTCATGTTTCTTGAAAGATCATTGATATATTTCCCGTGATGGATAGCCATTCAGATCAGTATCAACCGGTAGAATTCGGCCACCTTTTCCACGGAACTTTCTACCCAAAAAAAAAATGGTAGCAATGGAAACTGCGTGCGCGGGAAAAAGTCCCAAAAAGCCTGCAGCCCCAGCCAGGCGAGGCCTAGACACCGGGACCACATGAGGTGCGCATATTGATATATATCTACCCTTCTTTATAACAGTCGAGGCCGACTTGATCCAATCCACCATCTCCGTATCGGGTACTGGGTTCGCTCCGGAAACTTATCGGATGGCTTTTCCTCCATGATCAAGGGTTGGTGATGGGAAGGACTTCGACCCTACCATCTGATCTGATCGTGGTTAGCTTCATGATAATAGTGATAGGAGATGTGATTAGGGATGAAGACAATACGGGCCGCGAAAGCGAATGGGAATCCCCATCGAAGTGAGAACTTTATTACTCAATCTCGGCTCTGCAGACTTTACAGTGAGAGCTGGAGGTTTGTAGGGGACACCACTACAGGTGTTGAGAGTAGTCCCCCTAGTCATAGACTGTGAAAGGAAAATATCTAAAAAAAATTAAAAGATGGGTAATAGACACTTCCTCGTACCATAATGAAATGTCTTAGATTGATATTTTTGTTGTTTTAATAAAGTACTCAGCTAAAATAAGAGCCCTACGTCCTACTACGGGTAGAAGACAGGTGGAGCCTGCAGGGATCCCTATGTTCTTATCCACAGTCCACTCATTTCAACCACATAAATCACGAACAAAATTGCAGCAGATTCAATAGAAAGCAGATACTATAAATTCAAAATAGCCCCTAAATATTGAAGATTTATCCATATTGGACCCAAGCAATGCGCTCTTCACACCTCCCAGATGATAACTATTCCCAATCTCCACGAAGGGCAAGAGATGAGTAGCAGGTACCATTGATTCAGCCGGTATCTTGCTATGGATCAGTAAAACCTATAAAAGGAATCGCTAAGATCGTTGAGTCCTCAAACTACTTCCTCAGACTCTAGAGTTCCGAAGCCCGATCCCTCAGCTATAGAGATATTTTTGTTTGAGGATATCACTAACTCTTCTGTCCTTTTGGCTACAGCTTTTGCTCAGGCTGCTTCTGCAAACCTCCCGTACTCGACTTAGCGAACCACATCGAGATGCCCTTTGCTCAACTGATTGAGCTTGTTAGTTTTGGCTTTGTAGTCCCGAGAATCCGTACGGTGAATTTCCCCACAGTTTCAGCATCTGGTTAAGGACTTGCACTCTGCTTCAGAGTGTACCGTTGACCCGCAATTCCGGCAGGCAGGAGCAACCTTGAGTGGTGTGAGAGCCGAAGTAGCGATAACACTGGTGGATTTTGCGATGAGGCTGGAGCTTTGTAGCTGTTCTAGACTAAACGAAGGGGCTGAAGCCTGAATAAAAAATGCAACCCAGTTTCGGTACGGCGCACCAGGACAGCACGTCGCATGTGGCCGCACCTGGAGCTTAAGCTTGCCAATTTGTCGATATATCCCGTCTGAGACATCCCTAGTGCTAACCAAGAAAGAGCAGCAAGTTAGTACTTTGGTTACGGGTACATGTTGAGCTTTGGCCAGTGTGTCATAGTCAACATCAGTCTAACATAATCCTGTGTAATTTGAGCTACGACACAAGGCCTTCTACATCATATTCTATCATTTCTGTTCACAGCAGTTTCTTAGTCGAGTCAGGGCGTACTACCTTCCTGATTGCAGTCGCTGGCGTTTCCTTCATTAAGATGCTCTTATTTCCTAGCTAAGAATTGACGAGCTAGGTCTCATCATGATTGACCACTATCCTACTTTTAGTATGATGTCCTTATACATGTGTCATGCGGTTATAGAAGTTAAGTAGTGAGGAAGGAGCGGAATTTTATATGTAAATATGTGCAGGAAGACTTATTTGAGGAACTTTGTGGACATTGATGTACAGCAGCCTCTGGTCTAGTTGATAATTTAGATATACCTTGATAACTCACGACTCTAGTTGAACAAAGTTATAACCCTTCGATGATTTGTGATCTTCTACTCCCATTTCCAAGATAGTGCAACAGTACATTCGACATGCGTAAGGAGACTAGGTCCAAAGCTTCTTCTACTTTAAAATTGTAATTTGACAAGAGTAGAGAGATATCCAGGATCTTCTGTTTCAATATTTTGTCTTTCACCGCAATGGCAAAGCCGGTACTTACTCAGTGTACAGAGCTCTCCGAATATTGAATTTAGTTGGCTTGCACCAACAGTGATGTTTGTATACCCACGGGGGACAAATTCCCCCACGGGTGTTAGCTATCAAAGCGAAGGAATAGTCGCTTGTCTACTTTCGCCTTGGTAGCGTCTTCCTTTGGGGCTCGATCCACAGGTTGCGGCCTAGCCTTTAATATGAGAGACTGCTTTTTATCGCGGTCCATTTCTGGTCATCGTAGCCCAGGTGCTTTTTTAAGGCTGTGCTGGGACGGCGGGTATCGTTGTGCTCCTAGCGTCGGGAGCTCCCAGAGAAGGGATTGCCGGGCGAAAAGAAGGACGGATAGCGTAGACGCCATTTATTGCGTTATAGTGGCGTGTAGGTAGACTTTAATATAATCTACGAATTGTCTGTTTCACTAGCTGGTCAAAGGGAGAAGTGTGGTTTCAACGTCAGAGATCTCTGGAGCGCGTCGTTCTTCAGCCTCAAGAATCGGTCAAAGCTCCGGAGTGCATTCTGCTTTTGTAGTAGCTTAAGGCTGTGACTTTTTAGTTGGAACTGATTTGGGTGCAGCTTTCTGCGTCGGTTTTGACTTGATCGGAGGTAAATTGGCTTGTCCTCTAATCCAGTGATGGATGGAGGCCGGTTAAGGGATTTACTCAACAGACTCGACTGACTCGGTCATGTCAGTATCGGGTGCAGAGACGGATGAAAGGGATTTTACCTTCCCCTTATTTGAAGCCTGGTCCATCTCTACGCGTTTTTGAAACCGGGTAAGACCTAGCGTTTTTGCAAGAGCCCTCAGGCGGACTCTTGAGTTGTCCAAGAGGGCGCTGGGAAGCTTTTTTTCGGACAGGTGGCATGATAAAAATAAAAGCTGTTCAATCACTATTTCCTGATAGATGCGACGAGCGCGAGAGGGAGAATATTAGAATTCCAAAGAATTAGATGTGTGTTTATGTTCGGGCTGATTGAATGATTTGAGTTTATCCGTATCTAACACATTGGACTCGTCTCCGACCTAGGCGACACTTTGCAAAGTGCTGCTATCCTCTCTCATTATTTCAAGACTCATTCACATATCGCCCGTGATGGATAGTCATTCAGATCAGTATCAACCGGTAGAATTCGGCCACCTTTTCCACGGAACTTTCTACCCAAAAAAAAAAATGGCGGCAGTGGAAATTGCGTGTACGGGAAAAAGTCTCCAAAAACCTGCAGCCCCAGTCAGGCGAGGCCTAGACACCGGTACCACATGAGGTGCGTATATTGATCGATACCTCTCTTCTTCGTAATAGAATAGAGTAGAATTAAATTTAAGCCCCTACTGGGCCTGTGACTATGAAGAGGCCGATAAGCTGGTCAAATCAGTCTTGGGAGCTCCAATAACCGGTCACTAACCTCAGCTGCGCCCAGTGGAGAAGATTATGATCTAACCTTTGCGGTATTAGGGAGGTGGGTTAAACTGCGCAGCCAAGAGCTCGTGGAAGAGTGGTAGCAGAAGTATCGACCGAAACGATACAAAGATCTGGACCTATTCATGTGTTGCAAAAGACCACCGGAACTAGCTTTACCAAGATGGGCGTACCATCGTCTTATTGCGGCAAGAACAGGCCATGGGGACTACGCCTAATACTATCGACGTTTCAACCCCGAACATGAAGATCTGAAATGCGTTTGCGGCCGAGAGAAAAAGCCCTGGCATTTTTCAGAGTGCCAACCTGCTTTGCTACGTTGGAGAAGCTATGAGAAAACGGCCCCACCTCGGGCCAGGGAAATGATAGGGGAAAAGGGATGGCAGAAGTTCATTCAATTCTTAACTACAAGCAGATGCTACAGTCTGCCGAAAAATGAACAGGGTGGAAGGTGACCAAGCTGAGATTGTTTCTGGCTCGAGAGAAGATGGGTGTGGAAGATAGGGATGCGGCGCAGGGCACAGTAACTCAGACATATACTGTTCCATTTTTTTCATTATTTTCTTTTGTCGCCTCTGGCTCCACTGCCGGTCATGTAGGTAGCAATGAGCTTTCAGAGCCTATCTACCCGTATCACGTCTAAATAGATGTTAGGTTCTTCCCGTCACGTAGAAGATTTTAAATTCAAATTCTATGACTATGAAGGACTGCTAAACCCAGACAATACGCCACCAAAATTCAATTCTTTTTATCTGTGCTTCATTTTCAACTTACTACAATAGACATTGTGGGTTTTTCCCTAAACCCTTCTTTGCAGCAATAGAGGTTAACTTGATCCAATCCACCATCTCCGTATTTGGTGCTGGGTACGCCTCGGAAACTCGTCGGATGGCTTTTCCTCCATGATCAAGGGTTGGTGATGAGTAGGGCTCCGATCCTACCATCTGATGTGATTGGGGTTAGCCTCTTGATAACGGCGATAGGGGAATGTGTTGAGAGATGAAGACGATACATACAGGGAAAGCGATTGGGAATCATCAATGAAGTAAGGACGGTGTTACTCAATCCGGGCTCCGCAAACTATGCAGGGCGAGCTGGAGGTTTGTAGAGGACACCACTGACAGGTGCTGAGTTTCGTTACCCTCTCTGACTTGTTAATGGCTATGCGCTTAAAATTTACCAGATTTCACCGTATCGTAAGCCTACTACTGCTGTCCGTCACAAAATCGATCGGTTGGCGCCTTATCTGCCCCGTCTCACTCCCCTTGCTTAGTTTGGCTGTTCTACCCAGTTAACCGGCAAATTAAAAATTCCCAATCTACCACATAATCATTCAGGTTCTCTATCGTCCCTCAATTCCCTTTTACACTCCCCACGAGAAAGGTCATTGCTCCAACACACGTCAGAGCGCTCCTCGTCGATCGGCGTCTCCGCTCTCAGACTTCATCAAATGTAGAGTGCCATTTATTGCAAACTTTACAACATTCAAACTAGAATACCTGCCATGAACAAAGGACGGCTTGGCTCTAGCAGTTCGAGGCCTGATACTGTGGAAGCTGATAACGGCGCGCTGTCCACAGTGCAACACGCGTCTGCTTCAATCTCGTCAGGTGACGAGAAAGGCGGCGAAGTGTCTACAGCCGAGGACGACGATGATGATGAGTTCTATGCGCTTCAAGAGAGCTTAGAAGAGTTAAGTGATGACTCCCTTTTTCAAGATGGTGAGTCCATTATGTAAATCCTTATAGGTACAATGGGCGGCTAAAGTAGAGCCAGTGGCACCTGATGCATGCTCGCTCGAGCAGGCCGTTGCCTTTCGACAACGCTTGCGTATTATCGGCCCAGCTAAATTTTGCGAAGAGACTGTCGAAGCTGGCACTATCAGCGCTAAAAAACTTCTCTCTGCTTTTGGTATTCGTCCACCTGATTGTATGGATGGCTTACCCGATGATGCTTTTTATGGGCTCTTAAGCCTAGCAATCAGCCGAGAGCTATCAAAAAGAATTAAATTACCACAATATAATACGGTTGATGATGCTGTCAATCTCATCACAAATGCCCAGAATATAATTGTCCTTACAGGCGCAGGAATATCGACCTCTTTAGGTATCCCGGATTTCAGATCTAAAGATATCGGTCTTTACTCAAAGCTAGAACATCTTGGCTTAAAGGATCCCCAAGAGGTCTTCGACATTAATGTCTTTCGAGAAGACCCAAGTATTTTCTATTCTATCGCGGGTGACATACTTCCAGCAACTGATCGCTTTACACCGACTCATGCCTTTATTCATCTTTTGCAAGAAAAGGGTAAACTTCTCACTAACTACTCTCAGAATATTGATAATATTGAATCTATTGCCGGAATACGGCCTGATAAACTCATCCAATGCCACGGATCTTTTGCGACTGCATCGTGCGTCAAATGCAAGTATCAAGTTCCTGGCGAGGCAATCTTCGACGACATTAAAGCAGGTCGCATTCCTCGTTGTGAAAATTGTACGGATAAGATTCACTCTCTCAAAGTACCTAGTTCCATGAAGCGTAAGCGCTCCCGCAGCGGCCAAGATAAGAAACGTAAAAATAATGGATATGGGGATAATGATACAAGCTCTGGTGAAGATTATGAGATTCCGGAGGCAGGTGTAATGAAGCCAGACATCACTTTCTTCGGTGAACCATTGCCTGATAGATTTTCTGATCGATTGACAAATCACGACAAAAATCTAGTCGATTTAGTCATAGTTATTGGCACCTCTCTAAAAGTTGCGCCTGTCTCAGAAGTTGTCCCCTACCTTCCGGCTCGGATCCCGCAAATGTATATATCGCGAACGCCAGTCTCCCACGTTAATTTTGACATGGACTTACTTGGAGACTGTGATGTAGTCGTGACTGAGCTTTGCAGGCGCGCTGGGTGGGACCTGAGACATGAAATGGTATCAGCGGATCAAAAAATTGAAGTTAACCTCCAGCCGGGGTTCTCCAGCCGGCATATATTCACAGCAAAAGCATGACGCCTATACGATGGCCGAGGAAGCTCTTGGGGTCACAAAACTTTGGCGATTATCTCGATAGAACTTGGCCGATTAGGCAATGATGCCTTTTTCACTGTGCCGAACTTTATGGTTTGCAGCGGGAGAAAATCCGTAACTTAGGGATAGGAGTCATTGGTGCAAAAATATATTAGTCTATCATCGGCTACCAAGTATTCACCCTCTACACACACCTAAAACACAATGTGTGCGTAAAATCCTGGTATTCCCTCACTTACAATTCAGTATGGCTAAGAATTTCAAATGGCTTTCAATGGTAGTTTGAGCACTGAATTTATTCACAAAAGTGCCTTGATTCGCCACGCTAAAGTAGGTCTTATAATCAGCATAAGGCAATTCAAATGACACCCGGGAATTAATAGACTAATATCTATCAACCCTAGTCAAAATCGGGCCAGGGTTGAGAGGCAAGAGGCGTGTTAAGCGCTCGCTCGGGTATCTTGAAAACTCTCAAATGTCCGTGCGCAAACGTTGCACCGATCACTAAAGTCTTGGTTTTAGATAAATCTCTTGACATAATTGCAAATCACTAACTTACGGGAATGTTACAGCGATTTGTCGGAAAATCGAAGCAGATAAGTGCGACGTGTACACGTACGCAGGTTAGGTAGGGCTTATGGGAAAGAAATATACTGAGGGACGGACAGGCGCTAGAGTAGGAAGGGACGGAAAGAAGTATATGCAATGGAACCTAGCCCATGTAATCCCATTTTGTCCGAGCCCGGGTCCACAAGTTTGTGTCAGTTTGAAAGGTGGTGTCAGAGTGGCTAATGGGTGCCTAGAGCGCATGATGCCGATCTAGCCGCGTACGTAGGTAGGGTTTTGGAAAACAAAAACAATGAATGATTATCTGCCCAATTCTCGGTGGGTCCGGTTATTAAAAATTACTAACAATGAAGATCGACAAACACTCAGATAAACCCACGGAGTGACGTGACACGTTGTTTTACATCGGCTAAGATTCGAATGGAATTATGTAGCTAGGCAGAGGATGCAGTAGGACGTTTGTGTCGCAGCTAAGGGTATGTGAACATAAATCCGATATAGCGCCTCGAATCCAAAATTATCAATGTTTTATTGGACGCCCTTGCTAATTCTCGGATTGTGAGAGACAACGTTATCAAGGGTTAGACATCAACTGCAAGCTTGTGGAAACCCGTTCCTCTACATTACAACGTGAGTAGGCACTCGTAGCATTTCACGTATCAACAGTTTCTTGCTTTGTGAATGTTGGCGTAACGGATTAGACACACCCCCTTCTCGAGCAATGCGCATTTTTCCATCTATTGACCGTGAATGTACTGCTCTCTGAGTTTTTGCCTCGTGCCGGAATGCAAATAATTTGCCGTCTACCGAGTCCCATTGGATAGGTCATGAAGACACGCCAATCCATTTCTCGGCCAACTGGTATGGAGGTATATTTACGTCGAGGGCTACTCCATGTGGCAGGTTACATTCATTTTTGGTGTATTCTAATCTAGACGTTAAGATTTGCACCCTTCTTTCCACATTGTCTTATCTCCACCGAGCAATTAGAAAAGCCTTGGCCTTCAACCGTATGCTTGCTCCATCCAATTCACTAACTATCCTCACGTGATTGACCAAATGTAACTGGTAACGCCTTGGCGATATTTCAACTCGCGTCAGGTAGATGAATAAGCTTCCCCAGGTTCCCCAGGAATTTGGATCAGCTAAACTACCATCATATTGAGTGGACAATCTGTGGAGCTGGCTTGCCATCAATCTTGAGATGGCCAGCAGCTGCAATTTTTCCCAGGCTCGATAAACGTCATACTTCATGTTGCTAGTTCTCTGCCCTCCAACAATTCACCAGTCAGCTAGAAACGACAAACAGGCGCTATCGCGGCAAGAAACTTTCACCTGTTCTGTCGCTGCCCCCCCGTCATCACTAGGCGTCCACGTCATCAGTCCCTGATCCCCTGCTGCTTGTTACTCTCGCTTAACTATCTTTGATCCAGAATCATACCGCGGGCTTCTCCCCCTTGCCTCGGAAAACGATCAACCCAACACCTGAACTTACCTTAATGTTGTTACAATCAGGCACTCCACTTCCTTCAATGTCCGACACAACAGTCATTTGTTGGCTCGAAAATTGATCCATCACAACCCCTCTGACAATTAACTAGATCCTTGATTCCAGAATCTCGGGATCAGTCCGAATTTCATTCTGGACCATATTTTCAGACCCACCTCTTTTCCACGACTACAAAGACCTCGAGGACATCGAAATTATCACCTCAGAGTGGGTCTTATCAAATAGTGGTGCCAGTTCTATTTAAGGCAAATAATATATCGTCATTCAAACAATTATTCAAATAATCATCGTCGAAAAGTATACAAAAATTTCGTCTACCGGGGAAATCTCGTCTTGTACCCTATCCTGATAAAGATCCCGCTGCTTTGGCTGATGACTTGATATCGGCAAACCTCTAACCCGCGAAATTTGTCTAGGCCACGCGCCTTGGTCTAATTGATAGTGACGTGCCGAGATCACTGTTTACTCGGCGCTACTACCTAGTTACAATGGTTGACTTAAATCATACATCTTTAAATGGACGAAGGCAAAGAGCGCAAGTTTACAAAATTCACTAGGTAATATTAATCGCTGACCAGTTTAGACCCACAATAACTATTGATACCTCTGCTGTCAGCAACTCATCTCTTACAGCCCTGTCGAAGAATGAGGCCCTAAACATCATTAATTCATCTCAAACGCAAACATCTTCTATAAACAATGTCTCCAATTCTGAAACCGATAGACCAGATTCATCTCTCAATAATCCATTGCCACTGGCAAGCTTGACAAACTGCCCATCAGGAAACGAATCGAAATCGAACAACTTATTAAGTAGTTTGGGACGAGAAAGTGTACCCGCATCGCCAAATGCATATATATCAACAAACCCTTCAAGAGGAGAAAAATTTTCAGGCTTCCTTGCTGTTCCAGGCTCTAGATCTCGGCAAAACTCCATTGAATCAGAAGATAATAATCAGTCATCTACAAACTACAGTGGAGACACCGTCACCAATGTACCAGTAGAGTCCCGAGAAAATGAACAGACCCGTACAAATGAAGAGATAATGAAAGACCCTGAGGCCCTTGGCCCTGATCCCGGAACAGAAGATGATTTCACTGTTGATGAAAATCCGTTTGCCTTCTCCCAAGGACAGCTGAATAAGATAATCAATCCAAAGAGCCTGTCGGCATTTTATGCGCTAGGTGGTCTAGCCGGACTAGAAAAAGGTCTACGGTCTGACCGAAAAGCCGGTCTCAGTATCGATGAAACAACTCTCTCGGGAACGGTATCACACGAAGAAGCCTTATCTGCAGCTGTCATAAAAACATCATATGATCATATCACTGAACCTAAACTACCCCTAGATCCACTGGGATCTGCAGGCTCCAGTCACTGTAACAAAGATTCATCAAGACCCCTAGAGAAACAATTTAGTGATAGAAAGCGGGTATTCAAAGACAATAGATTACCTGTGAAACAGGGAAAGACTTTACTTCAGCTTATGTGGATTACCTTTAACGATACCGTGTTGATTCTTCTTTCAGTTGCTGCAGCCATTTCTCTCGGAGTAGGACTTTACCAAACATTTGGTACTAAACATAACGCCGAAAACCCCCCTATTGAATGGGTCGAAGGAGTTGCCATAATCGTTGCCATTTTAATTGTGGTCATAGTGGGTTCCTTGAATGACTGGCAAAAAGAACGTCAATTCGTCAAACTCAATTGTAAGAAGCAAGATCGAGATGTTATCGTAATCCGTTCGGGTAAAACAATGGAAGTATCTGTGTTCGATATCTTGGTAGGAGATGTGATGCAACTAGAATCTGGAGATATGATTCCCGTGGACGGAGTCTACATTGACGGGCACAATATCATTTGTGATGAATCTCAAACGACTGGAGAGTCCGACTTGATTCGCAAGCATCCTGCTGATCAGGTCTATATGGCTATTGAAAAAGATTTCAGTTTACGGAAACTAGATCCCTTCATATTATCGGGTGCAACAGTTGTTGAGGGCGTTGGAACATTCATGGTCACTGCGACTGGTGTTAATTCTAGCTATGGTAAAACCCTAATGTCACTCCGAGAAGATCCAGAAGTCACCCCATTGCAGTCAAAGCTGAATACTCTTGCTGAATATATTGCTAAGCTTGGTGGAGGTGCTGGCCTATTGTTATTTATTGTTTTATTCATCAAGTTTTTAATCCATCTTCCTAATAATGACGCCACTGCCACGGAGAAGGGTCAGCAATTCCTGCAGATTTTTATTGTCACAGTCACTATCATTGTCGTTGCCGTACCAGAAGGTCTCCCTCTAGCTGTAACTCTGGCTCTAGCTTTTGCAACTACTCGAATGTTGAAAGATAACAACCTTGTTCGTCACTTAAAGGCCTGTGAGGTCATGGGTAATGCAACTGCCATATGTTCCGATAAGACTGGCACTTTAACGCAAAATAAAATGCTCGTGATTGCTGGGGCCCTCGGTATTAACTTACAGTTCGGTGATCTTGTGAAGCCATCCAATGATGGAAATCAACCTGAACATGATGCTACAACATTAGGATCCTTCAGAAAATCATCTCCACATGAGGTTATATCTTCTATAGATCCAACTGTAAAGAGAATGTTGATACACTCAATGGTCGTTAACTCCACAGCTTTTGAGAGCGAACTTGATGGAAGTAAAACGTTTGTTGGTTCCAAGACAGAAACCGCATTACTTCAGTTCGCAAATGACCATATGAGTATAGCCCCCATTGATCAGGAACGTTCGAATACCGATATTATTCAAATATACCCATTTGATTCAAGTAGGAAGTGTATGGGTGTTGTCGTGCGACTAGACGATGGCAAATACCGATTATACGTCAAGGGCGCATCTGAAATACTACTACAGAAATGTACTTCTATCATTCGGGATCCAACCGATAAGCTAAATAGTAACCTATTGACTGACAGTAATCGTGCAACCTTACTCAACATCATTGACCAATATGCAACTCGCTCTTTACGAACAATTGCCATGGTATACCGGGATTTCAGCAAATGGCCAATCAACGAAGCCCGCGCTGGTAGAAGTGACCACAGTGATGTCAAATTTTCGGAAATATTTAAGCAAATGGTTTTCCTTGGTGTCGTTGGGATCCAAGATCCAATCCGTGATGGTGTCGCGCTAGCTGTCAAAAAATGCCAGAATGCCGGTGTCTTTGTCCGGATGGTTACTGGAGATAATGTCAAGACAGCCAAGGCAATTGCTACTGAATGTGGTATTTTTACAGAAGGTGGAGTTGCGATGGAGGGTCCTGATTTCCGAAAATTATCTAAAACCAGCATGGATCAAATAATTCCACGACTACAAGTTCTTGCCAGATCTAGCCCAGAGGATAAACGTATTCTTGTTAAACGTCTAAAGGAACTTGGCGAAACTGTAGCAGTTACTGGTGATGGTACTAACGATGCACCAGCTCTTAAAACGGCCGATGTTGGGTTTTCAATGGGTATTTCGGGTACTGAGGTTGCTCGCGAAGCTTCTGCAATTATTCTGATGGACGATAACTTTGCATCCATAGTAAAAGCTATGATGTGGGGACGTGCAGTCAACGATGCAGTAAAAAAGTTTCTTCAATTTCAAGTGACTGTCAATATCACTGCCGTTCTACTAACGTTTATCACAGCTGTCGGCAGTAATGAGGAAAAATCTGTTCTTACAGCGGTTCAACTGCTATGGGTCAACCTTATTATGGATACTATGGCAGCTTTAGCTCTGGCAACCGATCCACCCACGGAAACTATTCTCGATCGGAAGAGTGAACCCAAGTCTGCCTCTCTCATTACCATCGCTATGTGGAAAATGATTATTGGTGAATCTTTATACCAGTTGATTATAACCTTGCTTTTGTACTATGGAGCTGCTTCCATTTTCTCTTATTCATCGCCACGTGAATTAGGGCAGGTTTCAACCCTTGTATTTAATACATTCGTATGGATGCAGATCTTCAATCAGTGGAAGTAAGTTGACTCTTATCAATTCGGGAAAAACCTAGCTAAATTGATTATAGTAATCGTCGCCTTGACAACAAATTTAACATTTTCGAAGGCATTACGTCGAACTACTTTTTCCTAGTGATCAATATAATTATGATAGCAGGACAAGTAATGATAATTTTTGTTGGCGGAAAAGCTTTCAATGTTGTTCGTCTAAGCAAGGCTCAATGGGCATACTCCCTAGTCCTCGGGTTCCTTTCCATTCCCATTGGTGCAATTATACGACTCATTCCAGACGAGTTAGTTGGTCGGCTCAATCCTTCAAATCTTAAATCTCGACCGAAAGGACCAGAACTTACTATTTCAGACGAAGAGGAACATTTCCGCTTCCCTAGACCTCTAACTGACGTTAGAGAGGAACTTAGTTTTCTCAAAAAAGTTAAGGGTGGTAGGTTAAACAATCTCAAGTTTGCCATTCAAGACAAGCGCGATCAATGGTTGCCTCGTTCCAGAAGTGGATCTCGGTCTCGAAGCAACTCGACCACCCCTACGCCATGCACAGATTCTCAACGAGAGGACAGCTCTATCATTCCACATCCAAGCCCTGAAATCCGCAAGCGGGCTCGCTCAAACCGCTCCCGTTCCAACTCTGCACTTGGAGCTACTACAGTCATGGCTGGCATTATTGCTGGCTCTGTTGGGGGCTGGTCGCCAATCGACAGGTCTATTAGTGATAATGAATCAGTTCGATTGGCACGAAAGCCAGACTTAGCGTTAAATGAAGAAACCGAGTATCCTTCTATGAAAAAACCAGACCACTCTATCATTGAAGATGAACGCTCGGACACTTCGGGTAAGATCGGCGGGGAAACATCATAGGCCGCAAACTTCCCTGCCCATACCGTTACTGGGATATCATCACCCAAAAAGACTTATAATGAATCTTAGACAACTGATTCCTCTTAAGAAGATGGACTCAAGGACTTTCAATTTTCCGTTTGTAAATTATTCTCTTTGTGTCTAGTATCTTGAGGTTAAAACCGAAGATAAGTGCCGCAAGCCGGCAGAGCGTTTTGGCTACTTCCGTCCCCTCTTTTAAAAGTCAATCTAGATATTTTGTTCTCGATGCGTATTGTTGAGTTAGGCCATGGGTGGGTACTAATCATTATTAAAAATTAATTATTTGCCGTCGTTGGGGCTCCAGAAAACTCAGGGTTACGCTAAATAAAAGTAAATTGCTCTCTACCATGTCCCAAAAACTTGGTGACAAATCTTTATATACATAATTCCTGGTTCTTTTCTTGTTAGTTATTCGTGTATAACTCTTGCTAGCCTGAGGCCTGAAAAGAATAAGCCACCACCACGCCCGGTGCAATTAATGTGAAACTACGTAGGTCAGATGAGGGACTCTGTCGTTAACATTAGCGTTGTCTATAGTCCTAGTTTTGAAAACTTGCAACCTTTGGCTGCATTTAGCAGTTATGAATATTAGTGGACGAAATTTATGGAAAGTCTGTAGGGACACTCATGAAGAATTACAGGGGCTAGAGAATGGATAAAAAGCATGGACAAAAGCCCTTTTCCGACGGCATTCGAGACATGAAAATTTTCATACATCAGAGCAAAATTCGACACGTATAGAAGCTTCTAAGCCGTCTACACAATTACCAATTTGCCTTGTACTATTTCTAACCTCAACTTCTCTTTGAACCCAACGCCCGAGTGCCTTAGCAGATACAAATTCACCCTGGATTTCATTCGTGTACCCTGAATCAGTCTCTTCAAGGGCATTATCATAATCTGCAACGGGATCCCATTCACCCGTTTCCCAGACCATTCGCAGTGTAGTCAGGGGGACCCCGAGCATTTTCCCAATCATCCCTTTGACGCGATAGACATCAATAGATTTTGGGATCTCTTGCTTCCATATCATTTCTTTGCTTATGCCCTCATAAGATGCAGAACAATGAAATGTAAATTTTATAAGGCGGCTATCTAATGAAGATTGACTCGATCGATTCATTACAGGCTCCCCCCATTTGATACAGAGATCCTTAAAGCGTGCATGTCGCGCGAGGATGGCGTTTTTCTCATTTTCTGGTGCCGCGATTACTTCCTTTGCTATTTTTGAAAGATAGTAAATTTCAGCATTAGCCCGCTCAGCCGCATTGATTTTACTATAGTTCAAAGTCGTTAAGCTTTCTAGGCGACCTATTATGATCATAGAGGCATCGTCATTCTTGGCGCATGTTGGGTCTTTTGATAGGTTGTGAATGGGATTATACATTGTCCGTAAGTTAGTGAGGCCAGGGAAAACTAATGGTAGCGTATCGATAAAGTCCCAAGAGTCAATACAATTATGTGAAAGGTCTACATGGCACAATTTCATACCAAATTGGACCAAAGTTGTGGAGGTTTCGCTTTTGTTGACCTTTGAAATCTGATTGCCTTTGAGAAGAAGTACCTGGAGAGATTCTAATTGTGACAGTGGATGAATATCATGAAGGCTTTTGAATTTGTTATATTGCAAGTTGAGAGAGATAAGGTTTTTAGCATTCAATGTTGCTGGTACCTCTCTGAAGTGATTGGATGAGACCGTTAGAATTGTTAGACGGTGAAAATAAACCCCGAGGATAACAATTGATTCCCATGGTAGGAGAGTTTGGTCTAGCTCTAATTCTTGGATCGTAGAAAATCCGAAAGTGCCATCATCCAAAGCCGTATCAGAAACTAAGGGGATATTGTCGAAGAAACGGTTGCCACTGCACACATCAGTACATGCGAGAGATAACCTGCAGCACCTACTTGAGCCGGAGCATTTTGAGATTGGGAAGCTGACGACATATGCAAGAGACTTCCTTAAAATCACGGATTAGATTTCTACTCAGGTCGAGGTCAGATATCTTAGAGCAGGTGTCTTCAATCCTTTCACCGTTTTTTTCTCCGACAGAAATACACATGCCAGGGACCACGACGACCCTCAGATTATGAAATTGAGCCTGTATCTGTCGGATTTTATCAAAACCGACTTCTTCGACGACCTTACCGGATATTGTAAGTTTGTTTTCTCCAGGCACCTGTTGTAGTTGTGATGATTCTTGAGGGGCATACTTTTCTCGTATCGCCTCAATTAAGCTTCGCTCAGGTTCAACAGGTCTAGATGGACGAATGAAACTTGCTGCGGGCAAATCACATAGACCTAAGAGTTGATTAAGAAAAGCTCATATGATAATTTGATCTCTCACATCTAAAATATCTCTTCCCGTTAAGGGACCCATCATGCTTACCCCTGCTATCATCATCCCACTCAACGCCTAACCATAGGCCCTTGAAGCCGTCTGCTTCTCCAATATAACGAACCGTGCAGAGATTATTCGAAGACGTTGCTGAGATTACTGATAGCCTGTCACCAATTCGGTATTGTCGCGCCATAAAAAAAGTATGTGTAAATTTGGATGCTCTAGACTTAAACACATCTCGCTCTAGAAGCGAGATGCGAGCACGTCAGACCCGAATAGAAAATACATCCTCTTCAAAAGCCACGACCCTTTGCCATGTGTAGGTAGCATCATTTAAGAGTATTCAGCTATCTAGCGATAACACATGACCGGTGCCACCATTCCTGACAATTTTCGAATAATCCCATATTCCTCAACTCCCACCTCTCGTGCTCGTCGCATACCTTCGAAAAATTGAGATTGTGCTTCTGGCATTCTTATTGTGCTGTCTTTTCGGAATAAGCCTTCCAACGCCACGTTGGAAAACACAAAAGTCTGTCCAAGAGGACTCGATCAATCAATGGGCATTGCCCAGTCTTCAAAATGCGAGGAGATGGGCAAGACCTCAACTAAAGGGAAGGAAAAAGACCTCCTCGCCGTCGTTGGGCCCGATACTGACATGACCGGGTCAGTTGAATTTGTTCTGGAAATCCCTCAACCTGGCTCCATCTCCCACGGGATGGGAAAATCGCCTAAACTTCCTCTGACCGCATCAAAATCTATATCGCGGCCAAAAGTTGCCACGAAAGCAGACTGCCCCCGGAACTTCGACCAATTGTCGAAGCCGTGCAACGACGGGCCGGGGAAATAGTGGCAAATCAGGCCCTCTGTTCCGCCGCCATCTCTGGCGTCGAAGCAACCCTCCTCCCTTCGACCAACCGGTTAAATAGGCTATTCTTAGACTCCATGAAAGTCTATCTAAGCGCTGCTATAGCGCAATATATGGTCTCGGGGCCGGGCACCACACCACCCGTCCCCCCTCTTCGCCCGACGAATCCTCTCTCAGGGGCTCCCGACGCCAGGAGCCAAACAATACCCACCATCCCAGCACAACCCTCAAAAGGCACCTAGGCCAAAAACGGACTGCGACAAAAAGCAGTCCCTGCTGTAAAGGCTGTGCCGCAGTCTGCTGCCAAAGCCCCGAAAAAAGACGTAAAAAAGCCGAAAGTTGACAGACGACTTTTGGATCGTCTTGGCAACGATCACTCCTGGCGCAAGCTCTCACTAGCCGCGCAAGGGTCGAAGTACAGGTCGAGCTGGAGCAAATCTTGAGTGAAACCAGGTCCTTCCACCGAGTTAAAACCGGCTTTGCGATTTTGAGAAAGTATGAGGTTAATAAGCAAAGGCTACTTGGTGCCACTCCGAGACTGGCGAAACACAACGTCATGCTCGAAGAAGCTTCCCACCTTGTCGCCTTTTGGATCTTGAATGTACCTGCGAGCATTATAACACTCAATGGTATTCGTACAGTCGATACTGAGTGGATCTAAACCGAAATCTACTATAGAAACCGAGAGGTGCGAATCCATGTGCGCGGTATAGAAACTGGCATGCCCTTTTTGCTCGGGACTCCGCCTCTTCGATGAGTCTGGTATTGCTACCATCCACAAGTCTTGTTGACCAATCGAACAGTGCAATCGCTCTTTGGGCTTCCACGCCACTCTTTGTTGCTCCCGCGCTCCAACCTGCTGGAAATCTGGATTAAATATGCACTCGGAAGCGTGGTGTAAGGCTCTCACATGATGTCGCAACTGTGAAGGACCGGTGGTAAAAGATCAGCTTGCGTGGATCCGTCACATCAAACAGGGGGGCTCTCAGTGGTAGCTCGTGCCAGAGCCGCAGCCAAAAGGGCTGAAGTGGCGATCCTCGCCTCAGCGAAGGATGTCTCGACGACCGAGGGGCCAGATTTTGGAGTGCTGAAATCTGCAGAAGAAGCTTGAGAGCACAGCAACCTCTACGATACCTCTCAGACTATTATGGTTATGTACTGAGAGGTATAAGGCAATTATATGACTCTGCTGTCCGTCGGTGGACTAGCACGGGCTTATGTGCAATAGTGAGTCGCAGATATGGCGCGCTTACGCTGAGTTGATTGTATCACGGCTAGTCAAAAAGTGGCATACGAAAAAAGATAGACTAGTCTTTAGCAATAAGGCAGTAAGCCTTAGAACATATAATTCAACTGAATTACGGCGAGGTTGTACAATCTATGAAAGTACCATGGAAGATAACTTATAAATGCGATATTCACGCTCCTGGATCCGTGCACAGTGCCAAGGCCATCAGTAACGGGACGGATGCCTATTGCCTCTAGGAACCTGAGGCACCTCTTTTGATAATTGATGGTGAAGCCGTCACAATGGCACGATGGATACTGAGTGCTTATCACTGTGGCCAATGGGTTTCCGTATGTATTATTAAAGGTCTTGATGTTTCTAAAACGATAGATGTGAACGTTAACCGTCAAGTTAGTACTGTATGAATTGTAAAATATTAGGGATTTCAGGATCAGAAATAAAAGATTAAGATCAGAGAGGCTTTCGGTTATGATGAACATATATTAGTTAAAAAGTGTTAGGTTTTAATCTAAATCTAATTATCTATGTCTTACCTGGCTTAGGTAGAAACGTTGTGTTCTGATATCGTGATGGAATAACATTCCCTTCACCGAGATCACTATCAACAGAGACCCCACCAAAGCTGGTAGCGATCGAAGATGAGTAGTTTTCGTCTACTCCGTACTGCGTGCAGTTCGGTTTGGTGTGTCTGGATTTCAACAGGTATCAAATGTAAATTTGTACTGACATTAGTGGTCTATGAAGGAGATACTAGATGCGCATTCCAACGATTGATAGTGTCATCTAATGGATGATAATGATATTTTTATCGCGACCGGGTACTACCACAGCACCCGGAGGGCATGGTACGAGTAGTCCAGATCTATGACTCTTCGCTACCTACATCATTGTTTCGTAGAAACCTAGACACATAAAACTAAAACAGATAAAAACATCATTTCTAACGTGCTAGCGCCCTGCACTACATCTTAAACCTCGTACCACATCGAAAGGCCCCAAGAACATCTAATGGATGATGTGAAGTATGATATTATTTAGGATAGATTTATTCACTAAACTCGGCAGGTGAAGAGATTGTAGAGTACAGGAACAGCGTCTGTGCATCAGCCTGTATTTTCCACCCTTTCCTAATACAGCGGCCCATCCTCCTTTCCCCTGTCATCTAACAACTCATCCGAGCCGGTACAACAGAGGCATGCACTCACTAAAAGCAGGATACCGGCTATATCAAAGGTGCCTGCTTAGCCTTCTCCTGCTTTCAGCGGAGATTGAATAAATTTATCATTTGAAATTTATGACGGACGAGGGAATGTGTGAGGAGCGCATTGCTTGGGTGGAATGTGGAGAAATTTTCTGTCTCGGAGTTTTTGGGGGTTTTTTATTTCTGTTAAATCAGCTGCATTTTTGGCATTGATTCAGGAGGTTGAAACGAGTTAGGGTGTAGGAAAAAGTTAAGAAACTCTGTCGGCTCCAATGGTCCTGCACCCATAGTGGACATAGAGCTTCTAGCTTAGGGCCAATTAAACTAAAAAAAAGATCATTTCTGTGTGAGCAGGTTGGAAGGTTCTTTTGACTTCAAAGTCATTCAAACTCTGATTTTCATTCGCAAATACCACTGAGATATGTTTGTATACGATACAGTCGGTCCTCCTACGTTAGTATCAGCCAAAGGAAATTTTAAAAACTATTCGTTATCCAAGAACTTTTTCATCATTCTATACACGAACACCACTAAAATTTTGATGTAGCCTTGATGGATTCGAACCAGCCACCTGTCATTTCAAGTCAGATTGATGTCCATGTTTTACAGACTCTGCTAGAGAGACCCGCCCGGATGATGTACCATTACACCGTACAATCATGACTGTTCTTGTAGTACCACTTGTAATCTCGCGAATCAAGTCGTGGAGCGCATAAAGCTCTTCTACGAGAAAGCTCCTTCGAAAAGATTGATATTTGTCTCTTTTTAAGGTTATATTCATTCTTAGCGTAATAATAACTACACATCCTAACTTCTCTCATGTCTATCCCGGATATTTGCCCCCATATTTGTGCACCAAGATTTTGGACTTCCTTCAACTATTCGTATTATCGTAGGTATGTACTGGGTGGTCAGCTGAGGTCAGAGACAGAGTCGACGAGAGGTTTAATAAATGAAGGGAGGATACACCGTGTCGTGCTTTCAGGCTTAATGAGGCGCTGTTCGGAATTGACCTCGATGGAAGAGAAAGGTTGATGTATTGGTAGTCTTGCAAAATTGCCTCTTGGGCTGAATCCTTCGACTCTGCCAGACATGGCAAAAGCCGGATGTGGAGAAATAATTGTCATCTTGGAAAGCAACGGCCGCGGCGGCCACCTTGTCATCCACGGCTGTTAGTGCCAAGAGTTTTATTAGTAAGGTGCCGTCGCTAGCTTCTATTAAGGATATGTTCGCAGGTAATTCCCCTGGAGGATCCATACAAGTAAACAGCAAGAATTACTTAAATGACGGGATACTTCTGTTTCTGAATCAAATCGCCGTTACCAACAATTGATATCAGCCTCTATCCTACATTAACTTCTAAGCCAACGAAACTTCAATGAACTTCCTCTATTAACGCACCACACGATAACCTGTTATCTCAGTTCTATCATAGCGAAGCAACTAGAAGTTTAGAGGATGGACTATCAAAATCGAGCCGGTTCTAAGTTCGGAGGCGGAGGTGTTGCCTCACAATCAGCCACAAACGCTGATCGTCGGGAGAGGTTGCGCAAACTTGCTCTTGAAACCATCGATCTTGACAAAGACCCATACTTCTTCAAGAATCACGTCGGCTCATTTGAATGTCGTCTCTGCTTAACTGTTCATCAAAATGATGGCTCATATCTCGCACATACCCAAGGTCGCAAGCATCAGACGAACCTGGCGCGTCGAGCTGCCAAGGAGCAAAAAGAAGGTCGCGCAGGACTCGATCCTATAACAGGTGTCCCGGTTGGAATGATTGGAGTACAAGTAGCTGTTAAGCGGAACATCATAAAAATTGGACGACCAGGCTACAAAATTACGAAGACGCGAGACCCAGTAACACGCCAGCAGGGGTTAGTCTTCCAACTACAATATCCAGAGATTGCTCACGACGTTACCCCCAAGGTACGATTCATGAGCGCCTATGAGCAAAAAATAGATGATCCTCCGGATAAGAACTTCCAGTACATGCTTGTTGCCGCAGAACCTTACGAGACCTGTGGTTTTAAGTTACAAGCCAGGGAAATTGACAGGACAAACGACCGATACTACACTTGGTGGGATCCAGACTTGAAGGAATTCTGGGTTCAAGTCATGTTTAAGACTGAAAGAGAAGAAAGGTATAGCGGTGTTCCGGGTCTAGCTCCATCCGCGCCGTCTCGCAGATAGATACCAGACAACAACTATATCAAAAAAACTTACAGGATAATGGTGAAACTAAAATATCTTGCGAAATCCACCGTCGCAAACAACTCGCATAACCCAAAATTTCTTCTCAAGTCACAAATAAAACAAATGTCGCTTTTCAGGAAATATTACACCTGCGAATAATCTGATACCAATCTATACAAGAGTGTTCGAGATAACGGTGCATCAAAGATAAGATGTCAATCTAAATTACACTTACTGTTCACCTAATTTTTTATCACACTACGCACTAATTTGCGGAGCTAGAGCACTCAAATTTGGGGTAGTAGAAACCAGCAATTTCTTGATAACACTACTAACATGAGGTTTTAAACGTGTCTGCGAAGCATTTAAGACTCTGAATTAATGTATAACGTGTAGATAGACCTAATTTTGAGGTTGGTCAACAACCCTCATTTGATAATATTGTTAAAGGAAATGGACGACAAATTTAAATGCTTCGTTGTATACATTACTTATTTCAGACAGATGAAGGTTAGCTAGTCAACATGCCCCTAGTAGTGGTAGGCAATAATATCTGCATGATTATGTATTTCTATAAAAATAGATTGTGGCCAGCGCACCGAGACCTATGGAATCTTTTATATTTAAGAAAAAATTCAGTTACTTCAGGGATTTTATTAAAATATCTCGTACTAGCTACTCGGTTAATTTTGCTAGTTTAAAATTTGATTACTGGTATAGCCTGGCTAAATTAAGTTAATGATTAGGAGAGAAATTCTGAACTCTTTAAGTGAATGTCCTACTCCACATTCCAATAAAGAGCCGAGTTACCAGAATCCCAATCTTTCAGAGAGGCTCCTTCGAAATAACGCGCTAACCCCTCACCTTATGCATTCGTATTTGTGCCTAAAGCGTCCACAGTCACTTAGTCTCTCTCTGCCTATCCACATCGTAGCACAGTTCTAGCTTGGCAGCTTTTCACTACAATTTGATGATACTTCCGCTGGTTGTAGGTTTGATGTTTATGTCGACTCTTGAATTAAAGAATATCTAGTACGTTGGGCTCCATACTGACCCAGACCGCGCTTTACACACTACTCCTATCCTCTTTTGTCACAAAATAAGGTCTGTAACGTGTTGCCATCAACGGATAACCATTTAGCTCACTAATTACCTAGGGAGTTCAGCTGAATTCCCTACCGAACCTCCACTCCAAAAAGGGGAAAAGTGAAAATAGTAAAAACGAAAAATACTCATGATTATTGTAGCTCCAATTACGCGCAGTGCGTTTGTCAATCTCTATCTCGGCCCATGCAATAAAGGAGGCCAACTTGATCGAACCCATCACCGCCGTACCGGAAGTTCGGTATAGTCCAGAAACTCGTGGAATGGATTCCCCCACCATGACCAAGAAAAGCAAGAAGGTGATAGGTAGGGCTTGAGCTCAATATATGATCTGATTGTGGTTAGCTTCATGATAGTGGTGCTAGAGTAATATGCTGAGATATGAAGGCAATGCAGGCCGCGAGACATCTTGGAAATCTCATAGAAGTGAGGACTTTGTTACTCAGTCTCAGCTTTGCAGACTCTACAGTCGGTGACGGAGGATTGTAGGGAATACTGCTGTGAGGAGTTGAATTTTAGTCACCCGGGTGTCTTTCGTTGTTACATGTTCAACTTCAACGGCGGAAATTAAGTCCTCTCCACGCATCTTTCCTTTTTTACGCCTCTATTACACACAGATTTCACTGAGGATTGTTACGGTTTGACCGTTGTTTGAGCTTAGACGAATTCCCAAGCCTAATATTGAGAATTCTTACGATAAGACTGTATAGGGGAGGAGATGAAGCTAAACGAAACAGCACCACAAGTCAGTAGGCTCAAGGCCGACAAAGACGAATTCTTCACCTTCCAGTTGTGCCGGTGTAATCGCTCAGCATGCTCTGTATATCTGGGATAGCCAAGAAGAATCGCATCTGAATCGAAGCCGAAAGCAACTTCAAGCATATCTAAAATCGAAGACTTCTTGACAAATGTTTGACCTATTATTCTCGCGCGAGTCCTCCGCCTCAATCTCACCACACCACCTTGCCTCAAATATCGATAATGGCGCTACTACAATTGCAATCGGGCATTTGCCTCATCAAAAACCGGCCATCACCCACTATAAAACTACGATGCTATGTATACCCTTGAGGAGGAAATTAAGTCATAATCTAGAAAGCTCGGGTCTTGGTCTATGGGGGACCGTTGCTCTGATGGGGCTTCACGTCTTGAGGGAGGACAGGCAGCTGTGACGTGGGACGAACGAGTGCAGAGGTCACAAATAGGCATGCCGGGACGCACATTTTTCAAGTGTTTTCGACTTAAGAGTGTCCGTGGGAGTCGAGGCTACGATTCGCATAGTGCCACCGACATTCTTTTTTTTTTTTTTTTTTTGCATCAGATTTTAATTGCGTATGCAGCTAACTAGCTATGACACAATATCGGAGGAAATGTACAGAATAGATGACTCAATTTACAATAAGTGCACTCATGCCTCAGATTTCATTTGCAAGTACCACTGCGAAGTTATGGCGGCTTTTTCTTCACCCCAAGTCAACCCTCATCCGTGAATACCCACCCAGGGGAACGTCTCAAAAACCCTGAGTTATCCAGACATGCCTTCATCATCCTCTGAATTTCTTCCGCGCGAAATGTAGTCTTCGGTGTCTCCTTCCCAAGTGGAGTAGGTGCCTAGGCTACTCAAACTATACCAGAGAACACCACCAGGAGGCGGACTACAGCACCATCCATCGTTTGCGTGTTTTTATAGTGTCCGCTGCACTCTCGCAAGCGAAGTCTTGGCGCGCACACAGCTCAATTCGTAAAACTCTGCCAAAATTCAAAATCACACGCCTGTCGAGAGTGTATCCATCCTCCGTATTATCTTGTTTACTTGTCCCAATCCCTCTCACATCCGTCTCAAATAACTGTCTCCCAGATTTGTGCGCCGCGCTTTGCTTCCTCCGTCGGGTGTAAATATCGGCGTGGGCGTGTATTTGGCGGCTAGCTGAGGCCAGAGAATAGTTGATGAGAGGTGTGGTCATTGAAATGAGGATGTACTTGGTCGTACTTGTAAACTTGATGAGACTTGAGTAGGAGTCGAACTCGTTGGGAGCGAAAATTTGACGTGGCGGAGAATTTTGAATTATTGCCTCGTGGGCCAACTTAATCGGTATTGCGAAATTTGACTGAACTTGGCTCTGGGAGAATATTTCACTCCCAGGTTCGTAGAAGGCACCACGTACAGGTGTCAGTCTTGCCCTCCCCACCGACATTCTAAGAATAGGCAACGATGGAAGGTGTTTTGATCCGCCTCTTGGTCGTCATCTCCCCGAATTAAAGTCTCGGTAGCTTGGACACCTACCCCACTCGATAAAGGGAAGACTGTGAGGCTATATCTCGCGCGATGGCTATATACAAGACGACAAAGGCATGTTAGGGTAACCAAAGTTTTTTCTTGTTTTCCCTTTGGTGGATATTAACGGTTGAGGGAAGGCTGAAAGTACCTAGCACCAAGGTCTCGAGTGGCATCAGCGAATGCACCCACTGCATGAGTAGTCCGAATGTCAAACTGAGTTATCGTCGTATATAGTCGTCGCAGAAGCTAGTTTTCTCCGTATCATGCTCTTTGAGTGCAGGGCTTGTGCCCGTCACGAATAAATATTCATTCATTCATTCAGCAGGCTAAAACGTTTTGAATTTAATCTTATTTAGCCCGATTTGGAACCCTAATGGCCCATGCAAGTGTCTACGTACTCTAATATTTACACAGGAGAAAATCTTTGTAGTAAATACCCCCTCAACTTTTCAATTTGTTTGCACTTTTATTTTGTGTTTGAGAAGTGCACAAACACTGTCCAGTGCGGATACCGTCCACTTCCTTGCTGCCGGCAGAAGATCCTATTCCCCCTACTTTCATCTCTCTCCCTCATCGTGGCTTCGGCTTCTAGCGTCAGACGAAACTGCTCTAATCTTCCCTCCTTTTGTATCCACTTTGTAATTCTTGTTACATCTTTCGGGCTATTCAGCATCGCTTCGAATGACTGAGACTCTGCCTTTCTCACTATATCCCCTCTCCCTTTGGTCCAGGTGGAGCAGGCCATGATCATGTGCTTGTCATTCTGGGACGGATATCCACATTAGAATCGTGGACTGTCTACTCAGGGGACATGTATTCTGAATAAATAAGAGTTGAATCCAATGTGCTCACTTCTTATCTCCATGGCTGTGCTACTTGGGGCTCTGTTAAGGTTTTCGTGGATACTTGTGGGTGTTCCTCTAGAGGTCATTATCGTTCTTCCCGTCTTTTAATCCATGTAAAGGTTTGCTGAGTTCCAGGTTTTAGAACCTGCTGTTGCGTGACGGCTGAAGCGTAATATACCTTACTTACACCTGGATATACGTGGGTGGGTAAAAAGTATTGTGCCTAAGGATAAGTCACTAGTCTGTAGATTCACGAGGAGGATCAAATCTTTTAAATACCTGTTAAAAGTAGCAAGAGTTCTCTTCTTTCCTCATACAGTTTAAAAAATCGATTTGTTCATCACCAACTCGGTTTCCGTCACAAGGATGAAGATCTAAATTTCGAAAACTTCATGTCTAAATAGAGCGTATATTGTACCATGTTATGCATAAGACGATCCCAGATAATTAGAGAATTTAAAATTTTCGATTCCCAGAAATGTAGAGCTAACATTAAATCTCATCTATATGAACGTGCCATTTTCCCGGCACGCTTAGCACTCATGTGAGCTTGGGCAGGATGGCAAAGTTTGAATACCTGTCCGCGGCATTCTGAAAGGAACTGGAAGTGAACTAATATCTCAGAGCCAAGCTCACTCCAACTTTGAAATACCAAAGAAGTCAGCCCACGAGGCAATCATTCAAAATACTCAACCATGTCAGTTTTTCACTCCCTACAAAACTTAATCCTACCAAAGCCTTATCAAATCTGTTAGTTCGACCAATTACATCCTCATTTCCTTGACCACACCTCTCATCGACCTTCACTGACCTCAGCTGACCACTAGATCTACGCCCATCCGATATTTGTGCCAGCAGGAATAAGCAAAGCGTGGCGCACAAATTTAGGAGGCAGTTCTCCGGGATGGAGGTGAGAGGGATCAGGTCAAGTCTGGAAGATGATGCAAAGGATGGATACAATCTCGACGGGCGTGAAATTTTGAACTTCGGCAAGGAGTTTTACGAATTGAGCTTTGTGCGCGCCGATACCTCGAATGCGAGAGTGCAGCTGACACTATAAACACAAGTCAACGATGGAAGGCGCAATGTCCGTCTCCTGGTGGAGCTACCTATTATAGTTTGAGTAGCCTGGGTACCTATTCCACTTAGGAATGAGACACCTCAGACCATATTTTGCGCGGAGAAAATTCAATGGATGATGGAGGCATGTCTGGATAACTCAGGGTTGTTGGAACGTTCCCCTTGGTGGGTATTCACGGATGAGGGTTGACTTGTGGTGAAGTAAAAACCGACATAACCTCGCAGTGGCACTTGAAAATGAAATCCGAGGCATGAGTGCTATATTTGTATATCGAGTCATCTTATCTGTACTTTTTCTCCGATATTGTGCCGTAAGTAGATAGCTGCACACCAAATCATATTCTGAATAAAAAAAGAGACGATTTGAACCAAATTTTATATGCTGGATCCTGTACATCTGGTGTAAATGGAAATTGGAAAATTTACCTGTAGATAGATAAAGACGTAGCACTCTGATGAGTGGGACAAATCTTTTGCAAATAATACTGGCATTAATCTTCGCTTTTGATGAATCTATTTACGTGTCTGTAATAACTGACAAGTATATTTAATCGACATGTAAGATGATAAACTGTACGACCGCAGACCTTTGTTTAAGAGTTCGAGTCGATGACTTACGATTTCAAAAAATTTTCAAGTTCCAAAGTTCATTTTCATCGCGTCAAAGGTCAAAAATCTTTGCATCGACGCAGCTTTCTGTGTTCATAGTAGAATTTCAACGTATTTATTTGGAATTTTCACAGCCCCGTATTGCATAGTTTCTGGGCTATATTTTCAACACGTCCAACAAATAGAGACTTAAACAGAGGACTAGACTATAAGAATTTTTCCGAGCTAAATGAGACAGATGTAATCTTTGTCTTATGATTAAAGATCTTATCTCAAATTGGGTAATATTTGTACAAGATCTTATTAACACAACTTCTACTTCTCATTTAACTTGCATTTAGAGCTACGCAGCCCAATTCAAAATCTAGCAGCTGGTGTATTATATACCGGCATAAGGAAGTCTAAATAAGGATGGAAGCATGCAGTCTTATATTTTCCTAACTGTTGCCTGTAAATTTACTTTCCCAAGCATTAATGAACAGTTTTTGATGTCAAACCTTCCAAAATTAATCACATATTTTGGGTAGCTGGCTGGGGTGACGGCGATTCGGATGTTTTAACCTATTCCAAATGTTTCATAATATTAGTACTTGCCTCGGTTGAAGTCATCAAAGCGCTTAAACGTGTAACCGATAAACGGAAGACTTAATTCTGGTGCTTCTATTCGGGGTTGGTTTCCATTAGCTGCCCTCAGATGAGTAGCATTGTCTGTTTGGTCAAGGTCATCGATAGGAAAGTACGTAGTGTCAATGTTTGATGTAAGCTTTGGTTCGAATGGAGCTCGAATTCGTCGTAAGCTGTCAAAATCAACACCACGGAAAAATTTATGTCCTTTTATTTCATCTGCGCCGGTCCTTCCCAGACGATTTTCAGAGTTGCAGACCAGACTGTAGAGGTTAGATTCGTAAATTTCACTGTAATAAGTCAACTTACCTCCGAATCAGATTCTCTGCCTCAGGTCCTAATTGTACATCGTCTGGAAAGTAAAGAGATTGTCTCCAATTTACAATCTTACGGTAAGTGTCATGTGAGTCTTCAGCACAGAATGGTGGCCATCCAATCTGGCATTCAAACATGATTGTGCCTAAACTCCACCAATCACAGTCTTGACCATATCCATGTCCACTGAAAATCTCAGGTGCAATATAGTCTGGTGTTCCAACGGTTGAATATGCCATATTACGCCGTGATTTACGCCAATCGTTTATCACACTGCGGTTACTGACGGTCAAGTTTATTTGGTCAAGATTAACTGAGTTTCGATTATTGGGTCTACTCGACTTTTTCTGTAAGAGATTTTGGTAATATGCGTTGTCATGTAGCTTGTGAAACCCAGTTGATAGACCAAAGTCTGTCAACTTCACATGACCTCCTCGGTCAAGAAGTATATTATCAGGTTTGATATCACTGTTTGTTAAATTAGAGTCATAACTATAGCGTAATTTAAGCCTTTTTTATTTTTGCACGTACCGATGTATAAATCCATACTTGTGAACGGCCTCGATGGCCAAGACGATTTCGGCCATATAAAATCGCGTAATATCCTCAGAAAATATCTCGTACTTTATGAGCATGGTCATGAGATCTCCACCGGGCAGAAACTCCATTAACATAAATAGGAAATCCTGATCTTGAAATGTGGTGAACAGCTTCACCACCCAAGGACTATCTGACTCAGCAAGGATGTCTCGTTCTGCACGAACATGAGCTAGCTGATCTCTTTTAAACATTTCATTCTTGATCAAAGACTTCATCGCATATATTTTACCGTCCAATTTCTTTTGCACAAGCTTTACCTCACCGAATGCACCTTTGCCGATAATTTTGAGCGTAGTATAATTATCTGGAGTGTCGCGGGTTCGCAGAAAACGTAAATATTTCCCCTCCTGTTTTCCGGCACTTGACCAGATCTGCTCTTTTCGCATGTGCGATAGACTATGTTCTGAAAGACGCTGTTCTAATTCACAATGTCTTTTAGAAGAAAAGTTAGCGGTATTTGTGTCGGTTTCATTCATAAGTAGGTAACCAACCGAACATTTCTATCACGAGCTCTTTTCACGCTATCTCTAAAGAATGCTTCTGCTAGTTGGGAGCATTTTTTTTGATTAGTTTGAGCGAGTGATCCAAATTTGTCGGGATTCCGTTCGGGAGCTATTTTGAATTCAGGCCAGTTTGGATGTTGGGACGCAGATGGCATTTGTGCGTTAAGATAATTATTGAAGACAGGTTGACCGGATCCTCCGGCAGTCCGAGGTCTTTGGGATGGCAAAGGCTGACAGTTTCCATATATGTTATTTCTTCCCCCCAAATTCTGATGTGAGAATTGGTTTGCAAGACCATTTGTGACATCTTGAGCGTAACCCTGAGGATATCTCTGTTGCTGATGGCTAGACTGAGTATGTTGTTGAGGGTATGTGGGCGAGTATGAATCGTTGAAGTAGCCTGCGGAGGAAATTCCTCCTGGATATTGTAATTGCTGGTTTTGTTGCTGCTGCTGCTGAATTTGGCCTTGATGATTTCCTTGGTTTAATATAGGATTTGGAAAAGTTGATGGTGTTGTGGGAAAAGATCGATCATTGAAAGGCGGCCGCTCGCCATTCAAGTTGAGGAAGAACCGATTACCATTGTTTTGGCCGTCCATGACGAGTATAGACTGATATAAATAAGCAAAAGTGCTGGAGGTAGAGTGCGGGGTATACTTGAGCTGTTTGACGGTAAGATGTGAAAGGGAATATCTCAGTTGATGGGACTTACATTAAGTAGCTGTGGTACCAACTATAACGACTATTGTGAAGTAAGTAACCGAATAATGACGCGCTCATCAGGTTCCATCGACTTCAGACTCACAACTGTATAGGAGACACTTACTGTCAATTTACCTGGTCAACATAGATTTAATTATCACTAATGGCAGCTGTTGACACTGACTTGCGGTATTCTGACGTGTGTAGGCGGGCGCTTCTGCAAATATTTCCATAGAGAGGGTGCATACCTATTCCCAGCTTGGTTAACAGCTGTGTAGAGGTAGCGACAAAGTCAAGGTATCTACCTTGAAACTACTGACGCAATCTCGTGGTTGCCAGGTCTTGATATCAATATTTACAGTTGAACTTTTTTGTAGTTGATAATTGAAATAGGCCTGATGGCTTTGTGGTATAGGGATCTGGGCTCATTATTCATGAGACGTGATTCCTGACTCATTTGCTCCATATCCTGGCCCTAGCATGTAGTATAGTATCGGATGTAATCTACTACTATGAAATAACAAAACCGCCAGACTGTTTGACCAAAAGTGTTAGATAAACAATTAACTCTATGTAATAGCATCCCAGTTTCACATGTTCAACCTAATATTATTTATATTGCTTAAGCCTTCCTCCCAGATCGTAAAGACCTTTGCACACTTCAGAGGTTCTCTCCCCTTCCAACGCGCCTGGTATTTTCTTACTTGATTCGTGGCTTCATCACCAGAACATTGTTACAGGATTTCCAAAAAGCCTATGATTAGGCATTGCAGTGGAAGATACTAGCCCAGAATATATAACTTGGTAAGAGTGAAGAGTTTTCGTTCAAATCAAATTTAAAAGATCAGTCCAGCTGATAAACCGAATCCTGTTAATTTAGAGGATAAAAGGAATTGTTAATTTGCCTTTTTAAATTGATTGCACAGCTCCATGTGTCTTTTTTGAATCATTTGATTTGCTATAAATGCTAGCTGTATCAGGCTTACGATTGTATGGCAAGAAATATGATTCTTAAAAGGTTCCAACAACATAATTCGCTGACATATAGAAAATTATTCAGTTGGAAACTCAATAATAAAATTAGTCTATCATCAGGAGTGGAAAGGAATGTAACCAGTGCTTTTTTCAACTAAAAAATTGATCATGGGTATATCAACACTTATCTTTACAGGCGAGGGCAAAGAAACAGTGACAGACATAAATGTCGGAGACGAGAAACACCTGAGCATCTTCTGCCAAGCTGTAGTAAATATAGAAATGAAAGAATAGAACTCAAAAAGAGCCTAAATAGGGATTATATCAGCCTTAAACTATTGCTGAGCACAAAGATTGGGATTGAAAAAACCCTGGATTATATCAAGGAAACAAATATATCAACAAGGAGGTGGCATTTGGAGAGGGTGAATTTCGAAGACACAGCATGAATAGATGCATCAGGTAAAAAATGAAGAAAGAGGAGGGATAAGGAGAATAATAACTTAGGGTAAAACCTGTTGTAATAAAACAGTTCTACATCAGTATTGATGCAGGATCTCTGTCTGTGCACTACTACTTGTAACTCTTAATTGACTTGTAACAAGATTCCATGTTTAATGTAGTCACATCTGTTTCTTGTTTTAGTCGCGGGGGTTCACTAAAACACAAGGCTAAAATGTCATTTGGATAATGCTGTCAAGTTGAGACATTGGCACGTACCTCATCAATCCCCAAACTTTAGTCATACCAAGTTTGATTCCTGTATATAGATGTAGTCTCTCATACCTCCAGAGATCTTCAGTTCATTGTATTAACTGAATATCTCGTCGGATGGTGTAGTGGTACACCATCCGGGCCGGTCATCTAAGTAGGGTCTGGATAGCCTGAACATCTATTCCACCTGAGACAGAAGATCGCTGGTTCGACTCCAGCAGACCTCACCTTACTGAAGTAAGCTACTTTGACGATGGTGGCATGTCTGGATAACCCAAGGTTTTTTGAGATGTTTCCCTTGGGTGAGTTTCACGGAGGGCATAGTTCGACAGCGGTGAAGAAAAAGCCGCCTTGTCACAGCCGTAGTGAGACTTGCAAATGATATCTGAGGCATGACGTTCATCACAACTATATCATCACTGTATCTGACTTAAGCCAACACCTGCATGGGCCAAAAAGGCGCCAAATCAGGATAATTGAATAATTTAATTTTAACTGAATATCTCTGAAGGCTATATTCATCGCTTCTTTCGTCAACTCCACAGCTTTACATCTAAAGCTCCATTCACCTGCTCCTGTGCTCGAATACCACTCTTTCTTCCTCTCCGACGGCCCGAAATTCCTCTCGATCTTTAACCTCACAACAAAACCCTCATTGTCTATTGGAAATAAACCACATATAAAAACAAGTGAATTTTGGTAGTATATTATCTGGTTTTAGCAGTCCTTCATGGTCATAGAATTTGAAATTGAAATATTTAACGTGACAAGACGGAACTTGTTTTAATCTAACGCTTTTCATCCTCGGACTTCATGGTGAGCAGTAGTTGTATAGCACGTGATGCAATGCGAGAGAAGAAACAGGATGGCGAGAGCCGCTAGCTAGACCTAAGCGATCTGGCCCACTTGTAGATGGAGAAATCCCTTTTGTATATAGGAAACAACCCTAACTAGAACAAACAATACTAGGAAGGAACTCTCACATCCACACTCAGTTATCTTATACATCATGACCCATAAACCTATATCTCATCCCTATCACTAAACGACAAAGCTTCAACAGACCTGACATATATTTAGACGTGACACGGGTTGATGAGTTCAGAAAAGGAGGGCAAGACTGATACCTGTACGCGGTGCCCTCTACAAACCTGGGAGTAAAATATTCTCCCACAGCCAAGTTCAGTCAAATTTCGCAATACCAAACAAGTTGGCCCATGAGGCAATGATTCAAGACTCTCCACCTAATCAAATTTTCCTACCTGATGAGATCAATCACCACCAAAACCTCATCAAGTTTGCAGGTACGACTTAGTACATCCTCATTTCAATGATCACACCTCTCGTCGACTTTCTCTGGCCTCAATTGACCACCACGTACACGTACACGCCCATGCCGATATTTATACCCGACAGAGGGAGCAAAGCGTGGCGCACAAACCTGGGAGACAGTTCTTTGGGATGAGCCTGAGAGGGACCAGGACAAGTTTACAAGGTGAAGTAGCAGATGGCTACAATCTCGATGGGTGTGAATTTTAGAATTTTGACAACGAGATTTAGAATTGAGCTTTGTGCGTGCGCCAAAACTTCGGTTGCGAGAGTGCAGGCGACACTATAAACACCGCCGTGGTTGGATGGTGCGGTGGTACATCATCTTGGCCAGTTTCTCAAGTAAGGTCTGGATAGCTAGGACACATATCCCACCCGAGACAGGAGACCGCTGGTTTGAATCCGGCAAAACCAAACTACATTTGTCACAGCGCTAGTATGCATGGATGATGAAGGCATGCTTGGATAATCAAAGGTTTTAAATTTCCCTTTGGTGGGTACTTGTCACGGTTTCAGTACAACATGCTTGGGCGATCTTGTAGGTACAGTATATTAATTATAGTTCTCTAGAGAGAGAATTCCTATAGCTAGAATACAAATATATATACACTCTGAGATACTCCTCTTCTGTAAGGTTCTCCCTATATCTGGAATAACATGGAATCCTCGACAATACCCTAGAAGATTCTTGATACACCTGTGGTCCTCATGAACCTTCAGTATGCTTCCAGAAAGTTCATTGAGAATCTTCTAAGCTCCTTGTATTCCGAGATCCTTCCCGAAGATTCCCTTGCATTCATTGCCTGCGCTAGCCAGCGTAGGCTACAGGAATCCCTAGGCTTAACAGCCGTTACAGTACTTACGGAGGAGGGTTGACTGTTTGTGTAAGCAAACATACCTCATAGTGGTTTTTGTGAATAAAATCCAGAGTATGAGTGTCCCTAACGTCAAAAGAGCCATCTGTTGTGATGGGCATGTTATTCAGCTAGGATACTTGCATATGCACAACGTGATTAGATGTTTACGCTGTTTGTGTAGTTCTGTTAAATGACAAGGTGTGTCTAGCTGCTACAGGGGCGATCCGAGTCAGGCAGAGTCAAACACATGAGTCGCGTCAATTACGCTATTCATGCAGATCAGTCGCGTGGAGAAAAATTTGTACTTAGGAGTCTGGCTGTCTCGATCATAGTATACTTCTAGTTAACTCGAATATCTGATTCTATCTGACCTCAATCCACTGTGCTAATTCCATCGTCTTCTATACAGTCATACTGCGATAGAAGTCCTCCAAATCAATAAGTTCCTGTATTGTTTGGGACATCTGCAGGAGGAAGCTAATGAGGTCAGGAGCTGACTAGCAGCCGCACATGAGTATAAGTAGCGAGTGATCGGCACACAATTATAATAGAACAATAAAGTACAGTGAACCTCAAAAGCACATTCAACCACAGCCTCAACTCATCAATCCACATACTCGTATAAGGTCAGCATGTAAAGTGATACTAACCTAATCCCATAACCACAATATCATCCTATATGTATACATAGTACCGGTCATGTGTCATAGCTAGATAGCTGAATACACATTAAATGATAAAAAAAAAAAGAGGAGTTCTGAGAACTCATTGCAACCTACATGACTGGCATTAAAGCCAGAAGCAATAAAAGAAATAAAAAGGAGTAATAAATGTCTGAGTTACGGTACCCTGTGCCATATTCTTACCATCTAAGCACATCTCCTCCCGAGTTGGAATCTGTCTCAGCTGTAACAGTTCCAATATATAAAGCTTGGGCATTAGTATGTCAAAAGGTTAGTTTATTTACTAACTGAAGAACGAGACTACTGCTACACTCAACGCCCTATATGTATACATGATCCCTGTAACGGCTGGTAAGCCGATTGGTCCCTGTAGCCTATGTTGGTTAACTTAGGCCTGATTCGAGTGGCGCTATTAACCACTACTAATGCGCTAATGTGCGACGCCACCCAATACAATACCTTTGCGTCGGCATTGGCATGGCATGCATGTGGCATCGAACTTGGCAGTGCGGCACGGCAGTACGGCACTGCAACACATGTTAATAGGCTTACACTAATGGGAAATATACGAGACCGAGTTCCATCCTTCCGCGCCACAACGCGATAGTGCTGTATTATAGGTATAGTCAGAACACTAGGAGAGCCCCATAGCATAGGAAGAGGAGAGGGATTAGCCTCGGTGGCGAGGAAGCTTTCACGTATATATATGACTAGATAGATGTAGTGGGAGTTCTCTCCTTAGAATTATTATTTACTACCATCGACCACATAGTTGCCCCAGCGCTTGTCCCTCGAAACCGTGACAATCCCAATATTTCAAACACTAGTCTCTGTCCTCTAGTCCGGCTCCCATTATTAAAGTGTGGGCTAGTTACCAACAATGTTTCATGCACGGGCAGTACCAGACTTTCAATACAAGCGTAACTTAGCGCTGAGGTAATGAGTATGCATGTGATGAATAGCACAGGCTACAGGCAATATACCGGCTTACTAGCTGCCACATTAGCTTGGTCACCTCCCACCCTGTTCATTCTTCGGCAGACTGTAACATCTGCTTGTAGTTAGGAATTCTTTAAGGACATATATAGAATGTAATATAAGTTAATTGATGTGTAGGTTACAGGTGTTATTACAGCTAGTATACAACGCTAGAAAGTAATGTAAACGCTACGGGATAAAGTAATGTGACATAAAATAGCATAATGCTGACACTTCAACACACTCCTTCATCCCGAGACTGTTTCATTATATTTATCACCCTTTACCCAAATTAACACATGGTCATTTTAACTCAAGAACTCTCATATTGAGCAGCTTTATAAATTCTCCGTGCTTAGCTCTACTCAGAGAATTTTGAAGTCCATCTTCTGCCATCAACTTGGTAGAAATATATTGGGGTAACACTCTACCTCTAGTGACGTGGTCACGAATAAAGTGATGCTTGATACCAATGTGTTTAGTACGCTGGTATAGCTCTGGATTTCCACTTAAGGCTAGACTGCCCTGATTGTCACAGTAGAACTTTGTGGATAATATGTCTGTGCTGGAGTAGCCCATCTGACGCATCAATTGCTGAATCCACAGGAGTTCCCGAATAGTGGCAGTGAAAGCATGATACTCAGCTTCTATTGAGGAAGTGCAACGCTGGTTTGTCCCTTCGATGAGGCCGAAATCACTCCTCCAGCAAGAAAGAAGACACTTCCTCCAGTAGATCGTCTTGTGGCTATATTTCCACCCCAATCAGAGTGACTATGGCAGTGTTGTGTTGTATCGAATGCATTTGCATCGTACATTATCCCGAGACTTACTGTACCCCTCACATAACAAAGTATACAATTGACACCTTTGGTGTGGTTCGAAGATGGATTGGAGACATACCGAGAAAATACCGAGACCGCATATGAAATATCGGGTCTAGTATGAACTGCAAGGTACAATAACGAGCCTATTTTTGACTCGTAGTCTCTTATTTCGGCAGCAGTCGCTTGACCTGGATAAGGGACTAGAAACGTTTCATAACCAGGAGCCATAGGTGTTTCTGCAGGGTGACAATTTTCCATACCAAAACGTTCAAGGATTTGACGGCAATAGGCGTCTTGTGTAAGCCATAGGCGCCATTTTACACGGTCCCGAGAAACACGGACACCCAGGAAATACTGTGCTGGGCCTAAATCCTCTAATTGAAACTTTTTGGCAAGTTGGATCTTCATCTTCGAAATTTTCTCTTTTGATTTCCCAAGCAGAAGGAAATCATCCACGTAGGAAACAACTATGAGACGATCCTCACTGTGAATAAATACATAGTTATCAGATTCAAGAGATGAAAACCCAAGTTCTTCTTGTCACGGTTTCGAGGGACAAGTGCTGGGGCAACTATGTGGTTGATGGTAGTAAATAATAATTCTAAGGAGAGAACACCCACTACATCTATCTAGTCATATATATACGTGAAAGCCTCCCCGCCACCGAGGCTAATCCCTCTCCTCTTCCTATGCTATGAGGCTCTCCTAGTGTTCTGACTATACCTATAATACAGCACTATCGCGTTGTGGCGCGGAAGGATTGAACTCGGTCTCGTATATTTCCTGTTAGTGTAAGCCTATTAACACGTGTTGCAGTGCCTTACTGCCGTGCCGCACTGCCAAGTTTGATGCCACATGCATGCCATGCAAATGCCGACGCAAAGGTATTGTATTGGGTGGTGTCGCACATTAGCGCATTGGTAGTGGTTAATAGCACCACTTGAATCAGGCCTAGATTAACCAACATAGGCTACAGGGACCAATTGGCTTACCAGCTGTTACACTTTTAGGCATTTGCGTAAGCGCTTTTGCCACAACCTTGGTGACTGTTTGAGACCATATAAAGCCTTAAGTAGCCTACATACTTAGTCATCCCTAGGGTCCATGCTTGGTTCCCGCCAATTAGGAGGGAGTTCGGCGTAAATATTGTTGCGATTGGCCGTACTATTCAAGAAGGCAGTGACAGCATCCAACTGTTCAATTTCGAGATCAAACATGGCCGTAATAGATAAAGCCACTTTCCAAGAGGTGTTTCAACACACTCCAGCATAAGTTTAGGTGAAGCCGCGTCCGAATTATTGCTCAAAACTGCGAATAACCCATCTAACCTTATACTTCAGAATATCACCATTCTTGTTCCTTTCTGTCTTCAGCACAATCTTGCCACTGAGCACCTTTTTTCCTGGAGGAACTTTAGAGCGAGGTATAACAACCCAAGTCTTATTTCTGCCAATCGAATTGTATTCTCTCCTAAATCCTTCTTTCCATTGCATCCTGTATTTGCCGCTAAGCGCTTCAATCATGGTTTTAGGATCATCTTTGTTTTGGTTGATCTTGGTTGAACTTGCTGCCGCAATGAATGCTGCAAACGCTGTGTCCTCGTTGATATTCCTGTTACAATTGGATCATAAAACACGTGTCAACAGTTTGATTGCCGCTTTGTCAGGAAATGCTGCTTAGTGTTGAGTAACATGGTGCTATTGCCGCACAGACCATAGGCAAAGCTGTACGTCTACATGTATTTTATCTCTGCTGCTTAGCACCTAAATAAAGTGTAAAATATTCTACATCATTACTTCAAGTTATAACACTTAGTCAGCTAGTTGGTCAAGTGCAAGGTGTCCACATCCTTGGTACTTAATACATCTTGATCACTCCATACTTATAGCACTCACGATATACATTCCTCTGCATATCCCATATTACTGTCTATATTATCTTACTCTCATGATAATCCCTTCTTAATATCCCAACACACTTTAGGTCTATTCCTAGATCCTGGTTGAATTTCATGTGGTTTCTGTGCTTGTGATGAATGTCCAATCTCTTCTGTTTCCTCAAGTCCTCTAACCTCCTTATTCTTTTCATTTTCACTTTGATCCACTTCATTATCGAGAGTTTGGTGTTTTTCATACCCTAGCTTTTCAAATGGAGTCAACTCAGGCAATTCAGTATCAATTTTAGTTTCCTGACATTGAGAATTTTAGGAAGTTCCTTGGTTTACCTCCCTACTTCTATCGAGCGGAAATGTAAGGCTTGGATGAGATTGATTGGATGATTCCAAATATTCATCTTGTTGTTGGGGTATGTTAACAGAGCATTTTTCATTGACACGTACATTTGAAGATCAAATAACCTTTTGGTGACTGGGAATATAAACCCTAAAATTATGTTGCCCTTCATAATGTTGGAAATATCGCGCCATGAAATGGGCGCAATATTCATGGAACGAAAGTAGAAGTTGACTAAAAGAGTGTCATGTTCAGTTTACTGCTAAAAGTGTGGAAAGTGTTGGAAATCTAGATTTCGCATGTATGAAGGTTTAGATTTCTAGTTTGATCATCAAGATCAATTTACTTGATTCTATTGCATATGATTAAGTTTAGCTAGGGGACACGAGATTCAGTAGTATCTGTAATGCAGTGGCTAAGAAATACTACCCTGCAGTAATTGAGTGGCTGGTTGAAGCCGGATCAC
The DNA here is from genome assembly GCA_900239735.1 of Blumeria hordei DH14. NCBI lineage: Eukaryota > Fungi > Ascomycota > Leotiomycetes > Helotiales > Erysiphaceae > Blumeria > Blumeria hordei. Next base: position 6,590,601 of record OENG01000023.1, read on the forward strand.
TGGGAGTTCGGGATCACTAAAACCTCGGGGATCTGTATTTAAGGATTGGCTTATTTGTATATGTTAAACTAAGAAAATGAAACATTATATTTTATTAAATTCATATTGAGAAGAGAATTCGATATCCTATAAAACTATCAATATATTCTTGTCCGAAATTGTACACTTGTTCTTCGAGATATTTCTTCCTAGAAATCCTTGACAATTTCTAACAGAAAGTGTGCGCTATAATTACAAGTGTAAGCAACACGTAGCCTAAGCCACACCATAAATGAGTGTGGCGCCATCTAGGCATAGAAAACCCCCAATGACCTCCTTGTGCCCATGCCATACAGCCGCTCGTATATCTAATAGGTAGCCTGAAGCGCTACCATATTACCCATTCCAACCTCTTAAAGACACACAAGATTGTGTCGGGAACCTAGACGAAATGGAGGGCCCATACGTCCACAACACTCCGTGTCTCCATTTCCAACACATAACCAACTAACATGCCTATTTCGGCTTGATTGTCAAGCTTCCTTGACATAACTTGTCTCTCTACTAGAATGTTATGAATTAGTTGTAGGTAAATTGGATTAGGTGGCGCACGGACTATTTCGTAAATTTGGTTCGGGCTAGGCAAATGGGGCGTAGATTATGTTGGTTGGAATTTTAGAATTTGCTCCTTAGTTGTAACGGCTGGTGAACCGATAGTAAGCCCTGTAGCCTACATTGGCCAACGCAGGCACCATTTCCACCCGCCAGCAGGTCCCAGCTAATAGAAAACTCACTTCGCGGCTCGGACTACTTACGGCACTTAGACGTGCACGGAGATGGTTGCCTCGGCACGGGGTTCCACATAATGAAAGGACCGTGCAATAGACCGTGTGGTGAAACATCCACTCAGATAGTTAACGGCACTCAGACGGGCACAGGGAGGATTGTTTCGGGCACGGGAGGCACAATGTGGAAGGTAGCCGAGTTACAAATTTCCTGTCCGAAGTGAACAGCATCGTAGAACTCTAAACTTCCTACAGGTACATCTGTCCGCTTTGTAGGAATGAATGTTGGTCACAAATGGGAGGAGAGCGCGGGTATAAATAAGGCTTTCTTGTACATACAAATTCTCTCCTTAGAAGAATCGTAAACTATTGATCGTGCATCTCAAGCCAACTTGAGAATTCCCCCCGACTGTCACATACGATTCTTCTCACCCCCCTTCCCCACAAACGAACGAACGAACGAACGAATTTTTGTAGACGTACGAGCATCAATATTTCCCTAACTCTGATTGTCATACGAAGATTTGCTATATTCATCATTCTCTAACGTCGTGTTATTTTTCCGCTCAATTTCCATTTTTATTTTTATTTTTATTTTTATTTTTATTTTTATTTTTAAAATTGTTTTGGTCTTGGAAAGTGTGATTGATATTTTTATATCTTTATATATAAATTTTTTATTTGTATTATTCTCTTTTTTTCAAGTTTTCATTCTATTTTATTTTGTTCTTAACTTCCAACTAAGTCCTGTCTTTCACTTCTAACCCCTACGTCATACATTGACATGGCTACCTACCATGATCCCATGAGTGAATCGGAAGCGGAGGATGATAGAGTTCAAATGTTGCAGACGCAGATCGACGTACTAAGGGCTGAACTAACACGTCGTCCTATTGCCATCGAAAAACGCGTAATAATTGAAAAAGACCCCGTCCCAGCCGAGGGTGTAAGATTTCGCCCGACCAGTTTGCCCGAATATGACGGTAACAGGGCACATTACCCTGCCTGGAGACAAGCTGTCCTCGATATCTTCAGGATGGATTGGAACGCCTTTGGTTACAGCGACACTCGGGCTTTCCTAATAATTTACACGTCGCTGAAGGGCGAGGCCAAGACAAAATCAGGGTCCTTCTTCGAGGTTGGAGGCATTGGTGGAACACGACGCCCAGAAGATTTCATAGCCTTTCTCGATCGGGGGAACCTAGACGATACACGCTCAGACAAAGCCTGCGATGAGTTATACGCAATGAAAATGGGTGAAAATCAGAGATGGTCATCTTTTTTTACGTCCTGGGCAAGCAAGCTAACCGAAGCGGAGGGAGATGCTTGGAGTGATAGGAACAAAATCACGATGCTTCGAAATGCCCTTAACGAGACCATAAGACGTGCTCTGTCCGGAAACCACCTCCTGCCTAGAGACAATTACGCGGAATGGGTTGGAATTGTAGGGCAGGTCTCTCAGCAAGTTGAGGAATTTGCTACCCGCGGACGGCGGGTAGTACAGATGGAAAATTTGGAGAGAGGTGCTAATAATACAAGGAACTTCCAACAACCCATCAGTAGGGACAGGGGTCGATATGTGGGTAGGATAAGTCAAGGAAGGCCCTACGATGGGCAAGGCGATGTCATCATGGGTGGAGTGAACACGGCCCGACCTAGACAGACGTCAGACAACGAGTCTGGCTTGAACCAATACGCACAGCAACAAGCCCCTCCAAATAGGCGATCTCGTTGGAAAACTCCGGATGAAATTAGGCAGCTACGCAACGAGAACCGCTGCTATCGCTGTGAACGAAAGGGATGCAATACTAGGGTATGTCCTGTATTGCCAGCCATCAATCCGGTCGGAAATAATGTGAGGACTAACGCCGTCGCGCTCGATCCCATTGATGAGGGGGTCTACGAGGAACACGAAGGGTATTACACGGCCGGGCAAGCGGAAAACTAGTCACTCCTGGGGAAAGTCGCCCTCAGGAGTCAAAATTGGTCCATAGTTCTGAATTTAAGATGGTTTCTACACCGTTTCTCGTCAATGCATTGTTAAATGATGTGACAATGGTCCAAGCATTAATTGATAACGGATGCTTGTGTACTGGAATTATTAATGAGAAACTTGCCATCAGACTAGGTCTACCGCGCCTTCCAATTGAACCTCGTCCTTTAGAGACAGCGGAGAACTCAACTAAAGATAAACCCATGATTCGATTTATTACCCACGTTTCATTGGACTTGGATGGGTTCGTGACCCCAAAATTACTACTTTACGTAGTGCCGGGTAGCACACACCAGCTCATTCTTGGTAAGAGGTGGCTCGAAGACCAAGACGCCATAATACACTCAAAAGATCAACAGCTTCACCTTCGGAAGCTTGGTGGGTACGTACAGAGCGCCAAACGCTGGCGAAACGACCTAAAGGGCACTCCAAGACCGAAAGCATCAACTGCAAGCGAACTTACAAATATGCTCAAATCGGTACCAGTGTGTAGAGCGTCGCTCGAGGATATCAACAAGGCACTTCGATCAAAGCCTCGACTAACCATTGGAGAAGCTCGCAAACGACTACCAGAACAGGTGAAAGACTTCGCCCACCTATTCGCCGACGACAGTGGAGCAGACGAACTACCCCCACTCCGAGGCTCACTCGATCACGCTATCAATCTCATCACAAAAGACGGCAAACCAGCGCAGCCCTCCTGGGGCCCATTATATAACATGTCTAGGGAAGAATTACTGGTCCTTAGAAAGACGCTAACAGATCTTTCCGCAAAAGGGTGGATACGGTCGAGTAATTCGCCAGCAGCTGCCCCAGTACTATTTGCCAAGAAACCTAATGGAGGGCTCCGTTTTTGTGTGGACTACCGTGGGTTAAACGCTATCACGATACCAGACAGGTATCCGCTTCCCCTCTTCAAAGAAACACTAAGACAATTATCAAAGGCGCGATGGTTTACGAAGCTGGACGTAAAATCAGCTTTCCATCGTATACGTATACGAGAAGGAGATGAATGGGCTACGGCATTCAGATGCCGCCTAGGGTTGTTTGAATGGCTAGTTACTCCTTTCGGACTTGCTAATGCACCTGCAACTTTTCAACGTTATATTAACGAGCAGCTACGGGAACATTTGGATCATGACGCGACAGCCTACATGGACGACGTACTAGCATACACGAGTGGTATCTGTGAAGATCACTGGAAGACAGTACGAAGTATATTAACCCGGCTAGATAAGGCTGGCCTCTACCTAGACATTGATAAATGCGAGTTCCTTTGCCAAGAAGTTAAGTATCTAGGGTTTATTGTACGTGCCGGAAAGGGAATCACGGTTGACCCGGAAAAAGTAAAGGCCATTCAAAGCTGGGAAGCGCCCATATCCGTCAAGGGGGTTCGTTCATTCCTAGGCTTTGCCAATTTTTACAGGTGTTTTGTAGACGGATTTTCTGAGATTGCAGCTCCCCTGACTGATTTGACTAGGAAGTCAGCATTGTGGAAATGGGGACACGAAGAAAATGCGGCGTTCGAAAAACTGAAAGAAATCTTTGCATCGGAGCCCGTACTAGCCCAGTGGGACCCAGAAAGAGAGACCATACTAGAAGCAGATTGCTCTGGGTATGCCCTTGGAGGCTGTCTTTCTCAAAGAGACGAGCAGGGAAGACTCCGGCCAGTAGCCTATTACTCAAAAAGGCTGAACGGGGCTGAAGCTAACTACCCTATCCACGACAAAGAAATGCATTCCATAGTGACATGCCTCCAAGAGTGGCAGGCGGAGTTGACGTCGGTGGCTAAACCATTTGTTATCATGACTGATCACAAGAATCTCAAATTCTTCACTACGAAACGCCTTCTCAATGAACGGCAAGTTCGATATAACGATGTCTTGCAGCGATTTAATTTTGAGTTAAAATGGCGCCCAGGTAAAGCTTGCGAGCGTCCGGACGCTCTCTCACGCCGAGATCAGGATAAACCTACGAGATTTGACGACGAACGTACGACAGGGCGGGTAATGCAGTTACTCCCGAAGATCCCTGTGCACTCAACAAGTGCCAAAAGAAACGACGAAACGACCCAAATCAGGGATACGGCCTCAACGATGAGGATATTTGACGACGACGAACTTCAACGGCTATGGGAACATGGAGTTAACGAGGACAAGCAATGGCGACGTGCACGAGATGCTGTTCAGTCAGGGGAACGCGGGTTCCCACCGGAAATTTCTCACGATATGACAGCAAATATCGCAGAATGTACGGTGGCGGCCGACAACATATTACGAGGACGCGAAAATCGAATTTGGGTACCAAATTATGAGCCATTGCGGACGGCAATAATGCAAAAAACGCACGACAGTTACCTTACGGGTCATCCGGGAAAGGACACCATGGTAGGAATACTGTTACAACGATGGTTCTGGCCTAAGATGAGACATTACGTACGTCAATTTATACGTAACTGTGACGTTTGCGGCCGAACCAACGTTTGGAGGGAGGCTAAAGCAGGATTCCTAAAGCCGCTCCCAGTTCCTGAGAGGTTAGGAAGCGATTTAACAATTGACTTTGTCACTGATTTGCCAGAATCAAATGGGTGTACAAATGTCATGGTTATTACGGATAGACTGGGGAAGGATGTATTCATGTTCGCCGCGCCAACCATGGACGCCGAGAATTGCGCACGTATCTTTATCGACAGATATTATAGATACTACGGATTTCCTAAATTTTTGACGAGCGACAGGGGAAGCGATTGGCTTAGTCATTTCTGGAAATTCTTTTGTAAATCGCTAGGAATATCGCAGCAGCTAACCACAGCTTACCACCCCCAGTCAAATGCTAGTGAACGTGCAAATCAGGAAATGTTCAAATACTTGAGGGCGTTCACCTGCTACGCACAAAGTAACTGGGCAGAACTGCTACCTATGGCCCAGATGGCCTTGAATGCTCGACCAAGCTCGGCAATTGGGGGCATAAGCCCGTTTTTCCTCCGACACGGATATGACGTCAACCCACTTCCAGAGCCCACAAAAGAAAACGACCTATCACGTCACCCAGGTAAAGTTTTAGCAGAAAATTACATTCAACGTCTAAGGAACGCACAAGACTTCGCTCAAGCAGCCATGGCTTCTGCACAGCAACGGTATGAGGAAAATGCCAACAGACTTCGAAGGCAACCGGAAAGATTTAAAGTCGGGGATAAAGTTTGGTTAAATCTGCGAAACATCAGTACCCCGCAACTTTCAAAAAAATTGGCCTGGCTGCACGCCAAATACAGGGTAACGGCTGTACCCGACGCACTAACCGTAGAACTTGATGTCCCAGGTAACCTCCATAAACGTTTCCATGTCGAACTTGTCAAGCGAGCAGGGGACGACCCATTCCCAAGCCAAAAACGCGATGACGCGCAAAACCCGCCTTTGATTGATCAGCTAGAAGAACCAGAATATGAAGTGGAGTCTATACTGAGAGCAAGAACAGTACAACGAGGACGGGGAACTTTCCGTCAAGCACTAGTCAAATGGACAGGCTGGGCTAACCCATCATGGGAGCCAATCGAGCTCATAAAAGACACCATAGCATTGGACAAATACGAAGAAAAATATGGACAAATAGAATCAAACGACGGACCTCCCGAAAACAGTGCAGGTGCATATGTTGGACCAGCAGAACCCCACGCTATGGAGAAACGACGAAGCAGGCGAAAACGGCGGTCATCTTAACCCCACTTCAGCGAGGAAAAGGAGGGGGATTGTAACGGCTGGTGAACCGATAGTAAGCCCTGTAGCCTACATTGGCCAACGCAGGCACCATTTCCACCCGCCAGCAGGTCCCAGCTAATAGAAAACTCACTTCGCGGCTCGGACTACTTACGGCACTTAGACGTGCACGGAGATGGTTGCCTCGGCACGGGGTTCCACATAATGAAAGGACCGTGCAATAGACCGTGTGGTGAAACATCCACTCAGATAGTTAACGGCACTCAGACGGGCACAGGGAGGATTGTTTCGGGCACGGGAGGCACAATGTGGAAGGTAGCCGAGTTACAAATTTCCTGTCCGAAGTGAACAGCATCGTAGAACTCTAAACTTCCTACAGGTACATCTGTCCGCTTTGTAGGAATGAATGTTGGTCACGAATGGGAGGAGAGCGCGGGTATAAATAAGGCTTTCTTGTACATACAAATTCTCTCCTTAGAAGAATCGTAAACTATTGATCGTGCATCTCAAGCCAACTTGAGAATTCCCCCCGACTGTCACATTAGTTCGAACAACTTTTGTTTTATGATACACAACCTTATACCCTTCGATAATCATAACTAAATATATCTACTTGATTAACTATCTGTGATTTATCTGCACCCTTGAAATCTTTGCCTTGCCAAAACTGACTCGACCTTTGTAGCTTAACAGCTCCGTATTCCAGTCCATAAGTAAGGTTCATAACATGGGATTTGAACATATGTTTTACACCCAAGTACACGGAGATGGTTGAGGTCCAGAGCATCATTTTTTCCGAGACAGACTCTGTTCAAAAATTGGAATGGTGTTTCTCTGCGAAGAGCTGATGTCGTGCTTCTATTAGCAATCATTAGTTGAGTTTGCATTAATTCTGGCCACAAGAACTTCGGGATGTTTTGGTCAATGGAGACAGTTTGTACTCGTGAAACAATTATTCCGACTGAACGCTCTGCTCGTCCATCTTGTTCCGGAGTGTATGAGGTGGTCATTTCAACAATTTGACCTAACTTTGAGGCCATAGCTCCCATACAAGATGGCAAAAACTCCTTTCCACCATCTAACCTACATGATTTAGCTACCATTCCGAACTGAGTTGAAACCATTGCGTTAATGTTTTTGACAGCTTCAAATGAGCCATTTTTGTGGTCATGATAATGGCCCCAGTGTGCTGAAGAAGCGGAATCTGTAAAAACTGTACAGTATCTAACATTGTTCAGATTAGGTCTTAGTCAACAATGTCTAGCCTAATTGTGCTAGGTTGCAGGCTACTGTTACAACTATTCATGGGGTCATATTCAGGGTAGTGAAGTAGTTTGGGTTTGGTATGGGCTATAAGGTTGATACCTGAGCATGTCTCATAGTAGTCAGACACGCGACTCAAGTAGCAAGTACACGGTAAACCTCGACCCCAAAATGATGATATGTATCAAGTTTAATATACTAGGTCCTGTATGGCTAGTATGAATGGGATATGGGGGATTTTACCTGTAGATAGATAAAGATGCTGTAGCCCTCTGATAGTGGGGACAAGTCTTCTACCAAATAATATCAGACTCAATCCTAGTGTAAGAGTTTAATGAATTCAGATGTACTTGAAAGACAATAACTCGTTAGGAATTAATAACTTCTTCCTTGGGAAGACAATCTACCACGTACTCTCCCATCCGTTATAAGCTCTGCGTAGACTAGTCTTAACTCCCTCCATTGGCCCCCTGAGAATCATCCTTTCTCCCTGGCACTCTTCCTTGTCCCCTTGAGAATCATCCTTTCTCCCTGGCTCTCTTCCTTGTCCCCTTGAGAATCATCCTTTCTCCCTGGCACTCTTCCTTGTCCCCTTGAGAATCATCCTTTCTCCCTGGCTCTCTTCCTTGTCACCTTGAGAATAATCCTTTCTCCCTGGCACTCTTCCTTGTCCCCTTGAGAATCATCCTTGTCCACTTGAGAATCATCCTTTCTCCCTGGCACGACTCTTCTCCTGTATCATACTCCCCATCTAGTATGTACCCCCTCGGAGACGGAGTGGTCCTAGTGACCAGTCCCAATCCGGGCAAAGCCCGTCACATTACCCGCCTTCCTCTTCTGACTGTCCTTTTATTTTTTCTTCCTTGTCTGGCTCCTTCGTTCTCGCCGACGTTGTCTCCTTTGCCGTATAAGGCTTCGAAATGGTCCATGGCTTCCACATCCTCTAGATCGGCCCAATCTTCCCATGCCGGTTCGGCGAAACCCTTCCATTTGACCAACACTCGACGTACCCATCCTCTCCCGCGTCGGACCTTCTCTGCCCTTAAAATCCGATCGACAACTTGCTCAGGAGTCGTGTTATCTCCATCTTTTATCATTAATGGTGGAGGTTGCGTGTCATCTTGGATCTGAGAAGGTAGCGGGTCATCGTTAGCCTTTCGTAACAGTTCCACATGAAATCTTGGCCATATCCTAGACGGAACATCCAGCTCTACCACGTGTGGTGATATTACCTTTACTACCGTGTATTTTGCGTTGACCCACGCTAACTTCTTCTTTGGCTGAGGCGTGGAAATGTTCTTAAGGCTGAGCCACACCTTATTGCCCACCTTAAACTGAGGCGGAGGATCCCTCTTCCTGTTTGCCTGTTCCTCCATTATCTGCTGCGCGGCCGCCATCGCTGCTGCCGCGAATTCTTGCGCCTCTCGTATCCTATCCACGAATTTCTCAGCTCGTTTGGCTCGTGTTGATAGAGGCTCCCTTGGCTCGGTCGACTTTAGCTGTACCGGCTCTGCGTGATAACCATGTTCCAGGAAAAATGGGCTTAGGGTTGTGGCTGAACTATCCCTATTATTGATCGCCAATTGTGCGGTAGGTAGCATTGATGCCCATTCGACTTGTGAGAATGATATGAACGCCCGTAGGTACGCCAAAACCTCCTGGTTCATCCTCTCTGTCGCCCCATCGGTTTCCGGGTGGAACGCTGTAGACAAGCGTTGTTCGATTCTTGTCATCTTGCATAAGTGCCTCCAGAAATCTCCGACCCAATTTGACCCTCTATCCGACGTTAAAGCGTGTGGGAATCCATGGAATCTGTAATGACAAACTACGAAACGCTCCGCACATTCCTCAGCATTCATAGTTTGCATGGCTTCCAACGTGACGCTCTTCAGTAATCGATCCGTGATTACCATGAGGTACTGAGGTTCCCCCTTGCTCTTCACTGGAAGGTCCGTCATAAAATCGATCGACAACTCGCTGTGGAAACGTTCCGGCACTGGTAAGGGCAATAGCAATCCTTGCCTTCTAGAGCGCCACACTCTTGTTCTGCCACACACGTCACAATTCTTGCAGAACCTCCTCACCATTTGGCTCATCCCTGGCCAGAAAAAGGTTCGCGATAGGATAGCGATCGTGTTATTTCGTCCTGGATGTCCTGTTGCATGCGAGTCATGCGTTTTCTGGATAAGGGCCGTATGCAAAGGTTCCCAGTTTGGTACCCACAGCCTTTTTCTAAAGCACAATGCTCCCCGCATGTCCAGCTCACATTCGGCACGCGCAACTTTCAATTGTAGATGAGATGGAAATTGTGGCTCGTTATTCCATATTGCTGTATACAGCTCCTCACTCATTGCCTTGTCCTTTGCCATCCCAACATCCCATAATGTCTGAAGTTCTTCTTCCTCGAACAACTGGTCACCATGCGGGATTTGATTTTTACCCATGCTCTTCGCCGCCTGTATGTGCTGTACTAGTATCGTTTCTTTGTCCAGCATGACATCCTTTAGTAACGTGAACTCCCTTTCCTTTATCCTTGGATCATCTTCTGATTTAGGCACATCCTGTGACCTTCGTGATAGGGCGTCCGGCCGGCCACTTAGCTTACCTGCCCTGAAATCTAACCTAAAATTGAACTGAGATAACAGTTGAGACCATCTCACCTGCCGTTCCGACAACTTTTTCGATGACATAAAGTATTTTAGGTTTTTATGATCCGTCAAAATGACAAACGGCTCTTTTAGTCCTAGAAGTTCACTTCTCCACTCATTCAGGCATCTGATAATTGCTAGGAGCTCCTTATCGTGGATATCATAATTGCATTCTGCCGGTGCCAGCTTCTTCGAATAGTAGGCTACCGGTTTGAATTGGCCATCTGGTTGGTGTTGTAGCAAGCACCCCCCCGTTGCCCAGCCTGAAGCATCTGTCTCCAGAATGGTTTTTCGTTCACCATCCCATAAAGCTAACACAGGAGCCGTGATGAAGAGGGCCTTCAGCTTCTCGAATGATTCTTGTTGATTCCCTGCCCATTGAAAAGGCGTTCCCTTCTTGGTGAGATCTTGGAGCGGAGCCGAAATCTTCGCAAAGTTCTCTATGAATCCCCGGTAAAAGTTGGCAAATCCTAAAAAGCTACGAACACCTTTCACATTTGTCGGAGATTCCCATGCTGCAATGGCCCGTATTTTTTCTGGATCTACCTTGATGCCTTCTTCCACGCTGATAATAAATCCCAAGTACTTGATCTCCTTTTTGGCAAACTCACATTTTAGGGGGTCAAGTTTGAGCCCCGCCTTGTTTAATCGATCCAGCACTTGGCTCACCCTTCTCCAATGATCTTCCAGATCCCCGGTTGAGAAAATTACGACATCATCGACATACGCCGAACATGTGTCACCTAGCAGGTCTCCCAGCACTTGATTTATCCACCTCTGGAATGCCGATGGTGCCCCGCTAGACCAAAGGGGGTAACTAACCACTCAAAAGACCCGAACCTCGTTCTGAAAGCCGTTTTCCATTCATCCCCCTCAGCTACTCTCAGCCTATGGAAAGCTGATCTTACGTCTACCTTGGTTAGCCATTCCGCTCCTGATAGCATTTGCATAGTCTCTCTGATAAGGGGTAGAGGATAGCGGTCACGTTCCGACACTGCATTTAGTGCCCGATAATCGACGCAAAACCTTAGGCCTCCTCCTGGCTTCTTTATGAATAGAACTGGTGCCCCCCCAGGCGAGCTGCTAGCCCTTATCCAATTCTTATCCAACAGCTCGGTTAGCGTTTTTCGCAGGACCAGCAATGCATCCCTCGACATCCCGTATAGCGGCCCCCAGGGCACTCCCATTTCTTTACCCTGCTGATCTTTGAGTAGCCGTACCTTTGTGTCCACTCCCGGCCGGAGTGGCGGAAGCGAATTTTTTCCGTCGCTGCCATCCTCCACAAAAAGGTCCGTGAAATGCCTGACTTCCTCAGGCAGACCATCTTTCACCATATCTCTCGAGACTTGCTTCTTGGGTTCCAACGCCTTTGTAATGTCATGCATCGAAATAGCCCCTACAAGCTCGTTTATAAGAGCAGGTGAATCCTTCAGCTCGCGAGTGCATATTTCTGATAACTCCTTGTATGATACCTCCGATTCATTGCTCAGCCTCGCACTCATCAGCCCTTCTTGCAAATCATGAGATGCCAACTTTTCGACCCACCCGCTTGTCTTTACCATTAATTCGTGATCACCGTGGCCTATGCGTAAGAATTGTTTACCCGCTGAGTATGTCACCTCGTTGCGTTCCATCCAGGGCTTACCCAAAATAATAGGGTATGCCAAGTTGGGCATCACATATCCCCACATTTGTTCCTGACGCCCATCGATATCCACCTTGTAACGCGCAATTCTAGTGATTTTTGTCGCCTTGGTCTCATCGGCTAACCGCAAGCTCCTTGGAGATATTTGCTCGACGAACATATTTTCTCGGCGCACGAGGGCTTCATCAACCACTGAAAGACACAAGCATCCAGTATCAATCATAGCTTGTACGAAAAATGAGGAATTTATTAAGCAGTCAATTAGCAGCGGCCGCGAGACTTGTTCCTCCAAATATTTTCGCTTCATTGGAAAAGTTGCGTCCTTTCCCCTGAGAGAGATCTTCCTGAGGGGTTTCTGTTTTCCGAAAATTTTCTCTTCCCTCTGTCCTTCTGTTGCTGCAGCCGCATTCAGCCCCAACCTTGGAGTTTGAACTCTTCGAAACTTTGGACAAAATTTCGCCTTATGTCCTCTCTGACTACACCGGAGATACACCCCTTCCCCTATAAGTCGGCGTGACTCTTCCTGTGATCGCTTTGAGGACCTAGGCAGTTGCCTATCCTCATCGGTTCCTTGTATTCCGTGAGCGAATCCCCTGCTAGGTTTGTTCCCCGCTCTTACACGAGCTATCTTCTCTTCTTCGTCCTTTATCGAACCTCCCAAACCTGTAAGGGTTCCGTTTGTACCGTCCGTATAGACAACTCCTTCAATATTTACTGCCGGTCGGTTGTAAAATATTTGTCCCCGACCACCCTTTGACGCAGCCAACCTTGTTGCCAACTGTGTTGCTATATTTGGTCCGTAGTTTTTCAGCCCTTCCAGCTCTAATGCAACCTCTTTTACTCTCTCTACCCAGTCGTTATATCTTTCTGGTGGAGGAAGCTTTACTCCTACTAAGGCCGTCCTCATCTTACTGTTGAGAGCTGATTTTAAGTTCATGGTCCTGCCTAGCTTAGTAAAGGCCTCGTCCCCTCCACTCTGGGCGATTTGGTACTCGAAGTCGAGCAGAAAGTCAGCAAGAGACTGAGATTCACCTTGTTCCATTTTATTGATATACTCCAATGCCACTTGCCGAGCCTTTTTGTCCGCAAAGGTTTCCTTCAGATGCAAAATCAACTCCTTCCAGCCGAACCGTCCATCAGCTTTCCTCTTATCAAACCACTCTGCGACTCTTGGCTTGGCGGTATCTGGTAGAGTCTCAATCATGTCCAGACAAATTGTTCGATCGTCCAGGTAAGGGGCCCAGTCAACTTCGATTCGTGTCTCCAACCTGCTAATGAAGAACCCGAATTCTAGTGGCGCGCCATTCCATTTTGGCAGTACTGCGTCTCTTCTCCTTGGTCTCGTTGCCCCTCCCGACCTTAGCTCAGTTCCTTGCGTCTTCATTTCCCTGAACAATTGATCAAGCTCTAATAAATCTTGCCTTGATAGTCCCGCCAGTGGATTTTCTGCGAATCTCTCTTGTGCAGCCTGATAGCTTGCCTCGACCTGGATATTTCCGACCATGATTGGTCCCTCGGGTGCTACGTTCAAGCCGTGTGAAAATCTTTGAAACAACGAAAATAAAGTATGTGATTCCTGCTTTTTTTCTAAGGGATCCAGATGTTAATTCACCTTTCTTGCAAGTCAGTGGTAGGGGTAGGGATAAGAAGGAAGAAGTTATATGTAAGAGTTTAATGAATTCAGATGTACTTGAAAGACAATAACTCGTTAGGAATTAATAACTTCTTCCTTGGGAAGACAATCTACCACGTACTCTCCCATCCGTTATAAGCTCTGCGTAGACTAGTCTTAACTCCCTCCATTGGCCCCCTGAGAATCATCCTTTCTCCCTGGCACTCTTCCTTGTCCCCTTGAGAATCATCCTTGTCCACTTGAGAATCATCCTTTCTCCCTGGCACGACTCTTCTCCTGTATCATACTCCCCATCTAGTATGTACCCCCTCGGAGACGGAGTGGTCCTAGTGACCAGTCCCAATCCGGGCAAAGCCCGTCACACCTAGCCTCTCATTAAGCAATCTCATGAATTATTTCTGTGTCTGTTATTACAGACCAACAAACAGAATCGACAATCAAGATTTAGAAAGTCAATAAAACATTGATCCAAGAATCATTTAGGAGAATTTTCCCCTTTGGATTTATCATGATGGCGTCTACTGAAACAGAGTTAAAGGGTTTGTAATATTTAGGGCTGACAGTTTTACGTACATGCCAAAGTGGGTTCGAAATTTCACAGGCCTCACACAAATTTGAGCTTGGTTCTGCGGGTGTTGCATCGTACTCAATACCAATGTCACGGATCAGCTATAGAAAGCAGAGAGCATTTGTATGGGTGATGGTATATTAACAATTCAACTATGGAGAGCTAAGTTATACATACTAAGCCACATATATGTACAGACTTGTTGGCTTCTAAGATCTACCTTCTAAGGCCAGGTTACTTCTAGTAGTTCCATTTCATGGATAAACACAGTAGAAGCTAGGATGGTGTTTCATGGGGAGTTCCATGCCAAAACAAAACGCAGTGTTAGACTGAGTTCCTAAACAATTAGGACATACTCAGGAACATAGGGTTGTTTCATAGGAATTACGTAGTATCACTGTTCGAGACAGTGCTTAGGGCTGTCCTATTATCTGATGTACATATATACTCAGCGTGAAGAAGTATTCTTCTTCACGCAACGTCTTCTGTTTATACTCATACCTATTGTTCACCTACTTATCTCTATTGAATGGCTGAGGGTGATGGATAGGGAGACGTCACCTTGTCAGTAGAATACTGATAGGTATGGGAGAATTCAATAGATCACTTGGACAATGTAAGATGATTGAATGGAAGTGAATTGTAGATGTGGATGTGGATACTAAGAGTAAAAAGGTCCTATCTATATACAGGAGTTCCAACCCTTGTTTTTCCATATGTTATTGTCTATGATAGCTAGAGTAACTACAATGGTGTCCTTATTATAGTGAACACGTTGATGTTAGTGTGTAGCAATCAGGAGGCAATAGTGATCAGATTCTAAGGGGTTAACTTAATTGGTGCACAGTTATCCCCTGATGGTGTGTGCAGTTATGAACTCAGATTTTTACAACAATCTCTTCTCTAAAGAAGACCGCCGTTATTGTACCATCCTCACCCATTACTTACTTTACCTTTACCTCTTCCGTGAGCCCTATACCTCACGCTGATTTATACCTCCTACTCTTAGGAATCACCACTATCCTCCACATCTATAACCTACTTGTACCCAACTTGTACCCTACGGAATACCGATAATACAGTGCCTTGAGATTCCAGTTGCTACTGCAAGAATATCATTTCTAGCAGCTTCTCCAAGGTTCATTCTCAATCTTAATCTTGTGAAACATTTTCTAGCTCCTTCACCAGAGGCTCTAGTATGTTCTACAGGGCCCAATACCTGGTATTTGTATGTCTGTACTAGCCAGTACTGACTACAGGAAATTACCGGCTCTGCAGCCATTACAACTAGTGGTAATTTGTTTGGTAGCCTTCATATCTCTGCCCAAGTTATCAGGAATGCCTACGGTATAATCTATATATGCGGAGATAACCAAAATCTAGTGTTCTATGATTATGGTCTGGCCTTTTGGTCGAGTGGTTAAGCACCTATCTCATGCATAATGAAGGATGACAACCCCTTGCCTGGAATTTCTGTCTTGATCCTTGCCTCTGCTCTGCTGTTTACATGCTGCTTCTGACACAAGTGTCCCAAGCGACAATGCCAGAAATTGAGAGTTGGTCTAGGTTGGTGTTCCAAAACTGGAAAGGCATTCATGGGGATGTATTCCTATATCACCATCAAATCATCAAACTCAGCAAATTCTAATCCACGTGGGCTGAATAGTAAGTGTTTTTGGGCATAACCACCAGCTTTATCAAATCGAATGCCACTAAAGAGATTGATTGGACATTCTGGCCAGTAACTAACATCTTTTAACCTAAATGGGTATATAGCTCCGCTAGAATTTATACACTGTAGAGTGACAGTACCCTTGCCTTGGGGACAAATGGGTCCACTTGCAGTGTTAATGAGACATAGATCATCAATGCTTGTATAGGTGCCTTTGTCAAACTTGTCAAGAGGGTTTGTTATGTGGCAGCTAGCTCCTGTATTGTATATCAAGAACTCTGACCTAGTGTCACGGCACAGAATAGGCACAAGTGAAAGTACAGCTTGTTTGGCAATAATTCAGTCTGTGAAGCAAATACAAAGCTGGAGAAGAATAGGAAAGAACAGAATCTAATTACAAAAAGCCCTGAGGCTATTCATATTTGGGCGGGTTTCCACTAAATTGCCTGGCACGTGCTCCTTCTTGCATCAGCCATCAATCTCACATCCTCCCTCCACGTAATTGTATATCATGACGGAGCAGAATGCCGTGCCGTGACACCTAGCAGCCTGTTGTCACAGACTAACCCTGTAATGTTGTGTTGCACCTGGCCAACTGTGTCATGAGTGTACTCAATATCACAGTTAATGCATTGCAATAGTTACCACCCAAGATACCAATCAGTTGCTATGGTACAGATGTATTCTATAGCACCACTGGTTATGGTAGCTGCTCTCATGTACTTAAGGGAACTCTAAGACTGTATTTGTACTGTAGCTTCTTATCTTGTAATTTAACTACTCACTTGAACTCATCTTCGTTCTCGTCTTCGTCCTCGTCCTCGTCCCACTCTCTGTCCTAATCTTAGTCCACCGTCTGCAAGCCTTGACACCCGTGAATTATTGGCCATGACCACAGGGTTTAAGTTGGTCAAAACAACACAGCTTTTGTTGAAGAACAATGACCTAGCTGTTGAAAGTGGTGCTTCCAATTATGGTAAAGACAGGGATATGTAGAATACACGTCACTAATCTCCTATTAATTGTGAGATTAGTATTAATGAGCTTAGATGCAAATACCAGCCACTAGATTTTATTATTACAAAATATAGTTTATATAGCACTCTGTGTCCTAGTGGGAGTAATTAACTGTCATAGGAAACTAGTCACGTGATATATGGACACTAGGACTAATATTGATCCACTTCTATGTATAAACATTGTTTAGTGAACCGACCTATCCTTCTTTCTCTATAGATTACAATCATATTATTGTTTTGCATTTAGTCAGAGCCTTTCCTGAACCTTATGCTATCACATTAACAACTCTCCACAACAGATCTACAGACTCCTCTAATTTTCCACTCGATTCACCAAGTGATATAATCTGTGCCTAACAGCCACATGCTTTTCCAAACAAATCCGCTCAACAGGTTATGAGCTCGGTGCCCCTAAAAGCAAAAAGATTTCATCACTATTAAGCATCCTCATATCAAAAGAAGTCTTCCAATCTGCTCAACAGAAATGGAATCCTCGTCTTCGAAGACCGGCTTATTTGCTTCGAGACTTGTGTTGTGCTCAGCTAAGATAGCCCTGGCAGCTAGCGCATGGAGGGTGAGTATGTCATCAGGGTACCTTGGGCATGGACAACTCACATGACATGTTTGGAGCATTTGGTCAAGCAAGGCATATGATTGGCGGGTAAACAAGTCAATGAGGTATAAAAGGAGAGGTTTTCCCACTGTAACTTAAACACACACATACATAGAGTCACTTACAATTCACTCTCAATCAAATCATATCTTAGCCGTCAAACGCAAGTGTACGTTCCCCATTTCATATACCAAGTAAAACAACTTGGAACCAACTACTTACACGCAATGTCATTAACCAACGTAACCCACCTCACTGGTCCTGAAACCTATGAGTTATGGGCCGTTACAATGACTGCAGTATTGGAAGGAAAGGGACTTAACAAGATTGTTGTTGACAGCAAAAAGCTGGAAAAGGACGTTTCGCCTAAAGAAAAAGGAGCATACAGCCAACTCTCGAGTATTGCTGTAAATATATATATTCAAGTTGTTGGTTCATAGATCCTTGGCAAGATCTTAAAACTCAACAACCTGTTGTAATTAAGGCAGCAACATGACTGCAGTAGACAAATAGTTCATATTAGAATAATATGCACTGACGCTATGAGATATGATTAACCTATATCATCACTCACTGGCATGAATAGTAATTAGCCAATAGATGCCTTACAGCATACATTGGCTTCAGGATCTCCAACAACCTTCCCATTTAGGTTAGATAAGGAAGTATGTCGGAATTTACACCAGTGTGCGGAAAACCCCGCTTTCATGTATATAGAGGGACTTCTCACTACACATATAGAATTATAGCAATTTCTTTACAATTAACTATCCATTACACATCAGTAGACTTCGTCGTACATTAAACACATTCATCATAACTCTAACTCATCCTCATCCTCATACTTGGTATTTCATTCTTACAATCTCCGAAACCATTCTAATTCAACCCTCACTTGATGTGGAAGTATTTGAAAGAGCAGTACCACCAGAACAGCTCTTTTACATTGATCCACCAACTTAGGTTGGTTGCGCTCCTTGCAAATGCATACAATCCAAGTCGCACTGTCAGTTCGGTCATCGACAAATTCGAGACGGAGTATGATTGGTTAACGTCGTTAGCCCGAGAATATTCAAACTTGAACCGTCATAAGCTAGTCAACTTTCTTGATGATGATGAAGTTAAGAGGAGTTACTTGTTGTCAATGGTGCTAGAGGTGTTCGCATTCCCAGGGTCAAGAGTTCGATAATTCAAGGGTTCGACAGTTCAAAAGTTCGAAATTAGATAATATTCATTAATTCTAAAGAGTTCCTAAAAATACAAGACCATCATCTACCAAACTAGAATTATCCCAAATACCCATTATATACTCCTCTCTATGGTTCTCGAAATTTCCAGTAAACTCTGATGCAGAATAGAATGGAGTAGTATAGAAAAGCACGGACAAGTACAGATCGGAACAGAACAAAGTAGAATAGAACAGAAAATAATAGAACAAATTAAGGTAGAATAGAACAGAATAGCACACATATCATTGTACCTAGCTCCTATTGATTTAGAATAGGCCCTTGGTCCGTGACACTTGATGAGTTCGTTCTGTGAACATCATAAGGATGTAGTTGATAACTTAACGACTAAGGACAATTGTACCTATGCCGTGGTTAAACAACGTCTTCTTGATGTAGATTGCTCTGCACCTCCTCCAACAGCTCTCATCACGTGTCACAGGGCAGGTTTACTAAGTGCGTGGCAAAGTATTATATTTGAGTTGTGCGATGAGAAGAGAAAAGACTATCTAGCTACACGAAGGCCTGTAGAGGCTCAGTTATTGCTTAACCTTAAGAGACACCAACTACCATCTCACTACCGTGACAGTAATTCCCCCTCCACATAGTTTGGTCCCCAAACGCTTATGAATTTTTATCAGGCAATATGTAAAGCAACTACTCTTTATTTCTTGATCTCTAATTTAGGACGTTGTCAGACCAGGATCAGAGCCCGATGGAATCCATATTCTTGACTTGATGTTTTGTGATTCATGTAAATTCCATTCTTCTAACATGATTGTAACATTACTGTCAGAATAACATGCCAAGCTGGTACCTGACATGATTTGTGATTGCCTCAGGAAAACCTTGGCGTTTTGGGTAGTTTTCAGCTAGAAAATACTTGGCGTCCATGTGTGACGGCCCTGCATCATAGTAATGAGTAGGGGTGCAATGACATAATGATAGGTCTGTATTATAAGGAGTTACCCGGTATGGAACGCACGGGCCAGGTGTAAATTATGTGCAGTTATAGATCTGTAGATGCTTTCTTTCCCTTCTCTTCCTTAGTTTAGAATCCTTTATATTATAATCCTAATTTGAGTATCTATTTGATTCGACTTCGTCATCTCCTAGTTCGTGCTCTCTTCGGACCCCTCACACCATGTAACAGACGTGGTTGACTGGTATTGAGTCGTTTTAGGATTACATCTTGGCTACAACATTTTTGGATTGTACCTTGTGATGTAAGGAAGCTATTTCTAGATATTATCATCATATGTCAGGTAGTAGAGATGTATAGATATATAAGCTGAGAGGAAGAGGAAGACGGACAGACAGACAATCACATCTTTTATTTTACTTCAATTGAAAGCTCCTGTGCGAGCTATTCTCCCAGATACCTCCAGACTTAATCATTACAGCTTCCGAACCAGCTAAAAAGGTTCGACAGACGTCATAATCTTTTGGAACAACGTAATCCAGAGTCCGCTTCTGCTTTAGAATTAAGTCGCATATTTATTCCATTAGGGGGCCCTGGTTTTTCTGGATTTTGAAGATGGAAATTTCGAAGAGCTTTTTCGCAACCTTTAAGATCGGCCTGAGGTTGCCAGGTAGGATTATTGTCATACTTCCACTTAATGAGATAAGTAAGCCCCGATTTTTCAATATCATCAGCATGAACATCTAATATTTTTTCGAACTCCCATTTATCCATGATGTTTCCATCATTGTCCCTCTTGGCAACTCTACCCGCAACAATTCGATTTTCAAGATTATTGATAATTGATTGACCATTAATTACAGGCTCTTTCCATGGCCTTACCAATGAAGTGTGAAAACTTTTGTTAACATGAATGTGGTCTGGCAAATCAACAATTACTGCGCCATTGTATACTTTGAGGATTCGATTAGGTCCGTCCCATTTATTGTCCCATTTCTTCTTTGGTCTATGTCAGGGTTGTCTGCTAGATCAGAGGACACGGGTCGGAACGGGTCGGAGTCGGAACAGATATACTTGGGACAGGATGTAATCAGAACAGGATGTGATCGGAACGGGACGAAGGCGAGACAAGACGGAGGCGGAACGGGACGGAGTTGGGGTATAAGGTAAAGCTTATAATTGGATCAATCTAAAGTCTAGAATAATTACAAGACAAAAAGCTACAGAACAAATCTAGTCCTAGACATTCCTTAAGTACTCAAGACCGGCTACTACAATCAGGGGTATGATAGTCTACGGCAATGACATAGCAACTGATTACTATGTTGATTAGTAACTGTTGTTATCACAACATTGTAACCATCGTAACGCATTGACTATGTTACTAGGGAAGCTCCTGACTTGGTTGACCAGATTAACGTAGCATCTCAGTATTATCCTAGGGCACAATGGTAGTAACAAGCAGGCTGTTTTCCTCGTGTGAAACCCGGTCTGTGACAGTCTATTAGTCTTCAAGTTCTTCAAACTAATCATCACTTTGTCTCCAGGTTGATATATTGGAGATTCTGATCTTCGTGTATTTGCATTGTTTTCATAACGGTCTCGTGACTGCCTTGTAAGGGCATGTAGTTTTCCAAGTATACAATCAAACCGCTCTGCTATCATGTCGGCACGCAAGTACTCTTTTTTGACGCTATCAGTTAAATTGGGGGCCGAGGATCCGGAGGCTCAATACCAAGGCGAGGATTATATCCGTAATTGGCATAAAACGGGGAAACTCCTGTTGTCTCACTTGCCTGATTATTAGAGGCAAATTCTGCTAGAGGCAGCCAATCGACCCAATCATCTTGTGTAAAACTCGAAAAAGCTCGAAGGTATTGATTCATAGCCGAATTTACAATCTCAGTTTGGCCATTGGTTTGTGGGTGAAAAGCTGAGCTAGGTTTCAGTGATACAGATAGACGCCTGTTCAGCCTGCGCCAAAATTCAGAAACAAAAGCAGAGCCACGATCAGAAATAATTGAATCAGGTGCACCATGCAGCTTATATATATTTTGTACAAAACAGTTAACGAGCTCACTTGCGTCCAGAGATGTGACAGGGATGAAATGCCGCATTTTTGAAAGTCGGTCAACAACTACAAGGATATGAAGGTATGTCCTTCCATTGCGCTTACATGGTGGGAGATCTACAACATGGTCAATAGAAATATCGGCCCACATACGAAGAGGAATTTCGAGAGGCTTCAAGAAGCCAGGTGATGAAGTGCGGGGAGTTTTTGTGCAAAAACAGAGGGCGCATCCTCTTACAAAATCAGCCACAAATTGACTCATCCGAGGCCACCAGTAAGTACGCTGGATAAGATCTAGAGTTTTGACACGACCAGGATGACCTGCAGGACCAGATGAATGAGTGCGATAAACAATTTCAAGACGTAATTCTTCATTATCAGGGATAAAAAGTCGATTACGGAAGTAAATCAGTCCATCAATTAATTTAAACTCAATCTTGTCCTTTCGAAGCGTGCGAGAGATGGAAACCGGCCAGCACCTATTAGATGAGGATTTTAGGCATTCTACAATAGATAGAGCTGTCTGGTTAGTTATATAAGCTCGACTTATTAAATCTGACAAAGTCAGCTCAGGAGTCAACAACTTGATAAAATCAACATTATTGGGGACCATATTTTTACATTCTAAGACCAGATTACCCACTAGACTAGCTTTATGTTTACTTAATGGTATTAGCGGGCGAAAGCGATTCTGAAGCCGTTCATCTGATGCATCTTTTGGCTTCAGACCTGGTAGGCGACTTAATTTGTCCGGAAGCAATGCTTTAGATCCGGGGCGGTACGTAATCTTAAAATTAAATTGCGATAGGAATTCTGACCATTGAACCTGGCGTTGATTTAGTTGTTTTGCGGTGTGAAACGTCTGAAGGTTTCTGTGATCAGTGATAATCTCAAATGATTCATGCGTGCTTGACAACTCAGGTGTGACGGCTTGTAAGCCGGTAATTGCCTGTAGCCTGCGCTGTCTAACGCAGGCTTAGCATGAAACTAGGCAGGGACTATTCTTGGAAGCAGGGTCTTACAACTTGGCAAACACCTCCAAGAATAGGGCAAGACAAAGGGATACCAGAAGGTATACGAGAAGAGATACAGATATACGGATAGAAAACTGTGTTATTGGCCGGGATAATAATCATGTATAAAGTAACTGTTATTATCCTCTTCAATCTTTAGTTCACCATAGATTGAAAATAGAATACGTCTGACCATAAGGTTGCCTCAGTGCCTATGCTCAGACTGTGACACATGAATGCAGAATGGAAGTAAACCCCAACACTGCACTGAAACCACGTGACTAATATCTGTATACTTCTCCCATAGGTAGCCCACCAACACCAATATTCATACAATTATGACATTAGCAACCGCGCTTGTATATTTAGAGGGTGAGATCCTTCATTTCAAAAATGACTTTGATACTCTTCTCAAGAAAAACCAGGAACTCTCAGATGCCAATTCAAGACTTAACAAACAGAAGAAGACCGCAAATTCAAGTAGCTCGCAGTTACAACAGCAAATTGCCAGCCTGCAACAGCAAACAAATGACCTCCATCAACAAAATAAATCTCTTCTCCAGCTAAACCAGAACCTTGACCAGCAATTAATAATCTCTTTCCAGAATGACCCCATCCCACATCAATCAGCCAAACACCTTGATCCGGACATATTCTCCGCCAATGACTCTGCGTCACGCAAAGAACTACCATTTTTTATTAGGAAATTAAACATGAAATTTATTGCTAACAGAAATTGGTATATTAATGAACAGTACAAGATGTTATATTTAGTCTCCCGTCTAAAGGGCAAGGCTTACTCGACAATCTTGCACAGCATCAACAGAGATGGCACAGTTAAATTCACTTCAAGTGAGGCCATTCTGGTTCTTCTTGAACAAACCTTTGCAGATGTTGACAAATGTAATGCTGCCCAGCAAGAAATTCTCACAATCAAACAGGGCCAAAAGGATACATTGACACACATTTCTGACTGGTTTGATGTAGCACAGAAAACCAGACTCTCCGACAACACTTTGATCAACCACCTTAATGACTCACTACATCCAGCTATTGTTGCTCATATTCAGAATTGTGTAATGCTACGCCAATCTCATCCTAAGGACTTAACGTCTTATCTTGTCAAAGTCCGACATATTGATGCAGTAGTTTGGTCCTCAAATTCTAGCTATACTTAGTCGAAATATTCTACCAATAGTCACTATCTCTATAGTCCTCCTATCCCCAACTTTACGACCCTCGCCACAACCTCACCCTCTACACCCCCAGCTGGAGAACCAATGGACCTGAGCGCCTCAAACCTCAACCGTAACATCACTTTGACTTCAGCAGGTACTGCTAATCATCGAATCCCACGAAAAGAGACAGACAGATGCGCTAAACGTGCATACTGCTTTGAGAATAAGCTATGCAGCTGGTGCTATGATCTGTCACATCGAGCAAGACTTTTTGCTGAGGCAAGATGGAACAAGAGTAAGACAAAGTCTGCGGACAACAAAACTGTGGTAGAGCAGGAAAATGCCTAGTCTCCAATAATAGTCGCTATCAGAGGTATTTAGAGAGTAAGCCAGTTGAGGAATCAGTCAAAAATATGACAGAAAACGTCGGGCTATCAAGCACCAATGGCAAGGAAATGTTACAGATATTGTCTCTGTTGACACCACACAAAGACCAACTTCTTCTATCCTGTAATATGAACACAAATGAAATTTCATTTCAGACCCATGCATTTCTTGATTGTGGTGTTACTGATGAATTTTACAACCTTAACTTGTGATGGTCTTAAAGTGGCATTTTTTTCAAACTGAACTCAGAGCTAGATACAAATGAAAATCTTAAAGTAACAAGCAGAGACATGACAGAAAGGCTCCTATTTATTTACAAGACTATGATCTTGTTCCCTCATTTCATACCATTCTAAAAATAGACCATAACCTGTCCTCCGACAAACACTATCATCCCCATCTATTTTAATTCAGCTTCATTTTAATGTTAGCAATTTAAGTTATTAAAATAGTTCATAATGCATGTGGCTTAGATGACTCACAACTGGTGGTCGAGTTGTCCTGTCTGCAATCTAAATTTGTCATTTAATAATAGATTTGCATAAACTGGGCCAAGGCCTATACATGGGTCTAATGAGTTGTGGAGGGGTTCATGACATGTTTGATGTTTAATATGGTTGAAGAGTTCAGGCCTTATTTGTTAGGTATCAGCCTAATGATAACCAGGTATGAGCCTGTGACATAACTCTGTGCAAAGAAATAACCTCCCTTTAAACCTACTACCACAGCCCAGCCAACTTTATCTTGCTGACAGTAAGCTAGCTGCTCAAATAACTGTTGGAAATATTGTGCAATGAAATGGGCGCAATATTTATGGAACAAAAGTAGAAGTTGACTAAATGAGTGTCATGTTTGGTTTACTGCTAAAAGTGTGGAAAGTGTGCACTACAAGTACAAGTGTAAGCAACACGGAGCCAAAGCCATACCATAAACAAGTGTGGCGCCATCTAGGCATAGAAAACCCCCCAATAACCACCTTGTGCCCACGTGTCAGGATTGCCTTCTGTATAATCTATATATGTGGAGATAACCAGATTCTAGTGTTCTATGATTCTAATCTGGTCTTTTGGCCAAGTGGTTATGCAACTATCTCATGCAAAATGTAGGATGGCGCCCTTTAGCCTGCATACCACCTCTTTGACCCCTGTCTCTGTCCTGCTGTCTACATGCTGCTCTGTCACCACGCCATACAGCCGCTAATATATCTGATATATAGCCTAAAGTGCTACCACATTACCCATTCCAACCTCTTAAATATACACAAGATTGTGTCGGGAACCTAGACAAAATGGAGGGCCCGTACGTCCACAACACTCTGTGTGTCCATTTCCAACAATAAAACATACAACAACTCTGAAACTCAACATCCTTGGTCACAAGGAAACCATAACCCTATTTTTAACAAATCTTGGTGGGTACGTATTGAAAGGCTGAGGGTGATGGATAGGGAGACGTCACCTTGTCAGTAGAATACTGATAGGTATGGGAGAATTCAATAGATCACTTGGACAATGTAAGATGATTGAATGGTAGTGAATTGTAGATGTGGATGTGGATACTAAGAGTAAAAAGGTCCTATCTATATACAGGAGTTCCAACCCTTGTTTTTCCATATGTTATTGTCTATGATAGCTAGAGTAACTACAATGGTGTCCTTATTATAGTGAACACGTTGATGTTAGTGTGTAGCAATCAGGAGGCAATAGTGATCAGATTCTAAGGGGTTAACTTAATTGGTGCATGGTTATCCCCTAATGGTGTGTGCAGTTATGAACTCAGATTTTTACAACAGTACGGACTTATACTGGGACGTAAATGGCTCAAGAAGAATAATCCATTTATCAATTGTTCAAATGACTTTGTCTATTTCAATTCCAATTATTGTAAACAGTTCTGCCTTCCCACTCAAATTAATCAAGTCATAGTTCCCAGCTGTAAAAGCCATATGTTTAACATAGAATTAAATCCTAAAGAAACCATCAATGCCAGACCAAGAAAAATCAGTGCCGCAGCTTTCCAGATACTATCTAAGCAGAAAGATGTCCAAATTTTTTCTTTATCTCTGTATGAGGTTGATCAGAGACTCAGAGAAAAGGGCATTAAAGCAGCCACTTCATTGTCAAAAACTCTATCAACTCAGTCTTACAACAACCTCACTCCCATTCAAAAAAGGTATTCAAACTTATATCAATATTCCGGAAAAACCGATCATAGTTTGCAATCTAGATCAATGGCAACTGATATGTGTAGTGAAGAAGCATGAAGATTTCATTATGTTGTGACTAGCTAATTATTATGTACTGTTACAGTGCATCACGTGATATGCGTCATTCCAACAGTACAATATGCACTTGGCAGGTTTCTCTCGAAGATATACAAATTGCTCTACAGACAAAAGATTGGCCCAACCCCAAAAAAAGTTACTTACATACTACCACCATCAATTATCAGTCTTTGACCACAAAGGTGCTGATACACTACCCCCTCACAGAAACTGTGACCATAAAATCAATCTTAAACTAGGCACCACACCCCCACATGGACTGCTCTATAACATGTCTGTCAACAAACTTCAAGTTTTGTGTAAATACCTCAACAAACAACTACAAAAAGGATTTATCTGTGCCAGTAAGTCACCAGCAGCAGCGTCTGTCCTTTTTGCCAAAAAAACTGGTGGTGGGCTGCGCTTTTGTGTCAACTACCGCGGCTTAAATGCTATAACAATTAAAACCCATTATTCTCTCCCCTTGCTACAAGAAACCATAGGTAAACTTAACAATGCCAAGTGCTATACCAAGCTAGACATCATTGCAGCATTCAATCACATTTGAATCACAGAAGGCCAGGAATGGATGACAGCACTTAACATGCGGCATGGGTTATTTGAGACACTTGTGATGCCTTTTGGTTTATCAAACGCACCAGCAACCTTCCAAGCACGTATAAATGAAATCCTATGACCCCACCTCGACATATTCTGTGCAGCATATATTGATGACATCTTGATTTACTCCAACAATCTCCTTTCACATAGAGCACATGTTGGAAAATAAAGTATAATCCTATTAGTAACAATTACCTTCATTACGTAAGGGTTTGCAACGCAATCCCTACATCCACTATTTACACTCTAGTCCCATCTCCCCTGTAAGATTTGCACGAACAGGTACTAGTGTGGCTCTACTTCTATGACAAGGGAATACAGCACAAATGATCGCCTACTACAACTTACTGATTTTTACTTAAATATATTATTACGTCGTTTTTTATGGTCTTGATTGACATCATTTTATATATAAACAAATAATCAATTCACTCTTCTTTGCTCTGCTTTAAGTGATACTCTATCTCTTTCAACACATGTTAATATTGTACTTGAAGCGTTAGGAAAGGCCGGCCTACATTGTGAAATTAAGTAATGTGAATTCAAAGTACAAGAAGTAACATATTTCGGAATGATTGTTTCTACAAAAGGGGTCCAAATGGATCCTCAGAAGGTCCAATGCATTGTAAATTGGAGTGCTTTTTCGTGCCTCAAAGATGTACAAGGATTCCTCGGATTCTCAAATTTTTACTGTCAATTTATTAAAAATTTTTCTGAAATTTTCAAGCCCCTTGTTGCCCTCACTCAAAAAGATGCAAAGTTTGTTTTGTCTGGAGCCTGTCATAATGATTTTAAGTCACTTCAGAGATCGTTCATAACAGCACCAGTATTGTGACGCTCTGTGTGAGCTCACAAGTCTATCATATATAGTAAGATAGCTATTAGATACACAGATCTAATATTGTGCCTTTTTAGGCCAGTTGGCACTGTGGTAAAGCTATCTAACTACAGTTACATGTCTTCTGTACGAGGAATGTTTCATGTGCACCCTTCGTGTGGTCCGTGCGTCACAAGGAGATGTTAAGAGTGATCTGTGCAGCTGACATTTGGTGACCTGCTCTGGTGACAGTGGCTGTTACAACTCGTACTTAGAAGTCTCGGTTTTCTGATATCTGTGGTGGAGAGTCTGGATGAGTAAGCATCGGTCCCGGAAGCGAGCTATTGGGCTTATCAACTTAGCGAGGCTAGAAGCCTCTTCTTATCTTTGTCTTTTCTTTTATTTAGCGGGCGTAGCTTTATGTCCAAATGCAAATTGATTATTCTCTCATCTTTTGAAGGAGTCTTCTAGTGTCAACCTGAGGTCAGTTGTAATAGAGGTCCAGGTGCTTCTGAATGGGAGAGATGCTTTCAAACATTGAATTGTTTGAATGGTATGGTTTTGGTCTAACTACGTCATTTGATGAGTTGTAGCGCATCATTGAGAGCTGTTCTGGGTTGGGGTATTTCCTCAGGTATTTGAAGGGCAGTCTCAAGCAGAACTACGATGTTTCTAGAAAGTATCAGTCTTGATACACTGTGAGAAGATGCTCATGCACTTTATTATCACACATAGATATTCTCAGCAGACATGTGTATATACAGTGGTTTTTCTTTAGACTAGGACAGACAGACTTTCACCAATAGACTTTTACTTTACATTTTTCAATTTATCCTAAGGTTCTAACAGATGTGGTAGCCCTTGTAATATTTCGGAGTACAGCCACTAGGATGATGGTGGCAGGCGGGGTTCCGACCTTTGGTTGCTGAAGGAGGGCTGGCGGGCGGTTCTCAGCCCGGCCGCCACAAATTGCGCAATTTTTGCACATAGGTAGACTTTGATAGAGCCTACAAAATCTTTATTTTCACTAAAAGAGAGAGTTAGAAGGGCTGCTTTGATTGCTGCACGCAATTCCGGGGGATATGAATTTACTTCTCCTGCTACCTCTGGTCCTGGAGGTGGTGTGGACTGCAGTGAGATTTCGACTCCTGATGCCTTATTTTCTCTTTTTGATAGCTCTGCCCCCTTTCGAGAGCCTAACTTCTGCAGGTCGCAGTAAAGCTGGGACCTTGGTGCGCTTTTCGGGTATGACAAAGGTTTTTTCTAGAGGTTTCTGTAGGCTCCGAGGCTTGTTCCGCGCCTTCTGGGCTAGAGGGAGCCAATTAAGAGTCAGCAAGAGTTTTCAACTTCTCGCCTTCAGCATCCACCATATCTACCTTGGGGACATTGTTCTCCTTCGCTTTGAGCGCGGCCGCAATGGCGTTCATATTTTGAACATTTGACTCAAGTCCTCTTCTTGTCAGCATAGTTCTTGCGTGGTGTTGAATGGATTCATGAATTTGGTAGGGTTTATTGGTGCAATATTTGGCAGTCCCTTTTTTTTACATATTGGTCCTAAGCTAAAGCTCTTTATCCACATTAGGTCAAGGACTGGTGGATCTGGCAAGGATCCCTGTAACTTTCCCTACAGCCTAGACTCGTTCCAACCTCGTGAATTGCTGCCAAAGCTGCAGCTGATTAAACAAAAACAAAAAAACTCGAAAATCAAAACAACTCCGGAAACCAGAATATTCCTCCATATCGGACCCAAGAAATGCGCTTCTCACACATTCTATTGTTTATTGTGACGGCTTGTGAGCCGATAATTCCTGTAGCCTTTGATGGCTATCAAAGGCAACCTTGTTGTGGTTATGAGCTGTGAGGTATATGGCGATTAAATGACTCTGCTGTTTGTCGGTGGAGTGACACGGGCTCATGTGCAATGGTGAGTCACGGAGATGGCGCGCTCACGCTGGGTGATGGCACGATGGACACTGAGTGCGTATCACTGTGGCCAAATGGGTGTCAGTAGGTATCAAATGTGAACTCTTACTGACAATGGTGATCTATGAAGGTGATGCTAGATGTGCAACCCGACGATTGATAATATCATCTAATGGATGATGTGAAGTATGATATTATTTTGGATAGATTTATTCACTAAACTCGGCAGGTGAAGAGATTGTAAAGTACATGAACAGCGTCTGTGCACCAGCCTGTATTTTCCACCCTTTCCTAATACAGCAGCCCATCCTCCGTTCCCCTGTCTCCTAACAACTCAACCGAGCCAGCACAACAAACCTTCATGTTCTATCACTTGTGAAATTCTCAGCTAACTAAAGTGGATACGAAATCGCCACTGAGACTATGTAAAGGATAGGGCTAAGGATATTTGAAGCGTTACCCGTGTGGTAGAACAAACCTTAAGCTAGTATTATTGCCACTGTGAACGTAGGCTATATTTAGATACATCTGGATGTGTATAAGTAGCACGGGAGAATTGCAGGTAGTTTACTTCTCCATAGATAAATTATAGCTTTACCTTTCAATCATACAAATGCCCATTTGCTTTCTATATTGGAACTGTGACATTCATCACACCTTCGAAATAACAAATTTGCCCATTCTCTGCTGAGAGCAAAAGATGGGTTAGCAGGCACCTTTAATCCAGCCGGTATCCTGCTATTGGTTAGTAGATGCCCTAAAAGGGACATCTTCGAGGTTGCTCTTCCCTCGGGCTTCTTCTTCAGCTTCCAGAGCTCCGAAACCTGTAGCCTCGGCAATTGAGACGTCCTTCGCAGCGGCGATGATTGCCTCCTCGAGGAGGAGGAATGGTCTTTTGTCGACTTTTATCTTTGGAGCTTCTTTATACTAGGCTTTTACTGAAGGTCGCAGCACAGCCTTAATAGTGGGGACTGCTGCTTGTCACAGTCCGTTTTTGGCCACTGTGGCCCAGGTGCTTTTGACAGACAGCGCTGAGACGTCGGGTGTTGGTGTGCTCCTGGCGTCGGGAGCCCTTGGGAGTGGGTTTGCCGGGCGAAAAGGGAGGTCTGGTGGCATAGAGGCCGGGCCCGTGGCCATGTATTGCGCAATTGCGGCGCATAGGTAGACTCTCACCCAGTCTACAAATTGTCTTTTTGACCTGTTGGTCAAAGTGAGAAGGGTTGCCTTGACACCAGAGATAGCAGCTGAACAGAGTGCCAGATTTTCCGCTGTTTTGGCGGCGCGTCATTGTACGGCCTAGACAATTGGTCAAAGCTCTTGCAGGCAGTTTGCTTTTGTGGCAGCTTTTGGATACGACGTTGATATTGACGCTAATTTAGATGCAGCCTTTTCCGACAGTTTTGACGCAGCCGGGGGAGATTTTGACGATTCTCCAATCCCGTGTGGGACAGAGGATGGTTGAGGAATTTCCTCAACAATTTTGACTGACCCAATCATGTTAGTATCGGGCTCAGCGACGGCTGGGAGGGCTTTTTCCTTCCCTTTGGTTGAGACCTTGCTCATCTCTGCGCATTTTGGAGACTAGGCAAGGCCAGGTGGTTTTTCGAGAGCTCTCGGGCGGACTCTTGTGTTGTCCAACTTGGCGTTGGGACACTTTTTTCGAACTGGAAGCATGGTGAAAATGCCTGAGCTCAATCACAATTCAGAGATATATGCGACGAGATTGAGAGGGGTGGAAAAAGGGAATTTCACGAATTGTGTGTTTGTTGGTGTTGTAATTAAGGCAGCAACATGACTGCAGTAGACAAATAGTTCATATTAGAATAATATGCACTGGCGCCATGAGATATGATTAACCTATATCACCACTCACTGGCATAATTAGTAATTAACCAATAGATGCCTGACAACATACATTGGCTTCAGGATCTCCAACAACCTTCCCATTTAGGTTAGATAAGGAAGTATGTTGGAATTTACACTAGTGTGCGGAAAACCCTACTTTCATGTTGTTTCATCCTTGGCATGTTCACCTTGCATGACACACCTTAAATTAGGTGTGTTTTGCTAGCACTGCATGATGAAATGTTTGATGGGTTTATTTCTGTAATTCATGCGAAGCTATAGTATAAATAGGGGTTGGAACTCACCGTATTGTAGTTTAGATCAATCAACATCTTTCCACACTTTATTCCTAATAAGCTCTCCTAACAGTCAAAGGTCAGCATCATGGTGATACATCCTAACCCATAACTATAACACATGTATATAGAGGGACTTCTCGCTACATAGATAGAATATAGCTATTTCTTTACAATTAACTATCCATTACATATCAGTAGACTTCGTCGTACATTAAACACATTCATCATAACTCTAACTCATCCTCATCCTCATACCTGGTATGTTATTCTTACAATCTCCTGAACCATTCTAATTGTTGGTTCATTGACGTGCTAGGTAAAGTGACTCTGTGTTACAGGCTATTGCCTTGTAGATGGGATCCGGAGTTTATCCGGCTCCTAGGAGTTGATCATGTCAGCTATAAGCGAGACAACATCAAGGGGGTGATCCCACAAGTAAGTAGTTTTTCTCTTTAGACACAAAATAACCCCATTTTGGATACACTCGTGCGGACAGCCATTCACTCTGGTGCCATCCTTTCACATATTTTGTGTCCCAACTTTTTTTTACACTGCTTGTGCAAGTTTTAAAACCTCTCCTAGTTTTATATAACATTTTTTTGTATATGAGCACGTTTAGAGTCCCATCACCTTCTGACTCTGCCTGTACAAACCATTCAGTTCTTTCACAAGAGTACTTATCAATGTCTGATTATAACATGGAAAATTTGCCCCTCTCATCTAAGTCCAAAGCAGCGCTGCCAAAGACTAGATTGACACAGGAGCAATTAAATCAACTTTTATCTCTCATAGATGTTGAAGACGGCTCAGCTCCCGAAGACCTTAGATCTGCCCCAACCTCTGGAAGAAAAAAGGCTTCAAGATGGCCAGAATGGGATGGATCTAAGGAGCTCTACAACACTTTCATGGATCAGCTAAACACTAAGATAGAAGTTGATTGGGAGTTGCTAGGAGGTCACCGCGCTGTTTGTATGGAGATGATGAATGCAATTCCCAAACAGTGCAGGACTCGAGTTTCACACTGGTTTTCTACAGGCGGTCCAAATAACAACTGGAATTATAAATCATTTCTTCGCCATTTTGATGAAATTTTTGAGGATAAAACGTCTGCAAAAGCTGCGGGTGAATTGCTATCCATGATGAGGCAAGGTCAACATCAACTTTTTTCCGAATTCCTTGGAGACTTTGAGTACACACTTGCACAGGCAAAGGGGCTTAAATGGGAAGGTCGCGTTAAAATCAACCATCTGAGCTTGTGTTAAATGATTGATTATCGGATGCTCTGGTTTATGTAACGACCTCAGAAAATGACTGTACACTATTTGTCGGAAAATTGCGAGAAGTCTCGGGTAAGCTAGAAGCTCGTGACAACTACTTTCCGAAAAGAGGTCCAATTTTTTAAAAACGTGGTATATTAACAGGCAAGGTGGCACTCAACCAAGTTCTGCTTTGGGTCCTGAAATTTCCTCGAGCAATTTACAAGAAAAAAATTCTAATATTGTGGATGCCAATGGTGATACTCAAATGTCTGGGATCAATGGCATAAGCATTTCAACGCTGACCGCAATTATCAACGCAGTGAATTCACAGAATCCAGGAAAGGGGAATATTAAAACTAGCAAACCCCCGGCGCCATGGCGTTCCCCAGAAGAATTTGCAGCCTTGCGTGCGGCAGGTAAGTGAATCCGCTGTGAGAAAAATGGACATTGGCACAAAAAATGCCCCGATTTTACCTGGGCAAGGAGACCCTCGAATATAAATGTGATAGCAGCTAGTAGCTCAAAAACTCGAAGGCCAGGTTTAGGTTCATCAGTCGATGAGGAAGAGTCGGGAAACGAGTGAACTCTGGACAAAGTCGGGCCCAGAGGAAAATGTTAGCTATGGCCAAAGAAATGAAAAGTATTGTAAAGAAATTAGATGGCACACCCTTCCTATTAGAAGTATTAATTAATAAAAGTTTTTACACCAATATATTCATGGACTCAGGGTGCTTATGCTATTCCGCTTTCAATTATTCATTTGTAAAACGCCACAAGCTACCACAAATTCCTATCGAAATGAGAGAGCTGAAACTGGCAAAGAATGATGATCACCGGCGCTCTATAAACAAACTAACCTGTGTAGATATGGATATTGATGGCAGGTGTGAAAAAATCTGGGGTTATATAATTGATGATCTTGCTTATGACATAATCCTGGGTGATCCTTGGATGAGAGCTAATGATGTTCTATATAACGCAAGGCAGCGTTATATTTGTTTTGGTCCAGCTGGAAGTCTTACCGTTAAAGCTAAGGGATGGGATGACTGTCTGCCTGTGCATTCGAAGGCAAGGATAAGTTGTCTAAAAGTTAAGACAGGAGGCGCTCACTAGATTCTTGGAACTCACCTCTTAGCTATATGCGCACGAGCACGCAAAACTAAGGATAAGGATACGAAACTTTTTGCGGCTTCGATTTCAGATATAAACAAGGCGCTTCAAATTAAAGCGAAACAAACTCCGCAACAAATTGAAGCTAGCTTACCACAAGAAATTCGCCAAAACGCCCGATATTTTACAGAAGATGAAAAGAACGAGCTACCTCCCCATCGACCGGGAGTTGACACTAAAATTGAGCTAGTCAAGAGTGAAAATGGTATGGAGAAAGAAATTCCCTTCGGCCCTCTTTACGATATGTCACGAGAAGAATTGCTTGTCTTACGAAAGACACTTACAGATCATCTCGATCGAAACTGGATTCGGGCGAGCACCTCACCAGGTGGAGCCCCAGTGTTATTTGCCAAGAAACCAGGAGGAGGATTACGATTTTGTGTGGACTATCGGGCCCTTAATTCAATTACGATCAAAGATAGATACCCACTTCCACTTGTTAAAGAAACGCTGAGGCAAGTGGCAAAAGCTACCTGGATTTCAAAGGTGGATGTTCGAGCGGCTTTCCATAAGTTAAGAGTCCACAAAGGTGATGAGCCAAAGACAGTGTTTCGTATTTGTTATGGCTCTTTTGAATGGCTTGTCACACCATTTGGATTAACAGGAGCGCCAAGTGCATTCCAACAATATATTAACACCGTTTTACAACAATTCCTCGGGGACTTTTGTTCAGCCTCCTTAGATGCCAAGGCTCTCTTGGGACTTGGTTACTTAACTTGGAAATGATTGGTGGGAAATCTTGGATACTTGATAATAAAGACAATATATTAACAGAAGACTAGGTTCTTGATTCTTGGATACCTAGGGAATAGTACAAGACTGAAAGCTGGAGAGCTTTCGACATGAAGATATCTCTGTTGTGCTCAGCTAAGGTAGCCCTGGCAGGAAGCGCATGGAGGGTGAGTGTGTCATCATTGTACCTCAGGCATAAACAACTCACATGACATGTTTGGCGCATTTGTTCAGGCAAGGCACACTGCATGAGTAAGCATGGTGGGCATATGATTCGCTGGTAAGCGAGCCCATGGGGTATAAAAGGGGAGTATTTCCCACTGTAAATTAGAATATACATCCATAGAGTCATCTACAATTTACTCACGATAAAACATCATATCTTAGCCGTCAAACGCAAGTGTACGTTCCCCATTTCATATACCAAGTAAAACAATCTCAGCTACTTTTACTTCGACACTATCTACTACAGACTACAGTAATCTAGTTCCAGCCCGATTCCTGTCGAACTCCTGAGAGTGACCTAGAATCTGATCGAAGCTCAGTAAACTGGTAAGAGTACACAATACCATCCCGAAATCTCTAGAAACTAATTGCTAGAATAGCTTAGAATGCCATCAAAGTAACTCAACACCATGAATCATCTCCACATCAGTCAGTCCGTGACATTAGATGACGTACTGATATATACCACAGGTGATCTCAGTGATCATTGGATTAAAGTCAATATGGTACTTGAATGTCTAGGAATAGCCGGTCTAAAAATGGACCCTCGTAAGAGCGAATTTGCTGTCAAATAAATAAAATATCTTGCGTTTATAATAAGTGTAGGAGAGGGTATTAAGGTTGGCCCGGAAAAAGTAGATGCTGTTAAAAGTTGGCAAGCACCCAGGAGTACTAAAGGTGTAAGAAGTTTTATAGGATTTGCGAACTTCTATCGAGACTTCATCCCTAACTTTGGTGGCATTGCCGCACCTCTTCTAAGACTCACAAAAAAAACATAGTTTTTAATTGGAACGACACGCATCAAGAAGCATTCAATAAACTCAAGGAATTATTTATTACATCACCAATATTGGCTTTGTGGGATGATGAAAAGGAAACAGTACTTGAGGCAGATTGTTCGGGCTACGTACTGGGAGACTGCTTATCACAAATTGATGCCAAAGGAATTCTCCGACCAATCGCTTATCTTTCAAAAAAGCTGAGCCCTGCCGAATCCAATTATGATATTCATAATAAAGAATTGTTAGCCATTGTTCGCTGTATGGAGGAGTGGAGAGGCATGTTAATAGGGTTAGACAAGCCCTTCATTGTTTTATCTGATCATAAAAATCTTAAGCCTTTCATGTCAACACGAAGGCTTAATGAGCGTCATGTCCGATTGTCGCAAATACTTTCCCAATTTAACTTCAAACTGAAATACCGGCCGGGTAAACAAGCAGACAGGCCAGATGCACTATCAAGGCGTGAGCAAGACATGCCCAAGGGTGTAGACAACTATCGATTAAAAGATAGAGAGTTGCAACTTATCAAGGATAGTTGGATATCTGCAATTTCTATAGATATCAATCCAAAACCTATTCCAGCTGGTAGCAAAATATTTTCGGATGAGTATCTGCAGATATTATGGGATAAAGCCTTAAAAGCGGTTGAAAAAATTCGGCTTCTCTAAAAATGTCTTGAAAACGGAGATAGATGTTTGCCCTCTGTTTTACTTGGTATAAGAAGTGGGGAACGTACACTTGCGTTTGACGGCTAAGATATGATGTTTTATCGTGAGTAAATTGTAGATGACTCTATGGATGTATATTCTAATTTACAGTGGGAAATACTCCCCTTTTATACCCCATGGGCTCGCTTACCAGCGAATCATATGCCCACCATGCTTACTCATGCAGTGTGCCTTGCCTGAACAAATGCGCCAAACATGTCATGTGAGTTGTCTATGCCTGAGGTACAATGATGACACACTCACCCTCCATGCGCTACCTGCCAGGGCTACCTTAGCTGAGCACAACACCCTCGGCTCTCACCGACCTTAAAATCTCATTGGCAGAATGTACCTTTAATGCGAGAGGTGTTCTGAAATTCAGAGACAGAATTAGGGTTAATTTGGAAGAAACTGAAGCGCTGGATATTTTTGAAGCACGTTATGGAACGAAAGATGATGTTGGTGAAGATTCTGGTGCAATATTAGGGCGTAGAAAAATTACAAAGCGGGCGCCGCTGGCAGGGTTATGATTATTCACCTAATATTCACACCAAAGGGAGAAGGGGAGTAATGTTACAGGCTATTGCCTTGTAGATGGGATCCGGAGTTTATCCGGCTCCTAGGAGTTGATCATGTCAGCTATAAGCGAGACAACATCAAGGGGGTGATCCCACAAGTAAGTAGTTTTTCTCTTTAGACACAAAATAACCCCATTTTGGATACACTCGTGCGGACAGCCATTCACTCTGGTGCCATCCTTTCATACTCTGTCTCACTTCTACCGGAGCTTGAGTAGGAGTGGGGCTGAGCCAGATCAGGTTAACTATGATGAAGTATTTGTTTGCAATTGTTAAAACCTGGGTAACTTTTAGTAATAAGCTCTCCATACTCCCGCATTTTCTATGATTTTTGTACCACGACATTGTGTGCTCCAACTTCTACTGCCTACTGCAGTGCAATATCTATGTTGTCTTCATCCTTTGACATAATCACTTGGTGGAAAAGAGGGATATTTTGTTGTTCGTCTTGATCATGAATATAGTTGTAATACTCATATTTTTTTCATCGTTGCTTCTGAGGTGCTGATTAACTTTACGACCTTACTCTTCTTTTCTAACCCTGCTAGCATTGCCTGAAAGTCTCAGTCGTTGTACTCTCAAATAATTCGAAATTCTACTGGAGGACTAGGAATTACTTTGTCAGATGGGTCGCAAGAGATGACTGAAGGTCTACTGGAGATAACTAGGAGGAACTAAAGGTTTGAGTGGGTGCTAGTGGTAACTAAAGGTACAAGAGGTAATCCGAGGTAATCCGAAGGTGTTGGGTATGACAGAAAACTGAGCGTGGAGAGCTCAGCTTCAGTAGACCAAGCCCCTATTTATTTACATGATTTCCTTGCATTGTTCCATCATGACATAAGTCTTATCCTAATAATAGAGTACCCAGTGCCAAGAGCTACGGTATTGTCATAGCCGCTTGGAAGAAGACTAAAAATACATACTAAATTAAGAATGAAACAGGGAATCCTTACATACTTCAACGTTCTATCCTCTAATACAAGCCATGCAGTGGATATATTTTCACTCGTGTGGCACTTCAAAATTAGAGCATTTTGGTACTGAAACCAGATAATATCTTGTTTGGTATACTCTACATCACCTACATCGTTATCTTTTGGTGTTTGCCTTGCTTGCGTGAAAGCTCCAGTTCTGTTGGCATAGTTCTTTGGGACGTGTACGCATGAAGGGGATTGTTGTGTTATGTAATTGTTGGATATAATCTAAATGTAGTGGTGCAGAGGTTATTTTCTTAATTCATTTATGGCTGAGGCAATAAGATTTGGATTTGTTCCCTAGTTCTAAAAATTTGGTAATTTTGGTTTTATAAGGATTTACTTATTCAGAATTCTGTATTTGATATTTCGATAATTTGATAACTTGACAAATTAATTTGTAAGCTTTGATAATCCGAACTTCGATTACTCTAGTTGTCTCTTCATAATAAATTCGCACCTCCGAACCTTCGCACATTTGTACCTTCGATAATTTGTCTTCGTCGAAACAGAATCGACCTCTGCAGCTTAATAGCTTCGAAAATCTGCCAACAAGTAGATTCATAACATGCTGGTCTGCTCTCATAAGTCAAAATTTGAGGGATTCCGATTTTTGTTTAAAGTGAATGACTAAATTTGTAGAGAACTGTCTAATTTTTGCTTCACCTTGAAGCATTTGCAATGGCCTGGAGCCACAAATAGACTGATACTCATCTTCTACCGTTTTATTCGTCACCGGTATGATACTTTCAGATATTTTTATGAAGAGCGGCACACATGGTACTATGACCGAAGTCCAGCTCGACCCTGCCTCGATAGTGTCATTTTCTCGCCAGAAGGACGGCCTAGTCCCCAAAATTAATTCTCTCAACGCATCTAGTCTGACTTGGTGAATGATATTAATGGCTGAAAAAAGGCTGGATGTTGCAGGGGTTTATCATCCAGTTCATACTGCCAAGTAGATTCTAGGTGACTTGGAGACCTTTCCTATTTGAGACAGGAATTATTTGGCTCTAATCAAGTAAACCCCACACTTAAATCTATTGAGGTGATATTGTGTCTATATGGTGACGAGAGCAAACTCAGTTCACCTTGAGAGTTGGAGCCTTTTCTCTATGATGAACACGCGCGAAAGAGGTTACATGCCGTAAGGGTTAACTTCGAGTGGTATCTGCGAGTGAAATCTGAGTGTAAGTGTTTCAATCATCAAAATGAATCATTTTATATGATGTGCATATCTCTCCAAAATCCCTAAATGGGCCCTCAGGGGGCCATTTCTGGAGAATTGAATATTTTTTATTTAGTGTAATAGCTGAAATGGCCATTCTCGCTCACCCAGTGACCATTTTCTTGATGGGAACTGGTGATATCCTCTGCTATTCATGGTCTTGTCTCAATTTAATGAAGTGGTGTTCATCTTCTTTTTGTGGCTCTTGGCCTGTATTCTTCATCTGTACAGGTTGACATACTATTAATTCCGCAGGAGTAGGAAGCTTTGCTACTTTTCGAGCTACTATTATCCACGAGGACTTACTCTAATGTAGTTTTCTAGGAGAGCGTTGAAAGGTGACATGCATATTTTGGTCACAGTGAGAGCTTTTGTTGCTATCATGCTCTTATGGAGCGCTTCATGTATCTGTATAGTTCCAACAGCAAAAAAATTAATAATAGCAGCTATACTATCAATAATAGATGTCACTATAGCCACCGCCGTTATTCCTGCCTTGGTTTTACCCCAGGAGTCGATTTTTTCTAACAATTCCTGGGCAAGATCCAGTCTTTCGTTCTTTTGTTGCTCTCCTTTTCGCATTGCTTAGGCAATGACCATCAGATTTGGGTATAATATCACACTGGGGTTGTTAGGCATAGATAAAGATGATGCACTGACAGAAACCATTGCGTCGTTTGTAATTTGAGTAACATTGAGCTCTAATTCAAGTTAATAACTGGTGAATATCTTTTGGGATGATAATAATTGTATTTTGTTGGGGGACTTTTCTCAACACCTGCAGTGGTGTCCCCTACTAACTTCCAGCTCTCACTGTAGAGTCTGCAGAGCCGAGATTGAGTAACAAAGTCCTCACTTCGACGAGGATTCCCTTTCGCTTTCGCGGTCTGTATCGTCTTCATGTTGTGGTTATGAGCTTTGAGGTATATGGCGATTAAATGACTCTGCTGTCCTTCGGTGGAGTGGCACGGGTGTTGTGAATGATGAGCACTGGAGATATTCTTGGGATAGACTTAGAGACAGTTGTGATATAATTCTCGAGAACTGAGTTGTAGACTTTAGAAGGGATTATTATTTACTAAAGTATATTGGATAAAGTGTGTGATCTATGTTGGACACTTTTGGGGGCAGTGCCTGACCACCTGTCTAAATACATGAGAAGCTGGTCCGTGCACTGCTTTCACTTCTCAACATCCTGATCCTCAACAGATCTCTACAACCACTACGTAGCTTACCTCAATTGTGTAGGCACAGCGACTATATTAATCCATGACCTAGACCATGCACGTCTCTACGTTATGTTAGCACGGACTAGGATTACAACACTCCCTCTGTCGATGTGCTGGCTCAGAGCGATTGTGACACGGAAGTGACTGTTTCTCAGTGGATTTGTGTTTGGGTTTTGACTTTTGTTAGTGGATCTGCTAGTTGGTCTAGTGATGGAATATATGTGACTTTTATGCAACCATTT
The DNA here is from genome assembly GCA_900239735.1 of Blumeria hordei DH14. NCBI lineage: Eukaryota > Fungi > Ascomycota > Leotiomycetes > Helotiales > Erysiphaceae > Blumeria > Blumeria hordei. Next base: position 6,631,823 of record OENG01000023.1, read on the forward strand.
TTGTACTGTTCTCTGCAGTAGTGGTTCCTCAGTGCTATGTGTTTGGATCGCTTATGGTTATCATGGTTTTTGATCAGAGACAGTGCTGATTGGTTGTCGACGTACAGGTTGGTACATTCCGTTCCTTCTATGAGCTTTGTGAGTTTGAGTTCTTCAAATAGAGATTTGATCCATTGCAGTTGTCGACAGGTCTCTGTGGCTGCAAGATACTCTGCTTCTGTTGTTGAGAGAACTACTTCTCGCTGCAAATGTGATTTCCAGAAGATGGGTCCAGATGCAAGCCTGATTAATGTCCCGGATGTCGACCGACTGGTCGAGGGATCGGCTGCAAAATCTGCATCTGAGTATGCCTCGAGGATTGGTTTCTCGTTGCTTCTGGTAAATGTGATGCCTTTATCCGGATGTTTGGCTATGTAGCGAAGGATGCGGCGGGCAGCTGAGATGTGCTCTGCGGATGGATTGTTTAAGAATCTTGCAAGGTGATTTACAGCGAAGGCAATGTCAGGACGTGTGTTATTGGCTAGGTATTGGAGACCTCCGATGATCGAATTGTACTCTAGCTGTGATTGCCTTGAACATTGAGAACCGTTGGGTTCAATTAGCCTTTCTATTGGTGTATTTGCTGGCTTACAGTCATCTAATCCATGTCGCTTTAGAAGGGTGCGGACGTATTGGCCCTGAGAAAGTTCGAGTTTATTTTCATTTTCCTTGATGTGTATGCCAAGAAATAAGTTTGTGTTGACGCGTTTGAGGTTATATTTTTTGTTTAATGCTCGCATTAATAATTCTATTTTTGTATTGTTTGGTCCTATGACTTGAAAGTCATCTACATGTAGGAGTACAAATAGATCATTTTGCGCATTTGAATATAAGCACACGTCTGATGTTGTTGGATGAAGGCCAAGCGTTGCTAGGGTTGCTCTTGCGTCATCGTACCAGAGGGCTGCCGCTTGTTTGAGGCCGTAAAGGCCTTTCCTTAGGCGGATGACATGATTTTCCTCTTCAAATCCTTTTGGTAACTCCATGTATAGATCAATTTTGAGGTCTGGATTGAGGAAGGCTGTTGGAACATCACCTTGACATCTGTACCATTTAAGGTAATGGGCTATTACTAACATAATCCTACCTGTTTCAGGCCTCGGGGTAGGGGCGAAGGTTTCCTGATAGTCGATGCCGGGTCTTTGAGTAAATCCTTTTGCGGTGCATCGTGCCTTCCATTTATCAACACTTCCATCCGCATTGTACTTCTTTTTGAAGACCCATTTGCATTTCATTGGCTTTCGACCTTTTGGTAATTTTTCGCGTTTAATTATGTCGAATGTTCCTGTGTCAATGAGTGATTTTATTTCCTCATTTGCAGCCTTTTTCCATTTTTGAGCCTCTGGGCTGGACATCGCTTCTTCCCAGGTCTTTGGGTCACTTGATTCAAGTGCTGACTTTCCATGATGGAGGCGATAATAGTCAACTCGTTTTACTGCTCGTCCACGTTTTGTACGCATCATGTCTCCCTCTGGCGAGCAGGCTCTCTTTTGGCCAGCTTGGGATTTGACTGGATCCCAACCAGTCATGATGAAATCATTTGGTTGTAGTTCTGATTCGGAACTTTGTGCGTTATCTGTTTGGTTGCGAGAGATATTTGATATGTCAACTTTTCCAATACCTGCCCCATTGTTTATATTGATTATTTCTGAGCTACCTTTCTGTTGTATTAACCCAGTCTCCGGTGAATGTGGCCTTTTTTGCCCAGCTATTGATGGTATTGGGTCCCAACCTGTCATAATACGATCGTATTTCTGAGCTTCCTGATTTTCTGGTGATTTTGTGTTTGGATAGTGTTCCGAATCACTTTCAGGAGAGTTGAGCTCGATTGGATCGCTTATGTCAGGGTTTGAGTTTATATCTGACTCCGATGGGTCCGGTTGCGGATTGATTAATGCCAAGGGATTGGGACTCATATGCTGCCAGGTTGATTGAGGCACCGGAGGGGTGGTTGGAGGCTGATCAACGTAAGTTTTGTCATTCTTTTCAAGAGAAGGTAGCGTTATAAATGTATTGTTAGGTGGCGGAGGTTTATTTGCAGGTATTGGGTCGTTATTTAGCTCAGATTGAGGTATGTTTCCTGGGTATTGACTCAGATCTGGCGGTGATGCGTTTAATGGCAGATTGTTAGGATCTGATGTTGACGCATCTTGTTGGGCAGTTTGTTGTGCGGCAATGAAGGACTTTGGTATGTGCCTAATGTGGGTGTGATTGGTTGATCGTTGTTCCAGTAGTTTGTGGCTCTTTCCTTATTTATTTGGTCTAGTTCATCTCCCAATAGAACATCTTCATTAAATGTTGCGTGTGGAGTGAAACTGACAATCCACTTCCATCCTTTGGTTGGAGTTTTGTGTGGATGGAGTATGAGGAAGTTCTTGGAAGTGTTTACTTCGAAGCCTAGGAACCACCCTTTTTCTGCCCTTGGTTCAAATTTGCTTGGTTTAGGACTGATTAATTTGTATGCTCGACAGCCGAATCGTGGTAGATTCCTGAGATCAATTTTATCCATGTGCGGTTGTCGTAGGCTTTGTAAGAAGTCGATGATGGGGATCTTTTTTGTTCGTAAGCAGTATAACCTATTGAGAATGAAGCATGCATGTTGCATCGCGTAGGACCAGTAACATGGAGGCATATTTGCATCTATAAGGATGGACCTCGTTACTCTGAGAACTACTTTGTTGGCAGCTTCTGATGCTCCATTCTGTTCTGGTGTGTAGGGAGCTGACGTATGGGTACGTATTCCATGTTGTTCACAAAAGACTTTTGTCTTAGAGAATTCGGATCCTCCGTCTCTAAAGATAGTTCGCACTTGTTTGTCATAAATATGGTGCATGATTTTAACCCATTGCACTAATGCTGAGGCGATTTGGTCTTTTGTTTGGCTGGTGAGTACCCAATGCATGCGAGTTTTCGCGTCAGTGATTATTACGGCGTACTGCTTTTCATCGACAGATGGGACTAGTTTACCTACGGTGTCCACAAATACTTCGTCCAATGGCTCATACGGTGTTGGCCTTGGGTCCCGCGACACATGTCGTTGAGCCTTGCTTAGATGGCATGTTTCGCATATTTTAAGATCACTTGTGTCAATGCCTTCAAGTCCTAAAGAGTGATCTTTTGTCTTCTTGAGAATGTTTTGTGCGATGTGTCCTAGTCTTTGATGCCAGCGTTGCGCATTGCTGGTCTTCTGAATCCTCGCTACCCCAGGTGCTGCGATGGATTTATCTTTGATGCGCTTGTCATGTAACAGGGGATGAATGTAATAGACGTCGTTGTGGAGAATTAGTCGGGCAATGGGCACGTCTCTCTGTTCATGATTATGTTTTACTAGGAGCATTTTGGCATAGTCAGGGAACACCCCTGCTATTCTTTGTAGTCTACCTGCGGAGACAATACCAGAGGCCGATCTGGGTGAGTATAGGCAGTCATTTAAAATCAATTGTTGTTGCCCGATCTTTATAGTTGCGCTTCCTTGTTCAGTTAGCGATGATCTACCTACGGCTTGGTCAAATCGAAAGGGATTTTGTCGATTGTATATTTCAGCAAACACGGATCTATCAGGCAAAAAGTGGTGCGAAGCACCCGTGTCATAGATTATAGGTAGTTTATTGTATCTGGAAGCTGATGCAGCTACTCCGCTTGATAATTTTCCGTCACAGGGCTCGCTAAGCAGCGCTTCCATTCGACTCCTATAATATTCCTCATCTTCACTGTCGCTGGCCTCAGCGATTGCCTTCCCTTTTCCCAATCTTTCACCATATTTTTGGAAATTCTCCTTCCATTTCTGCCCTTTCTGACCAGTTGCAAGTTCTGGATGTTGCTTGAAGCATTTTTTATTAGTATGTTTATGCTTACATCTCTTGCACATGGCGTCGGGATTTGGTGATGATTTCGGATTGGCTGCGGAAGCGCTGTGGATGGGTTCATAGGTGTTGTTTTGCCTATGATTGTTTGCAGCGACAGTGCGAAGTGATGACATCATTGACCTTAGGGATGTCGGTCTGTCTGAAGCATCGATGGCTCTGTTGTCTCTCCAGGAGCTTAACCAGGGACGTGAATAGTCCCGACTAAAAAGAATCCCGCAGCTGCGGCCTCAGAAATGGCCCATTCGGTTGGTTTGTCATCGGACATACTAAGGGCTTCAGCTGCGGTGATCATATTCTGATAAGCAGTCTGGAATTCGTTGCAGTACCGCTCTATTGAGTCGGTGAACTTGACTGCTTGGAATTGTCGGAGCGCATTGATGTAGGTGGCCGAGGACGTTTCTCTTCTAGGCGAAGAGATGCTGTCGTACAGGGCTTTGGCGGAAAGTCCTATGTGGTCCCTGGGCCAGACTTTCTCGCTGAGACGTTCGAGGATTGTATTCCTCGCCTCTGTCTCATGGTTCTTCCATGTCAAGACTGCTCTTCGGTGAGTCCTCCATATCTCCTCCCAGGCATCATTTGTTATTTGATCTTCACATTTTGGTTCACTCGGTCGAAAGATGGGATCGACGTCGGGATCATCGTGGATGACGTGGCCGGTGAGGTCGCGTTTGGCCAATCGTGCCCGAAGTGATGCGTCCCATCGGCTGAAAGAATCTGTTTCGCCGAGGATGACGAGTGAAGTGTTTTTGGACATGTTTAACTCGTGTGCAGAGGAAAACGCCGGGGTCGTAACCTGTTGTGAATGATGAGCACTGGAGATATTCTTGGGATAGACTTAGAGACAGTTGTGATATAATTCTCGAGAACTGAGTTGTAGACTTTAGAAGGGATTATTATTTACTAAAGTATATTGGATAAAGTGTGTGATCTATGTTGGACACTTTTGGGGGCAGTGCCTGACCACCTGTCTAAATACATGAGAAGCTGGTCCGTGCACTGCTTTCACTTCTCAACATCCTGATCCTCAACAGATCTCTACAACCACTACGTAGCTTACCTCAATTGTGTAGGCACAGCGACTATATTAATCCATGACCTAGACCATGCACGTCTCTACGTTATGTTAGCACGGACTAGGATTACAACAACGGGCTCATGTGCAATGGTGAGTCACGGAGATGGCGCGCTCACGCTGGGTGATGGCACGATGGACACTGAGTGCGTATCACTGTGGCCAAATGGGTGTCAGTAGGTATCAAATGTGAACTCTTACTGACAATGGTGATCTATGAAGGTGATGCTAGATGTGCATCCCGAAAATTGATAATATCATCTAATGGATGATGTGAAGTATGATATTATTTTGGATAGATTTATTCACTAAACTCGGCAGGTGAAGAGATTGTAAAGTACATGAACAGCGTCTGTGCACCAGCCTGTATTTTCCACCCTTTCCTAATACAGCAGCCCATCCTCCGTTCCCCTGTCTCCTAACAACTCAACCGAGCCAGCACAACACTTCATCCCTAAGCACATCTCCATATCACCATTATCATGGAGCTAACCACGATCACATCAGATGGCAGGGTAGAAGTCCTTCCCATCACCAACCCTTGATCATAGACGAAAAGCTATCCGATGAGTTATCGGAGCGTACCCAGCACCCAATACGGAGATGGTGGATTGGATCAAGTCGGCCTCGACTGTTACAAAGTAGAGAGATATAGATGAATATGCGCAGCTCATGTGGTCCCGGTGTCTAGGCCTCGCCTGGCTGGGGCTGCAGGCTTTTTGAGACTTTTTCCCGCGCACGCAGTTTCCATTGCTACCATTTTTATCTTTTTTGGGTAAGAGGTTCCGTGGAAAAGGTGGCCGAATTCCATGGGTAAACACTGAGCTGAATGGCTATTCATCAAGGGCAATATATCAATGATCTTTCAAGAAACATAAGAGGCAAGGAGCACTGTACAAGGTGTGGCCTGGGTCAGAACGGAGCCCAATGTGCTAGATATTCTAAGACTCAAGTAGTACAATAAACACAAACACAATTGTATTTTGTTTCTATTATTTGATTTGAATGCTTTTGGTATTAGACTTACGCTAAACATCCAAAGGCGTGATATGGGTACGTGATACATGCAGACTCACTATTACCTTTGTAGATCCTTGCTTCCACACCCTCTTTCTATCCACTGCCATGCTTATCAAGGTCAAACACTACCCTTATATTCTGTAACCACACAGCTTGCTTGGAAATTAGAACAAATGAGTTGTTCCACACTATTTATCTTTGAAATCACGAGATGAATCAAGTATATAAAAATCCTTTAAAAAAATCCAGGCGGTGAAAAGCATTGACTAGTGTTACACAAACATCGAATAGGTTTGAGCCAAGCTGTGGTTCATAATTGAAGTGAAGGTGAATTAGGTAAATATTTTTCCTCCTTTTTAGGACCAAAATGCAGGTAATTTTTGCAGGCTAGGATAGGATGGCAGGAGGACAGGAACTCAAGCACTTAGGGTCCCTCGGATGAGGAGTCTCTGGGCGAGGAGATGGAATAGACGGTGCTACGTTGGGGCTAGTATTGACGAACTGTGTGATTGTAACTCGTAGGTAAAACTTCGAGTCGACAAAGTCTCTGTTCTCACTACTCGAGATCTCTGCGGGCGCTACTCCTAGACTGCTAATAGCAGTCTGGCAGAACAATACTTGAGCTATGATAGATGCATTTGGGCGCTCTTCGGCTTCAATCTCAGTGCGAAGTTCTAGATGACACTTCTTTATCGGATGACGTTCTTACTCAGGTTTTGCCTCCGCGGGCGCACTGCTTTCTGCTTCTGGTGTAGGGCATGAAGTAGTTGGTAGTTTCTTTGCATAGTTTAAAATTAAAAGCGTTACACCCTGACTTATTATTTTTTTTAAAAAAATTCATAGTGTATTCAGCTATATAGCTATGACACAGACTTTAATATACAAAATCCTTTGCATTCCACACTCCTTGTTATTCTTAATAGTATTGTTAGTTCTTCCCATCTGTCATCTATATTGTCCCATAAGACATTTAGTAGACCAAAGAAAGTAGAGTAGAGCGGTCTTGCCTTTGTGTGTTCCAAAAAGCATAGGTAATGAAAGTGGTTCAATCCCCCCCCCCCCCCCAAACTTCTTTCTCCTCTCATCCCCAAATATACAACAGTGTAAACAGCCTGATTTCATTGTGATGGGGATGCGGCGCAGGGCATTGTATTTCAGACATTTATTGTTCCTTTTTATTTCTTTTGTCGCTTCTGGCTTTAATGCCGGTCATGTAGGAAGCATTGGGCTCTCAGAGTCCATCTACCCGTGTCACGTCTAATAGACGTAGGGTCCGTCCTGTCACGTGAAATATTTAAAATCAAATCAAAACCTGGCTTCGTTGGAGGACGAAGGCTAAACATCTGTCAGTGGTCTCCTCCACGAACCTGGGAGTGAAATATTCCTCCAGAGCCGAGATTTAGTCACGACACAGGGTGAAATTGAGAGTTTTCGTCGAGTTTGCGATCGGGAGGAGCGGTGTTGGCTCATTTTTGGTCGAAAATCCGACTTGCAAAGATTTCACGACTTCACAACTCAACGAAATCAATCATCTATACCCCGGATACGAACCGCAGACAGGCTATAATCTGTCTGAAGTTCGTACTACAATAACCGATACCTTTAAGGTCTAAATTTCTTTCTCTAGGAAACCATTCCCTGCCAAACTCAATTCGCGGCCCTCTCCGTAATCATCTCACCACCTACCGAAGCTATCCTATACCTCCAAAAGTCAAATCGCCAACAAAGAAGTGAAAGAATGTCCGACCCTCCGTAACTGCCAGTCGCTGTGTAGGTACGGTCGAAATACCGGCCTTAAATGTGTCCTCACCTCGGCCAAGGGCACCAACAACTCGACCTGCGACGAATCGCCACCGACGAAATACGTACGACATTTCACCGGCATACCAACTAGAGCGTTCGACAAAGGCTGGTGTATTGGTGCCTCGGTCTTGAGCTCTCAGTCGCGTTTTAGACATCTACGGTTAGGGGTACGGCTGCGACGGGGCAAGGCCGGAAGGGTGGACATACTACAAAGTTTCTGGGATGGTGAGGCTGAGTAAAGGACAAAGGGATGCTGTATGGGGGGAAAATAGGAATATAAACTGAGGAGGCCTTGGTGGGCGATTGGATGAGGCCTCCAATGAAGAAATCGACCCCTGGATGAGATGAGGAGATGCTGGGATGAGCCAAAGCTGATACAGAATGGAAGGGAAAAGTTACAAATCGCGAAGGTGTCAAAGGCTCTGGCGCGTGGTGGCCGAGTCAGAGGAGGAATTTGCGCCTCGGCGCATCAAAATAGGGTTCTCTGGACGGTTGGGCTTGACATGATTCAACACATGGGTGAAGTCTGAGGTGGCCCGGTCATTTAGATGGGATGAGGTTGATGTACTTAATGGTAGTTAACCTGATCCAGCCCGGCCCGACCCGTGCTCAAGCTCCAGTAGGAGTGCGACAGTAATCACTTTACCTAGCACGTTAATGAACAAAACAAAAACCCTGACTCCGTTAATAATAGATTGCCCTTTTATTAGGTTGGAGGCCTCTAGGGTCTCGTTTTGCCAGTATGTCACAACTGAGCAAATTGCCTTCTTTTTCTAGATATCTACATATTTTCGCCATTTGACTGAGCTGTGTAAGGCATGATATAGCGTACATCGTTCTCTAAAAACCCTCGATTTCCCCATTACTAGGATCGGGGAGCCATGCACCAGAAGCATCTTGATATCCTACATTGATATGCAATAATAGAATTATACCTAGTCCATGGCGAGAGGAAATAAAAAGGAATAATCAAAAATTCGAATTTTTGAAAGTTTTCTATGCGTTTACTTGTGAATCCATATAACAAGAAGCTGGTGACCTCCGCATTCCTACAGGAGCTCGAGCTCAAACGAGGCTGGACTTTACCAAGTTAACGACCATTAAGTATATAAGCCTCGTCTCACTTGGATTAACGGGCCGCTTTAGACTTTACACATATGTTGAACATTTCAAGTCCAAACGTCCAGGGATTGCGACTTTATAGCGCTGAAGTGCAAAATTCTTCTTATGCCTTCTTATTCTTGTTCTTTTTTAACCTTTCAGTCCAAGCGCCACCTTATCTCACCTAGGGGCCGTTTTATTCATTGGAGACCTTATCTAGTCGATCACTGAGACCTCTTCTGTTTATATTCCCCTTTTTTCAATAATAATATTTCCTTATCTCATCTGTTACTACAACCATTTTGTGATCTTGAGATCTGTCTGTCTCCCAGTCTTTTCTCGTAGCTGCTAGACTCCCGACCGTGAGGGAGAATATGCGTCAGATGCTCTGGTCGATATGCTGGTCAAATTACATACCAATTTTTTAGGTGGCGATTTGTCACAGACCGAGATAATAGTGCCCTTGTCCTATATTTATACGTATAGAAGATTAGTATGTTAACCGTTGTTTCATAATACGTAGCACTTGTGAGGATTTGAACGATGTTTTAAATCTTAGATTTTGAATTGCTTTGGTAGGTGGCGTGGATATTTGGGAGAGGGTCGCAAGATAAATCAATCTGTGATAAGTTTTTGAGGACGTATCAATTTTGTGAATATCGTTTGTTATTATTTGTAAATCAGGGTAGTTCGACCTTATTCCTATCTCGTATTTAGGGTGTAAATGACAGATTTTGCCCGGTTGTACAGTGGCGAAATCCCTGTCAGTCGTGTTCTGGACCAAAAACTTACCAATGCTACTTCTTTCGTAATTCATCCAGTTGAAAGTTACCACATGAAACCTTTGTCGTGACCCAATCTTGGCCCTGAGACAATACCTCATCTCCAGGTTTTTTGAAACTACTGACAAAAGATCATCCTAAGGCGTGTAGTTTGTAAGACGGATCCTATTACAGGGAATCCCATGCGCGAGCGATAAGAGGCGGTCATCTTGCCTAACTAAAGACTGACCAGGGAGACGAAATTCAACACCTGTCAGTGGTGTCCCCTACGAACCTCCAGCTCTCACTGTAGAGTCTGCAGAGCCAAGATTGAGTAACACCGTCCTCACTTCGATAAGGATCCTCAATCTCTTTCCTGGTCTGTATCGTTTTTATCTCTCACCACAATCCCCTATCAGCATTATCACTAAGCTAACCACGATCAGATCAGACGTTATGGTCGAATCACATCTCATCACCAACCCTTGGTCATGGAGGAAAAGCCATCCGATGAGTATCCGGATAGTACCCAGCACCCGATACAGAGATGATGAATTGGATCAAGTTGGTATTCAATGTTACAACGAAGGGGGATATAGATGCATATGCGCATCTGATATGTTCCTGATGTCTAGGCCTAGCCAGGCTGGGGCTGTAGATCTTTTGAGACTTTTTCCCGCGCACGTAATTTCCATTGCTACAATTATTTTGGGGTACAAAGTTCCGAGAAAAGGGTGACTGAATCCTGTGGGTAAATACTGAGCTCATTGGCTATCCATCATGGGCAATATATCAATAATCTTTCAAGTAACAAAAGAGAACAGTAGCACTGTACAAGGTGTGGCATGGGTCAGGGAAGAGCCCAATATGATAGAAAGTCTTAGTCTTAAGTGGCACAATAAACCACACATACATAGAGCCTAGGGAGATAGCTAGGTAGACTTAGGGGTTTAAGAATATTAAGGTATAATTAAAATATGTATAAAAACATTATTAGTCCACTTGACACCGCGTAAAAGCCTAGACCGGATATCCCCAGCGCTCCTTTTAAAAAGCCAGAAAGTAATTAACTGACCATTTGAACATTACGTTCCGCGATAACAAGGACCAAGTGAACTTTTAAGTCAAGCTCACAAGGGATGCGACTCTGACTAGTTTGTCAACTCCAAACAGCATAAATAATGAAAGGGTTTGTTCATATATTTGATTGATGTTTCTTCAGTTTATCTTGACTCATCTTTAATTACGTTTACCCTGAACTCTGACACATACAGGGTACGGGGTGTATCAACGGTGTACTATGGACTCGATTCAGATTATCCTCAACCGAGGATCACGTGGACCATCTAAGTGCTAGCTGTGGGATTTTTCTATTAACACGAACGTGAACTTTCGTAAGTACATTAATCTAAGCTCTACATATTATCTTCAAAATACTAACAATGACCGAGGAATCATATTTGAGATTACACATCACACCGCTAACGCCTGAACTCCTAGGAACTATTTTGCCTTCTCAAGTCTTGCCTAATGCCCGCAACCTCTCATATCACACAATCCAGACCTTTCCAGAAAAAAGCTATGGATTTGTAGATTTGCCATATATAGACGCTGAGAGCATCAAGAAAAAGCTACACGGGTCTATTGTTAAAGGGACAAAAATGCGCATTCAGGCTGCGCGGCCGAAATCAGAGCGAGCTGGAGAGGAAGACTCACGATCAGTATCACAGCCAAAACTCAAAAATAAAAAGAGATCTAGAAATGAGCTACCTGCAATAGAAATAGGTCAAAGGAAGGTCAAAAGGGGATGGACCACACCTGCGCAAGACCTGAAGAAGGGTAATGATGGCGATATCAAGATGAATAGTGTTGTGAGATCTAAGTTCACCGCAGGTGCCGAGTGCCTATTCAAGACTGTATTGCCGGAAAATATTGCATCTAAAAATAGTAGTTTGGCGGGAAAAACAAAGCATAAGAATAAAAAGAGGAATACGAAAGAAATTGTGGTGCATGAGTTCGAAAATACTATCAAACATAATACTTTCCTGAGACCTCGCCACGCAGTTAGCACCTCAAACAGTGTTGCTCAATTTGTAGAAGGGAAAGGCTGGTTAAATGAAGATGGGATCCTTGTGGAAGGTATTAAAGCTTCACAGCGAAAAAGTACCATTGAGAAAGAAGAGGCTATAGAGTCAAATCTAATGCCTAAGTCAGACTCATTAGAAGATCAGGACAGACACAATAGTTCACCAAAAGTTCTTGGCACATGTAAAAATCCTGCGCAAGCTGATACCATAGACGAAGGAATTTTTCAAAAAATACCAGCCACACTTGATGTGGAATCGATTTGCAACGAAACTGACAAGAATTATACAAACACTTCCATCACATTTTCGAATTCTTTGTCTGATCACGAAGATGATAGACTAGACTTACACCCAGTTCCATTTAGCGATTCTAAAACAAGTAGTCATAATTCCTTCAAGACCTCAAGCTCAAGTCATTCAAGCGCATCATTATCATCATCTTCGCCAAAGTTTCCCTCTCATGCCTGGCCATCTTCTCAAGAAGATTCTGCCTGCTCGGAATCTAGAATATCAGGCCATTCGACACCTCATGCAACTAACGTGAACCTAAGTATCCAGGTACCACTTGCATCTGTACATCCACTAGAAGCGCTTTACAAAAAATCTAAATCTCAGGAAACTTCTAATAACTCAACATTTAAATTCTTTACATCTAAGAGCGAAAGCGATAGCAACGAGTTTCGATCACCTTCACCTGTTCAACAACACATATCTGTTCCCCTCACGCCTTATACCCGCCGCGATATCGAACATCGGAACATCCGTAGCGCAGCACCGACACCTGATACTGCACACGCAAATAAGTGCTTTAAATGGTCAAAATCAAATGATGATGATTTCACCGAGGAAGACGAAGATGACGACAAGCCTGAGAAAGATGTTACTATTAATACTTTGATTGGAACATCAAGCAATGCTCATAAGCTGTCCGCAGAAACGAGATTAAAAGAAGCTCAGAGCGAGTTTCAGAAGTGGTTCTGGGAAAATCGGGGGCATGCGAATCGGAGTTGGAAGCAGCGTCGCCGGAGTGCGCTAAAAGAGCGGCGGCAGAGTTCGAAGAAAGTCCAGTAAGTTTTCTCAAGCTAGGGTAAGAAGCTTCATAGAAATAGACCTTTAACTACTGTCAGAATGTAATTTTCGCTGTGTTCAGGAGGCGACAGTTGCGGATCTCTATCCTGCGCATTCTTCTCATCACCACAGACTATACTTAATACTATTAATCCACGATATCCTATCAAGACAAAGTAAAACCTGACATCTATCTCATGTTATGAAGCGGTTAGATCCAGAAAAATCATGACTAAGAAGCCAAAAATTGTGGTACACTTTTGCAGGCGATTCAAAATTCGCGGTCCTATCAAACTAGTACAGCTTACAGTGGTATTCACGACAGCTCTTTACTGAGCATAAACGATGTATTTCACATAAATATTGAAATATAATCTACTATTCAATGGAAGTTTTTAGTAAGAAGAAGCTTGTGCAATCATGAATAATAAAATTATGTGAATTCGACAACTCTTCAAACCACAGTTATCAGACTCTCTTTAATCCCAATAGATAGCCCGTCTGTGATCTCATATTAATAGCAGCAAATAACACTAGTACAGGGTACATGCAACCTCCGTTGGCCAAACACTAGTCGGCCGGGACTAATTTTTATGGAACTTAGCAAGAACGATAAAGTGTATCTCATCTTAGAAATAATATGAAATCCAACAACCAAACCATTCGTCAATAACTGCCATTAATTATCACCTGAATTATCTCTGTACACCATATTTTCAAAATTTTAAAGTGTTGTGTTGGAAATTATACTCTGTACGATATTATGTAGATATGTATGATGAAGTAAAGAAGGCTTGATAATTTACAAACATGGGAACATTGGACTTATATATACATCTATGGGAGAGATCACCACTAGTCTCATGTGCCTGTCCAACTTAGTGATGATCAGCCACCTCTCATCTTCCATGATAAGCCAAGGTACACTGTAGTACGTAAATGTCCAAACGTATATGGAACAGTAAATACGATTAGCAAACTCGAGATATATGTAGAGAAAGTCGACCTGTCGGGAACCTGAGACGAGACAGATTATGATTGAGTCCTAGATTCGAGGGTCAGAATTTCCAACATTTTGTAATCAAAGAAGTAATGTGATTTTATTTCAACCAACTGCTCTAACTAGAATAATTTATAAGCGCCCTCGGGAATTATTGACACATATCTTCACGGATTGGTGTGGTTGACTATTATCCCATAGATTCTGGCAGGAACGTATCAGGTCTATGAAGCTGGCTAAGAGGAATGCCTCACCTACCAGCTTTGACCATGCAAACATTCAGGATGCTCTAAATATCTAGCATAGCCAAGAAGCACTGCGACGGGATAGAAGTCAAAAGCAAACATTAGCGAAGCTAGAATATACGACATATCATCAGTGTCCATCCTACCACTCTTCTATGAGTCCACAAACTCCTAAACAATATTACCTCGCTTCAATGAGCGATGAAGTAGTTGCCCCAACTAAAACCCGGAGCTCACCTCTTCCGTCAGGGAAGCATGGTCTCAATTTAGTCTCGGAATTTTCACGATTACTGGTCTCTTGTTGTCAATTTGACTTGCAATCTTTACCTCTTCGTTGACGTTGCCAGCGGTAGGCTTAATAGTTGCAGCTCTACATCCCCATGGGCTGAAGACTTGGCAAAGCTGCGCGAGACGTTGGAGTATCCTTGACTTCACAAACGTATCTTTTGTTTCGGCACCATATTGGAGCAGGCTCGCGCGTAGGCGGAGGTGAAGAGGCTCTATAGTATCTTTCTTGTCAAGAAAAATCTCGGGACTGAGTCGGTAACCACTGCTTATTTAACGCATGATTTTTCCTGTAGATCGTCGAGATTTCTTACGAGTTTATTTGCTACTGGTCAACCATCGTCCCGCACTCCCCAAAGCTGGAGTTCGTATAGCATCTCGAGCCGCACTATCGTCGAACAAGATAGCCTCGAATAACATAGAGAAGGGCCTTGGACCATTAAGCTTATCAATGATAGAGCACTTAACGTAGCTTGCCCAACCTATGCTGCTTGTGCCACCAGTGTGCCTCGTCAAAGGCGACTATCAAAGATCACAGCGCGGATGTTTATTTCGGATCTAGGGGAAGGTTAGAGGTTTTCCACGCTTAAGCCATCCTGAGAATCTCTGGGTTTTCCTTCCCGCCCAAGAGTGCACCAGCTGGAGGGCAAGACTGACACCTGTACGTGGTGCCTTCTACGAACCTGGGAGTGAAATATTTTCCCAGAGCCAAGTATAGTCAAATTTCGCAATACCGAACAAGTTGGCCCATGAGGCAATATTTCAAAATAGTTTGCCATGTCAAATTTTCGCTCCCAACGAGTTCAACTCCTACTTTAGTCTCATCAAGTTTACAAGTACGACCAAGTACATCCTCATTTCAATGACCACACCTCTCATCAACTATTCTCTGGCCTCAGCTAGCCGCCAAATACACGCCCACGCCGATATTTATACCTGACGGAGGAAGCAAAGCGTGGCGCACAAATCTGGGAGACAGTTATTTGAGACGGATGTGAGAGGGATTGGGACAAGTAAACAAGATAATACGGAGGATGGATACGTTCTCGACGGGCGTGTGATTTTGAATTTTGGCAAGGAGTTTTACGAATTGAGCTTTGTGCGCGCCAAGACTTCGCTTGCGAGAGTGCAGCGGACACTCTAAAGACACGCAAACGATGGATGGCGCTGTGGTCCGCCTCCTGGTGGTGTTTTCTGGTATAGTTTGAGTAGCCTGGGCACCTACTCCACTTGGGAAGGAGACACCGAAGACTACATTTCGCGCGGAGAAAGTTCAGTGGATGATGAAGGCATGTCTGGATAACTCAGGGTTTTTGAGACGTTCCCCTGGGTGGGTATTCACGGATGAGGGTTGACTTGGGGTGAAGAAAAAGCCGCCATAACTTCGCAGTGGTACTTGCGAATGAAATCCGAGGCATGAGTGCTCTTATTGTAAATTGAGTCATCTTTTCAGTATATTTTCTCCGATATTGTGTCATAGCTAGTTAGCTGCATACGCAATTAAAATCTGATGCAAAAAAAAAAAAAAAAAAAAAGAGTGCACCAGCTGCTTTTTTTCTGGAGCAGAGTCTGCCGCGTATCTCTCAGCGCCAATGATAGAGCGGCCATGAGCTTCTCGCAAAGGCCTGCACCTTTCTTGAAGTTGATTTGTCCGCGAAGCCAATGTCGTATCTTGAACATGTCTAAAAGCCATGGCCGAGACTCCGGCCTTTGATGCGACTCACGCAGTTCCGAGACGTAGAAAGAAAGTAGAATAGGCGAAATTTGTGATTCCCGCGGAATACCGACCTCATTTTTATCTAGCCACTCATATAGCCCATGAAGCTAATTCTAGTCCTTCCCAGCCCCGGCCATATGAGCTTCATTCCCCAACGCCTCCTCATTCTTGTACTTTCCACATCCTTTTAGTCTCAGCATCCTTATATCTCATTCAGGGTTTTTCCCTTCATTGGAGGCCTTATGCAGTCGCCCACCAAGGCTTCCTCTGGTTTCTTTCCCCTATAGTCCTGCATTGTAGTGTGTCATAACACCATCAGCCAATCTTATCCTCTCGAGAACTTTGGAGACTGTTCATCCTACTACAGTCAAACCCCTGTTAAGACGATGTAATCGGGGCCGTGAAAAATATCGTCATATAGAGGATATCGTTTAAAAGGATATGATTACCTAATCCAGCTATCTAGGCTACTTTGTACATTGTATGCCTCTTTTATACTCCCAATTGCCGTCTCTAATCGCTCTAATACCCTCAAATAGCTTGAATTAGGAGAATCTTGGCTTTCAGTACACACAATCAACACTTTCAGAGCCATTTCGGCCTCTTTTGCTGTCCGCAAAGGCTGTTCGTCTTGTTCTACCTGTTCTTCTTCGTCTTAATTTGCTCCCAAATATTCTCCTATCACCTCTTGTAATATCATTGCCTCGTCAAGCATCAAATTCCCTTTCTCTTCCTCCTCAATTGGATTAAGAAAATTCTATATTGCCATTGAATCTCTTATGTCTCCTGCTCTGACTACTTCATTAAACAATTCAGAAAGTCTAGTCGGGAGTACAGACGTCGGAAGAGCAATTGGCTTGGAAATAAGAGTCGATTTCCGAAAGCAATTATGAATTGTTGTATTTGTAACTTTGTTATCCCAAATTCGTAAGATCCAGCGAATTGCTAGTCGAATATTGACACTTGATTGTGGATCGGTACCCTCTTCAATTGCTTGTAGAACAAAGCGGAGCCAGTACTGTCTGTAGAATACTTTGCAGTTTTGAATAATACCTTGCTCAAGGACTCGGAGACTGTGGAATAGCTTAATCGATGGCCGTACTCAGCGAAGAACCACTCAATGCATTGTTTTTGTGTTGGTTTTGGGACCTGGCGGTGCGCCCATCGTCGCAGAGCACGTCGTTGCTCTCAGAGATTCCATTTTTGGCGGTATTATTAGCACCAATCTAATAAAAAACCCCTGGTTAAGACGATATTTAGAGGTTGAAGAACGATAATCGTGTAATCAGTAAATGTATGAGAACCAAGTATATCCGGAAAAAAATATCGTATAAACGACAATATCGTCTTAACGAAGATCGTCTTAACAGGGGTTTGACTGTAGCCTTGTCCCTAACCGTGGAGATTGAGTTTTTTGAAAAGGAGCTCTAATCCAATGTCTCAAATGCTCTGGTTAGTATGCCGGCAAATTATCATGCCTACTTTTTTCGGTGACAATTTGTCGCAGGTAGAGGTATTGGTGCCCTCGGCCGATTGATTAGATTGGATTTTATCATAGTCCTATCTCAATCTATGACTATGGGGGACATCTAGATTCTACATAAAAGAATCTAAATCTATTTAATTTTTTCAACTATGATAACTTGCTAGTTTTTTTGGAGGGCAAGACTGACACCTGTACGCGATGCCCTCTACGAACCTGGGAGTGAAATATTCTACCAGAGCCAAGTTCAGTCAAATTTCGCAATACCGAACAAGTTGGCTCACAATGCAATGATTCAAGACTCTCCACCTAATCAAATTTTCCCACCTGACAAGATCAATCACCACCAAAACCTCATCAAGTTTGCAGGTACGACTTAGTACATCCTCATTTCAATGATCACATATCTCGTCGACTTTTTCTGGCCTCAATTGACCACCACGTACACGCCCACGCCGATATTTATACCCGACGGAGAAAGCAAAGCGTGGCGCACAAACCTGGGAGACTGTTCTTTGGGATAGACGTAAGAGGGATCAGGACAAGTTTACAAGATGACACAGAGGATGGATACAATCTCGATGGGTGTGAATTTTAGAATTTTGACAACAAGTTTTAGAATTAAGCTTTGTGCGTGCGCCAAAACTTCGGTTGCAAGAGTGCGGGCGACACTATAAACAGCGCCGTGGTTGGATGGTGCGGTGGTACTTCATCTTGGCTGATTTCTCAAGTAAGGTCTAGATAGCTAGGACTCATATCCCACCCGAGACAGGAGACCGCTGGTTCGAATCCGGCAAAACTGAACTACATTTCTCGCGGCGCTGGTATGCATGGATGATGAAGGCATGCTTGGATAATCAAAGGTTTTATATTCCCTTTGGTGGGTACTTACGGAGGAGGGTCGACTGTTTGAGTAAGCGAACATACTTCATAGTGGTATTTGCAAATGAAATCCAGAGGATGAGTGTCTTTAACGTCAAAAGAGTCATCCTACATGTACATATAGTACCGGTCATGTGTCATAGCTTAATAGCTGCATACACATTAAATGATTAAAAAAAAAGAAAATACTTGCTAGTTTTTCGCTTAGTGTTACGGTTTGACCGTTATTTGAGCTTAGGCGAATAACCTAAGCGTAATATTAAGGATGTTTACGAAAAGGCTGTATGGGGGGGGGGTAGATGAAGCTGAACGAAACGGCACTACTAATCAGGAGGTTGGAGCGTTAGCACAATAAGTGATACCTGGCATTGCGTGGCTGGGTAGCAAGTATAGTGCCTATGGATAAGTCATCAGTCTATAGACCCACAAAGATCAACTCTTATAAGTACCTGTTAGTAGTAGCTAGAGTTCTCTTTTCTCCTTATATAGTTTAATAAATCGATTTACTCATCACCAACTCGGTTTCTGTCACACTTAGACAGTGGGGAACAAAGAGTATTACAGCCGGCAACGACGAATTCTATATTTTCCAGCGGTGCCGGTGTAATCGCTCAGTAGGTTCTGATATCTGGGATAGCCAAGAAGAATCGCATCCGAATCGAAGTCGAAAGCAACCTCAAGCATATCTCCATTTGATGACCTCTCGACAATTCCTTTCTTATCAATCTCATCTGAGTCCTCAACCTCTTTCCAACCACGCCTCATCTCGCCTCAACCAATAAAGAAGTTACTCCAATTGCAAACAGGAGCTTGCCCCATTAATTACCGGCCGTCACCGACTACAAGTATACGACGCTACGTATACCCGCAAGGAGGAAATTAAGTCATAATATACAAAGCTCGGGTCATGGTTTATGGGGGACTGTTGCTCTAATGGTACAAACAACTTGAGAAAGAAGAGGCGGCCGAGATGTGGAGCAAGAGGGGGAACAGGTCTCTGAAGACCATTCTGGGACTGTCATTTTCGAGGGGTTTTCAACTTTGGAACGTTTGTGGGCGCCAAGACCGAGATTTCGGCTAATAAGCTAGGAGGGCTTCTATTTTAGATGAGTCAACGGCACTCCCCAGCGCCCTGGATGGAATAAAGGAAGTTAGGCTAAGCCACTACACACCAATCGCGCTCTGTCAAGACTTTTCTGACATTTCAGCACGATCTTCGGGAAGGAGTTGGAAGGAGGCTAGAAAGGCAGAGGTTAAAATACCGAGTTACCCACAAGTCTGCAGCGCCTAGCTAACCGGCCTCTTCGAACGCTTCAGAAAGGCACTATGTCTTCGGATTTAGTCCTAATGTCGGTATTAGGAGAGCTCCGCACCCAGTGGTTTTTGCCATTTTTCCCGGCTGCCATACACCCGCAAATGGCCATCTTTTCGTTGGCTGGAGAGGGGAGATAATGAAGGGCAAAGGGCTCCTATAAGTGTATGATGGAATGAGGACTCGTGAGGGGTGGTACTGTATGGGAGGCATAGGAGTGGATACACCACTGGCATAGATATCCTTGGCCTGTAGGCAGAGAGGACCTGCATGTCCTCCATAGTCATAGATTCAGACAGGACAATTAAATGAATTAATAATAATAACCCAATCTCAGCTCTAAGGATATATATCGCCCCAGGCTCGTAGGGGATACCACTGACAGGTATCAAGCCTTTGTCCTTCACACGCGTGCTAATTTTTTGCGGGTTAGTAGACACTCTTATTCCTCATTATAGTCTTTTATGCAGCACTGTAGCTAGGATAAGTGTCGTTACTTTTGACCAAGTTGCAACATTTTCTTGTTTGCCGCGTGCACAGAGCTGGAATTGCCTTGTCCATGGTTTTTGGCGGGAGAGGCCTTTAAATATCTGTTGGTATTTCCAGTGCTAGCGTTCGGTGGAAAGAATTTTCAAGTGTCGGGACTATAAATCCGCTCTTTTTCCAATCTTGGGTCGAGAAATATATCTTTTGAGTCTAGGAGATTATATTGGGGTAGAGAACGTAGTTTCTCAGCCATAGTTGCTGGAAAATTTTCCTCAACGACATTCAGGAATGATGAGAGGAGTAGGCTTTTTACGAATATCGGGAATCGTTCTGTTTTCTTAGGATGACGCTGGATCAAAAATTTCGGTTACAGCTTCAATGATTTTTGTAGCTTCTAATCAGATGAAAAAAGCGATCAAAATGGGGTAGTTGGAAATGATATTAACAGTTAAGATTTTACTGAATAAAAAATCCTGGAGAAATATTGAGTTACGACTAATATGAAGAGGTATTTTATAAATCTACACTATATGCGTGGTAATATATGACAAGCCGCGAGTACCTAAAAGCTCTACTCATTAAACTAGTCTCTATGTGAACTTTATGAGGAGAGGTATGGGAGAAAAACAAGATGAATTTGGTTCGGCGAGGTAGCTGGCCAGGCTTAAGAGAGTTTTGGGCCGCCTTTATTCTGTGATATCCTCTGAGAGCGCAAAGCTCATGCAATTATATAAATTCTGTAACAAGATGCGGACCAAATTTCATAACATGTTGAACTTCCTCTCGCCTCAGTATTTATAGGGTTGGGAGGAAGTAGTTTGTCCTGTGCTTAGCCCCTTTAGCCGTGCCATAGAATATGGTTGGCATACTACACTTCGTTACTCGGGTATTGCACAGATGTACACGGGTTAAACTCTTCCTTAATACTTCGTAGGCTTACGAACCTGGATAAAAGATTCATGCTGCCTGCTTTATCATTAGTTCCACTGGCCCGAGCCCCACCAAAAGCCTGCTGTCCCACCACTGCACCAGTGCTCTTACAGTTGATGTAAAAGTTTCCAGCAGAGTTTCGTAAGGCGTTTTCAGCATAACGAATAGCCTCGCGATCAGCTGCGAAAATAGAGCCGGTAAGACCATAATCTGATGTGCCATCAATAAGTGCGCAAGTAGATTTAAAATCCTCCGAGGGCGATACCATGTCTTCGTATACATAAACAGTGAGGACTGGCCCGAAGTGTTCGATGGATAGCATGGGATGTTTAGGGTTTTTAGTTACGTATATTGTTGGGTGAATGAAGTACCCTGGGGATTTATAATACTTGCCTCCACAGAGTAATTCAAGTTCGTCGTCATCCTTAGCGGCATCAATGACATTGGAAAGTTTTTCAAACGACCGTGCATGAATGACAGGGCCGATAAAGTTCCTAAAATTAGTGGGTGGCCCAACTGTAAGGGATGAAGTTTCCGCCACGAGTCTCTCTTTGAACTGCGGCCAAATCGATCTTGGAACATAAACACGCGAAGTTGCGCTGCACTTCTGGCCCTGATATTCAAATGCTCCGCGTACTGTCTGGATAGCAGCGTTTTCAATATCAGCAGAAGGGTGTATCAAGTGAAAATTTTTACCCCCAGTTTCAGCGACGATTCTGGGGTAGCCTAGATATCTTGATTTTGCAACACCAATAGCTACAGCCGCATATAGCTTTCGAAATACAGCAGTGCTCCCGGTAAAGTGTATAGCGGCTAAACTTCTATGTCCTAGAACCACTTCGGTTGTTTCCTCGGGAGGTCCTGGGATGAACTGGATAACATTCTTCGGCAGCCCAGCCTCTAAGAGGATGTTGTACAAGAGCCAGCTCGAGGCAATAGCTGAATCAGAGGGTTTCCAAACAATCACATTTCCCATCAAGGCAGGTGCACAAACAAGGTTTCCCGCGATGGCCGTGAAGTTGAATGGCGAGACGGCATAAACAAAGCCTTCCAATGGTCTATACTCCATCCTGTTCCACACACCGGCTGAGTGATGACAAGGCTGCTGAGAATACAATTCTTCTGCATACTGTACATTGAATCTAAGGAAATCTGCTAGTTCAGCTGCTGCATCAATTTCGGCTTGCCATGCGTTCTTGCCTTGGCCCAGCATTGTTGCGGCCATAATTTCATACCGGTACTTGCCAGAAACCAAGTCTGCAGCCTTCAAGAAAACTGCCGCTCGTTCGGCAAATGAGAAGGATTCCCACTCGGACTTAGCACTAAGAGCAGCATAGATAGCATCCGTAACATGAGAAGGAGAAGCATTTGAATAAGAAGCAACGGAGGAGGCATGGTCAGAGGGATTTGGCTGATGAGAAATGCGACTGGTTTTAATCTGACCAAGTTACTACCTTTCAATCTAGTAGGATTTCTCGACTCTGACCTTCAAACCATTCACCATGATTGGTACTTCAATCGGTGCTCTTTTCTGTAGATGTTCGAGGGCAGCAACGAGATCTTTCCTTTGGGATGAGTTCTTTGCGTAGATATGCTACCCAGACTTGTTACGCCCGCCAGTCTAAGTAATATTTTCAGCTTACGTTTGGCTCATTTAGAGCTTTAGGTACTTTGAATGAAGCACTTGTTGCATTGTAAAATCTAGCCCATGATTGGGAATGAACTCTGATCAAACCCTTACTGGTGCAACTTTGGAAACTAGAAGTTCGAGAGAGCATTGTAGAGAAGCTTTGATGATCAATAGGATGTCTGGGTGAGACAAGAGGCCGACATGCAATTGCTGTTCTTCAAATAGGCAAATGGGTGTCATGTCTTTCGGCTAGGAGCGGCTTGAACGTCTGCTGATCGACCGTTGACACCAAGTAGTCTCGCAGCTGTACGCCAAGTACCGATACAGCATGAAGCTACATGGCCCGTGTTGCTCCGAGCTGATATCTGACTAATCATGCCATGTTTCTGGCTACTGTTCTAATTATCCACGGTTCGTCATCAGGGTTGTGAGTAGTTTTGGTTTGGTGTGAGTAATTAGGTTGATACCTGAGCGTGCCTCACAGTAAGCAGGCATGCGACTCAGGTAGCAAGATGCACAGCAAACCTCAACCCCAAAATGATGATACGAATCAAGCTTGATATGCTAGGTCCTGTATGGCTAGTATGGATGGAAAATGGGGGATTTACCTGTAGATAGATAAAGACGCTGTAGCCCTCTGACAGTTAGGACAAGCCTTCTACCAAATAGTATCGGAATCAATCCTAGCCTCTCATTAAGCAATCTCATGAATTATTTCCGTGTCTTTCATTACAGACCAATATGCAAAGTCGACGATCAAGATTTAGAAATTCGATAAAAGATCTTAATGGCCTGTATGAGCTGTGCCCTCCATAACACACTTTGCACGAATATCCGGCTCAATAATTCTCAAGATATCCTTTGTTTGCTGATGCATCTTACCTGCATCCCCTCAATTGTATATTATTGGTCCGAGGGTATTTGAGCCACTTCTTGTGCGGTGTTTGAAATTACGTGAATACCTTGAACTTGAAGTGCTCGATGAGCGACTGTGAAAATGAATGGCCGCTTTCGAAGTTTCTGAACAGACGGCGATGTTTTTTGTTTAATAATTTACAGTGGATCCAGCCTACACTAACTATGCCACACTTAGCCGCCCATGTGCGAGTAAAGTGGAAATATAACAGCTCTCCCTGACAATCAGATAGCTATGTGACGACCGCGACGCCTTCGCAATATTAGACTTACTAGGGACGTATTTAAGATTTTATTCTATTGTATTCTACCAACGTGGCATATCATACTTTGTTAGCAGGCTGCTCTGATCACCGTAACGCCTAAGATAATCCCCACGTAGAGACCACTCTCGCATGAAGTAGGGGGATCACGCCAAGAATAGCCTATTAAACTCCGCGCTCAGCTTATTTCACTGTTCTAACATTATCATCTGCTTCCACTGAGACATACACATACGCAGATAAATCCATACTGCTACGATTTATCCATTTCGCTCATAAATCTGAAGACAAATACCGAACACTTGTCTGCACGACCTCTGCAAACCTAGGAACGAGATATCGTCACATTGTCGAATCTAGTCAAATTTGACAGTACTGATAAAGTCGAAACGTGTTGTAATGATTTAGGACTCCCTACCGCATAAAATTCACACTTCCAAGAACACCGATTCCTACCTCAGTTTCATCAAGTCTGCCAGTAAGACTCAGTACATCCTCATTTTAATGACCATATATCTCGCCAGCTTAGTCTCTGGCCTTCAAATACGTGCCCACAAGAGTCTATTTACCCGTAAGAGGGCAAAAATTGAAGTGTAGAAACCTGGGAGGCAGATAATTGAGCTGTACGAGGTCTATTATGGGAAAGGTAGAAGTGATGACATTAAGGATGGTTTCAAACCCGAATAATGTGAAATCATAAATCTTAGGAAAATAATTGCAATTTTATGAGCATAATGCGCACCAAGACTTTCTTTGCGAGACTACAAGAAACATCATTTAAATAGACAAGATTGGATGATGCAATGGTACAACATCTACTCCGGTCTTTGAAGTAGAGTCTACAATGCCTGAACACATATTTCACTCGGGACAGGAGATGACTGGATCACTTGCAAACAGGACCCTACCTCATATTCCGCGGCACTTTTTTACAGAATGGTGAAAAGATACTTGGGTAATCATTTATTTTGGAACTTTCATTTGGGTACTCAGGGAGTGTCGACTGATTAGTGTAAAAGAACATACTTCATAGTGGTATTTTCAAATGAAATTCAGAATATGAGTATCTCTAAGGTGAATGATCATCAAACGCATGCAGAAGACACCGAAAGTGTTGAGCAACTAGATAAATGATAAATGTCATATTTTTCAGCCCATTATGAAGTTCTGAGGCCCCAATAACGTGAGTGATGCACTTCCCGAATATCCTTGATTTATTGAAGTCCTACGACATCAGTTGAGAGTTCGTCTATGGGACAATAGTAGATCTACATAAAATAGATTTACTCTTGTCGATGTATGATATGAACTTCTGAACAGATTTTACTAAGCTTAAAAGCTACAGAGGTCGCGTCACATTTGACGAAGCTCCAAAGGTTACGAGGTTTATCAGTTAAGCACGATGAGTGGAGCGAGTAGAATAATTGAAGTTTGGATTTTCGAAGAATACGAAGAAAATAAACCAAAAATTGTCAGAACTAGAGAGTGAATCCAGAGATCCCGACTGGCCTGGGTGACGAAAACTCAACACGTGTCGGTGGTGACCCCTACAACCTCCAGCTCTCCCTCTAGAATCTACAGAGCTGAGATTGAATAACACCGTCCTCACTTCAATGAGGATTCTCAATCGCTTTCGCCGTCTGTACCCTCTTCATCTCTCAACACATTCCCTCTACCACCATTATCATTAATCTAGCCACGATCAGATTAGATGGCACGGTCGAAGCCTTACTCATTATCCATATTTCTTGGCCTTTGAGGAAAAACCCATCCGATGAGTTTTCAGCGCGCATCCAGCACCCGATACGGCGATGGTGGATTGGATCAAGTTGTTACAGACTGCGCCTTACGTCCATGTACTTGTGTTTATCTACAAACTAATCGCCGATGTTCATTTATGGGATTATAAGTGATCGCCGATCTGACAAATGCGAATCGTCGATAGATCACCTCAATAATGCGGATGATCTCCGATCCGATAAATATTAACCTCACTGGGATCAGAGCTACATGTATACATGTCCTTCAGCTTAGATAGATATCATTTCCTAGATAATTAGAAAATGGACTATATTACGGCCAGCTTACTTTGTTCTTATTGTTTTGGTGGAAGCCCATCACACAAGTCAGCCTCGACTGTTACAAAGAAGGGACATATAGATGAATATGCGTAGTTCGTGTGGTCCCGGTGTCTAGGCCTCACCTGGCTGGGGCTGAAGGCTTTTGAGATTTTTTCTCGCGCACGCAGTCTTCATAGCTACCATTTTTATTTTTTTTGGGCAGGAGGTTCCGTGGAAAATGTGGCCGGATTCCATGGATAGATACTGAGCTGCATGGCTATTCATCGCGGGCGATATATCAATTATCACTCAAGTAAAAAAAGAGAATAAGAGCATCGTACAAGGTGTGGCCTGGGCTAGAAAGGAGCCCAAAGTGCTTGATATTCTAAGACTAAAGTAGTACCATAAAATCATCACATCTCAACACAAATATAGAGTAGATCCTCCATCCACGTTTTTTTTTCCGACTCATCCAACATTGCATCACTCATCTACCTATTATAAGAATCTTCAACCGGTTCAATGGTCACAGCTGTTGCATCGTCATCGACAACGCCCTCCAATACAGGAGGGCAACTTCATCCAAGCCTGCTTAGCATTGTGAATACAATGTAAAAAGCAGAACAAGAAAGAGAAGAAAGAATGGACGTAGCCCAAAAATTTCTTGAATTAGCCGACTTCTGGGCTAAGAGAAAAGGAGAGAAGCAAGTAGCAGCAGTCGTCGCGACGCTGATGGAAAAAATCACGCCCGTTATCAATTCATTTGCAGTAGACCAGGTAGAAACGCACAATTTTTCAAGCAAGAAACACCCCACCATGGCAAGCACTCCCAAACCAGTCGCGCCTAGGAAAAATACAGCTGTTGAGGATCATAGCCACGCTCTACCCTCAAAGCCCCAAGAAACCAGCTCGCCCTAGGTGACAGTAGCCTGAAAAGCGGCCAAGCTACCGACGCCGCAAAACGTGCAAGTTCCGCGAATGCCTGCTCCAACAGGCAACCCAAAACCTCAGATGGCCCCAAAGGAGGACAAGCGCTTGTTCCTTTGATTGGGGAGATATCACCACTGGCACAAGCTATCGCCAGTGACGATAAAGAAGATAATTACCGAAAAATCTGGGATAGCAACTTCTTCTATCACTTCCATGTACCCAGTCAGATCGGGAATCGCTCTCGAATGCGCATCAAATGCATTGACAGACACAATTATCAGAATTTCTCTTTCCCTATAGGAAGACAATACTGTGATCGAGGCAGCTTTACCATGGAAATCTCTGTTAGTCCCTCACGTTCTATTGTATATCAGGACGCTTGAAGATAGCATTTCTGTCACCAACGAAATGTTGAAGAACGAGTGCCAGACAGTATGTGTTGCCACAACGGTCCAGGAACGGCCCATAGAAACAAAGTTTGGGCAATACTCAACGATCTGGATTGTTCATTTCCAACAAAAACCAGCAAACACAAATTTTCGGCTATTTGACGAGAGCAGACCAGCCATTCCCTTCTCGCGCCGAAGACCAATCGAGCAATGCCAACGTTGCTGGGGATTTCACACAACGCGTTCCTGTACCAGGAACCAGCGATGTGGAAGATGTGGGGAAACCCACGAGACATCAGAGTGCCAGGCCAAGGAGCTAAAAGGCTCAAATTGCGCGGGACCTCACAACTCGAATGAGGGTAGCTGTATAGCCCGACCAAGACAACAAAACGGGACAATTTTGCCCCGTACCCCCACAGAACTCCACATCATCAGAGAGCGCGGACACCGTGATTATCATGCTGCTCTAGCGCACTCAGAAAGGAATGGCAAAGCGGTTGAAACCGTTATTGCCCCAGATTCAACAATGTCGTGTTCATGTTAGGAAACCACTCAACAAAAGCACCAAAAGATAAACACAACATCGTCCACTTTCACCCAGTGAATGTAGGAAGGGGTGGGGAAAATACGGATATAGCATTGCAGTAGGCATGGGATGCCGGTGCACATGTAGTCATGGTACAGGAACCATGGACAAGAAAGAAAGAGGGAGGTTTTATAACAAAAAGTCACCCTGGGTACAATAGTCATATACCAATTGGAGGAACAGACATCCGGCCCCGCGCGATTACTTTCACACGGAAAGGTGGTCATGCGAGTCAACTATTTCCACCGTCGTCAGGCCCGACATCTGACTACTGTTTTATGAAGATGGGCGGTCTAACCTTTGTCAACGTATACCGTACCCCAGGCACTAGTGAAACCTTGGAGCCCCTACTGCGGTGAGAAATTAGAGGTCTAGTGGTTGTTTGAGGCGACTTTAATTCGGTGTCACAGCATTGGCAACTGCTAACATCAAATCAGTATGGCAATGGTAACCAGATTATGGAATGGGCAATAGCCCACGAAATGGACCTAGTCAGTATTGTTAGACAGCCAACGCACAGGGACGGAAATGTGCTGGACTTAATCTGGAGCAATACAGCCGCTATAGTATCGGTCTCCGTACACTACCACTATACCTCAGTTCACTCGACCATCGAGGGTACCGTGTTGAATTCCACAGTAATAGATCTCTCTAGGATTGCAAGGAACATTCGTGTCAGCGATACCAACTTGAAGGAATATAGGCGATGCATTAGCCAATGAACCAAATCTGGCCCTCTTGAAAACATCATCGACATCGAAAATTTCACGAATGATCTCCTACAAGCAATCGAAGATGCGCTGAAAATTGCAGGGAAATTCCCTGCAATTGAAAGCGGAAAAACCGGGCCATGGTGGAGCAATGAATATTGCACGGAATGGCAGAAGTACAAGGCAGTTAGAAACAACCCGGAACTCGCGCAAGAGGCCCGCAAGAGCTTTAGAGCCGTGGTGCGAAAAGCCAAGCGAGAGTATTGGAAGAGGCAAGTGGAAGCAGATACTACTTATGCGCAGGTCTTCAAGCTCATGAGATGGGCCAAACCTCGACCAGCAGCTGAGCCCCCTCTACAGATTGATAAAAACCGGTGGCTATCTGACCCGCGAGAGCGAGCTAGTGTGCTACGAGACATTCTCCTGGCTAAGTTTAGCGGCGAGAACGACATTTCTATCTGAGAGAATGGACAGGAGGGGCGTATTCCATGGGATACGGAATTATCACTGGACGATGTGGCAAGCGCCGCTGTCTCTGTCAATGACACGGCACCGGGAGCGGACAAGATATCGGTACGGTTACTTAAAGCCTGTTGGTCCCATCTAGGACCTCGTGTGAAAGATCTTTACCAGGCTTGTCTGAAAATCAGCTACTCTCCCACGGCTTTCAGGGTGGCAGAAGTTGTGCTTCTTCCAAAGCCGGGTAGAAATCTGTCAACTGCTAAGGGTTGGCGACCAATCTCGCTGTTGTCGAGTTTAGGCAAAGGACTTGAGCGTCTAGTTGGTAAGAGAATGGCATGGCTGACAATAAGTCACTGTCAGACTGGAGCGCTGGCGTTTGACTTGAAGCGGAATTGGAGGGTGAGAAGAGGTCGGATGGGTCGCAAGAGATGACTGAAGGTCTACTGGAGATAACTAGGAGGAACTAAAGGTTTGAAAGATGGGTAATATAAATAGCTAAAGAGGTCTAAAGGTTTGAGTGGGTACTAGTGGTAACTAAAGGTACAAGAGGTAATCCGAGGTAATCCGAAGGTGGTGGTTGTGACAGAAAACTAAGCGTGGAGAGCTCAGCTTCAGTAGACCAAGCCCTTATTTATTTACATGATTTCCTTCCATTGTTCCATCATGACATAAGTCTTATCCTAATAATAGAGTACCCAGTGCCAAGAGCTACGGTATTGTCATAGCCGCTTGGAAGAAGACTAAAAATATATACTAAATTAAGAATGAAACAGGGAATCCTTACAGTCACCAAGTTGTTCACCCACAACTATTCGGCTCAGTACCAGGACGATCTGCAGTCGACCTTGCATCCTGTGTAATCCATGATGCTGAGGCGGCCATGAGAAGTGGTAAGTGTGCGGCTATGGTCACACTCGACATTCAAGGTGCATTTGATGCAGTCCTTCACAACCGACTGCTCAAACGCCTTCGAGAACAAGGCTGGCCACGATCCCTGTGCCGGTTTATTCAGACATTTCTTTGCCAACGAAAAGTTCAGGTCAAATACCGCGGTGGAATCACAGAAGAGAAGTGTTACGATTTGACCGTTGTTTGAGCTTAGGCGGATGCCTAAGCCTAATATTGAGAATTCTTATGATGAGGCTGTATGGGGGGAGATGAAGCTGAACGAAACGGCACTACTAGTCAGGAGGCTGAAGCGTTATTGCAACTTAGTGACACCTGGAAATACGTGGCTGGGCAAGAAGTATTGTGCCTAAGGACTAGTCACTAGTCTGTAGATTCACGAGGAGGATTAACGCCTACAAATACCTGTTAGTAATAGCTAGAGTTATCTTTTCTCCTCATATAGTTTAATAAATCGATTTATTCATTACCAACTCGGTTTCCGTCACAGTGGAGTATCTCAGGGCTCGCCACTATTGCCACTTCTTTTCATGCTCTACATCGCTGTGCATTTTGAGGATCATGGTCTAACGAGCGTGTTTGATTATGCTGATGATATAGTCATCATCAGAGTTGGAAAAACCGCTGATGAAGCCATCTACGCAGTACAAGACGGCCTCGACAGCCTCATTCTTCTCGTTAGAAAACATAGGATTGAGCTTTACCCAGCGAAGTCCGAACTTCTAGTGATTGGAGGAGGACCTAGAAGTAAAATCAACACAGCTGACCTTTCCGTCATGGTGAGTGATTGTCACGGTAGTAGAGTGGTAGTTGGCGTGGTTTAAGATTAAGCGATAACTGAGCCTCTAAAGACCTTCGTGTAGCTAGATAGTCTCTTCCCTTCTCATCGCACAACTCATGTCTTATACATAACCACGCACTTCGAATTCATGCCCTGTGACAGTGATCGCCGAATCGACCCATCACCCCACATCCGGTGGCTAGAAGTCTGGCTTGATACCCAGCTGAACTTCAAGCAGCATGTACAGGAATGAACTTGAAAGGCTAATCATCTAGTCCATTTCTTACGACATGTAAACGGAGTTCAACGTGGGCCAGCACCCGGACCTCTGATTCGTGCGGTGCAGGCGTGCGTTTTAAGCACAGCTCTATAGGGGGTAGAAGCATGGTGGCCGGGTCTTACTCGAATAACCACGCTGAGAGATAAAGAAGTTGGCACTGGAGCAGGCTGGCATATACCTCTACTGGACAAAACGATAATGAAAGCTATCAGAGTAGCATTCCCAGCGTGGCGTACCACTCCCAATGGCGCTCTTCATCGTGAAGCGGCAATACCCCCGACATCGATAATTCTCCAACAAAAGATGCTGCGGTCTGCAGCTCGTATGCGAAGAATGAATATCTGGCACCCTCTAGCCCTTCAGGTGGCTGAGGACCCGAAAGAGACAACAGGACGCTTATGGCTTAGATTGGGACAAATAAATCGCTTGTTCAGACAGCCAGAACGATACTTGACACGCCTGCAAATGAGCGTGCGTCAAGTTCCAATAGCCGAAGGCCCTGGAAAACTATACTTTCCCCATGGTCCCCCAGCATCGACTCTATGCAGTCGAGTAAAAGAAGCTAGGTTAGGGAGCGTCAAACGATAGTTATCTTTCCTACCAGGTAATACAGTCGTGGTCTTCTCTGATGGATCGTCATCAAGTTCCGGACAATCAGCCAGGGGATACTTGGTAGACCAAAGAGGCAAGCTAGCTGTAAGCGATTCTGGTCCACTTCCAGTAGCAGAGGTATTCGACGCGGAAGTTTTAGGCGCCATGAAAGCCCTGGAGGCTGCAATAGCGGTCGGAGGAGACTTGCCGATTTGCATTCTTCTGGACGATCAAGCGGCTGCTTTGGCGCTCGAAAGTGGAAGATCTAGTTCCTCGCAGGCACTAGTGGACAAATTTTTAATGCTGAGACAAAACAAGCGTGTAAAAATACGCTGGATACCTGGTCATGTGAGGATCCAAGGAATTGAAGAGACAGATAAGCTGGCCAAATCAGCCTTGGGAGTTTTCAATAACCGGTCACTAATCTTAGCTACGTCCAGTGAAGAAGATCAAAATCTAACCTTTGCTACATCAGGGAGGTGGGTTAATCAGCGCGGCCAAGAGCTTGTGGAAGAGTGGTGGCAGGAGTATTGGCCGAAACGATACAATGATCTCGGCCTCTTGATGCGCTGCAAACGACCGCCGGAACTAGCTTTACCAGGATGGGCTTATCGTCGTCTTATTGCGGCAAGAACAGGCCACGGGGACTACGCCTAATACTATTGGCGTTTCAACACCGAACATGAAGATCTGAAGTGCGTTTGCGGCCGAGAGAAAAGGCCCTGGCATTTTTCAGAGTGGCGACCTGCTTTGCAACGTTGGAGAAGCTGTGAGATACTGGCCCCGCCTGGAGCCAGGGGAATGATAGGGGAGAAGGAATGGCAGAAGTTCATCCAACTCTTAACCACAAGCAGCTGTTGCAGTCTGTCGAAGAATGAACAGGGTGGTAGGTGACCACGTTGAGACGGATTCCAACTCGAGATGGAATGTACTTGGAAGATGGGGATACGGCGTAGGGCACTGTATTTCAGACATTTATTGTTCCTTTTCATTTCTTTTGTCGCTTCTGGCTTTAATGCCAGTCATGTAGGTAGCAATGAGCTCTCAGCGCCCATCTACCCGTGTCACGTCTAAATACATATAGGGTCCGTCCTGTCACGTGAAATATTTCAAATCAAATATAGAGTAGCACAAAATCCGCCACAGTAGAAAGCAAGCAACACTATAATCACCGCTATGGTTGGATAGTACAGTGGTATATCGTCTTGGCCCGTCTACCAATTAGAGCCTGGATAGCTTGGACACATATCCCATTCGGGACAGTAAATCGCTGCTCAAAAACCCGGCAAAACCAAACTACATTTCTCGCCGCGCTGGTACACACGGATGACGAAGGGATGCTTGGATACTCAAAGAGTTTTGAATTTCCCTTTGGTGGGCACTTACGGAGGAGGGTCGACTGTATGTGTAAGCAAACATACTTCATACATGTATTTGCAAATGAAATCCAGAGTATGAGTGTCTCTGACGTCAAAAGAGTCATCCAACATGTAAACATAGTACCGGTCATATGTCATACCTGAAAACATATTAAATGATTTAAAAAAATTATCGCAATGTAGCATTTACTAGCCTTGACTTTTCTAGTGACCACGTATACGTCTCCAATCACCAATAGGCTGGCACAACATCACTCCCAGGATTCCAGCAATTAGTTTGTGACAGACACGACTCTTGTCTGTGACAAACCACGATTCGAAGGTTTATTATTAAAGTTGGTGCTCATACCAAACTATCGGGCTGTAAACGACCTGAGACAGGAAATTTAGTGCTAACAACTCGATTCAGACAGTTAATTGCCATGTACATATACATAGATTCGTATCTTTACAGTCACTTTCCTTTTTAGTTTAGAATCTTATGATTTGAACCCACGCCATCTTTTGACAACTCGCCAATTGTCATTTGTCTCACGAGTTTCCAAGAGGAAAATATTGCCTGGGTCCCACCTGAGAGAAAATTCTGGGTTTCCTTTTTTTTGCGATTTGTTTTGATTTTTGGTGTTAATTAGCGACTAATTTTGTCATGGTTCAGGTGGTGAGATCAAGTTGGGCGTGTCAGAGGTATGACCTTGGTTGTGAACATTGGTCTTTGACCCTTTGGGAATAGCCGGAATAGCCTAGGACCTAAAAATGAAAACAAAAAATTAACATGATCGGTGTCATGTAAACATATTGAATGACATTTTGAATTTGATTTCATTGACCTGATTTGGCGCCCTATGGGCCCATGCAGGTGTCTACGAACTCTAATATTTATATGAGGAAACCTTTAAGGTAAAAACCCCCTCAACTTCTCAATTTATTTACACTTTAAAGTTGTGTTACCTTTAGGAAGCGCACTGTCACTGTCATGTCCAGTGTGGATACCGTTCCCTTCCTTGCTACTGGGAGAAGTCTGTCAACCTTCATCCCTCTTCTCTCTCCCTCATTGTAGCCTCGACTTCAAGCGTCAGCCGAAACTGTTCTAGCCATCCTTCCTGCTGGATCCATCTAGTTATTCTTGCTAAATCTTTGGGACTATTCATCATGGCCTCGAATGACCGGTTTTCTGTCTTTCTTAGTATTTCTCCTCTTCCTTTCGCCCAGCTGGAGCAGGCCATGACCATATGCTTCACATTCTGGGACTGATATCCACATTGGCATCGTGGGTTATCTACTCCTGGAACTTTCCTTCTGTGCAGATAGGAATTGAACCCAATGTGTTCGCTTCTTATCTGCATGGCTATGCTGCTCTGGGTTGAATGACATTCATGACGTTAAAGACACGTATACTTTGTCTTTCATTCATAAATACTACCATGAGTTTTGTTTGGTCACACAAACATTTCATCTTCCTCCGTGAGTACCCACAAAAAGGGAATTCAAAAATCTTTGGTTATCCTAACATACTGTCGCCGGATTAACTGGTGTTGGTATACAGCAGAGCAAGTCCAGAATAAAATCAGTTATTTATCGAAATCTTGGGACAAAAGTTACCTACATCTTGCTATTTGCATAAGGGATTTTAATCAATGACGCCGATCATAACAGTCTCTGTTGCTTAGCAACCGTTTCCAATCTACACCCTTGGTAGTCTCTATAGCTGACTAAACCCTAGATTCCATCTCTACCGTACTGGCGCAGACAGTACACGCACAAGGGAGTATTCCCGTAACACATACCTTTATCATTCATGCATACCAGCACCGCAAGAAATGTACTATGCCTCTAGGAACATAAAGGTTAATCTTGAAACTGGGCTGTTTAAGGGATTAGCCCTGTAGGCGCAGCTGGGCTAGCACGTAATAGGTTAGTATGTCTCTCCTCATTAACCCGCTCGCCATGAAGTATGGTCCAATCGTCTTGTTCTAACAATCGCTTATAGAAACACATTTTCAACGACATTTTCGACTGCACAACCCTTCATCATCAACACCACTATCAATTCATCCTCTATTCTGGCAAACAATGTCTCTCGGAATTTTCTCTGATATTGTGTCATAGCTAGATAGCTGCATACGCAATTAAAATATGATTAAAAAAAAATGTCTCTCGGAAAGTCTGCTTCAGAAACCTAAGTTCGCAGGCAACCAACTCGCGATCAATGTATTGAAATAAAAGCATTAAGAAGACTTGGATTTACATTACAACATACACCCGACGAACTTGGCTTCACAAGAAGGCAAGTGCAATATGCGTGTGCTCGAGAGACTGCGAATCGTAAACCTCGCAAAGGACGCTCGCCTATATTAAGTGCGGAACAAGTTGATGAGCTTGGTGCTTTTGTCCGGGAATCTCCTGAAAATCGACAGATGTGCTATTTGGAACTAGCAATGGGACCCTTCAGCCACCGGGAATGCAGGGAGCGTTTAATTTCTAATGCACTCCAAAAAAGAGGTAACAGAAGATTCATATCTCGGAAGAAGTCTCCGTCAAGTGCGGGTAACAAGCACGAAAGATGTGTATTGGTGATGAAGGCAAATGGAGGGTACAAAAAGTATCAGTATGGAGCAGACTAATACAAAACATGTATAACGGTTTCAATTTAGTTGCAAGCCATGCTGAGGGCTTCGATGTATACTTTTGCAATTCAGAGCAATTATTTTTGGAATAGAAGCGTATTTTTAGATAATATCAATTGATTTTTTAAATTTTTAATTTTAAATGAGGACCATTGTACCTTTCATTTAGAGTTGAAAACCATCTCCATAATTTAGACTTTCACGGAATACCATGGGTAGTACCCCTTGCTTGCATAACTAGTCGAGGAACCAGACATGGGCCTACATGAAGACCACACCAATTAAGGCACAATGCACAGGGATCTAACCCCAGTCATTTTAACAATTGTACTTTTACACCCCACAAGAGATTGTAGTTGAGTTATCTTGAATTCGTGCCAGTGGTCTTCTGTCTCGGATGGGATAGGTTTCTAAGCTACCCAGACTTTGCTTGGTAGATCGGCCAAGACGGCGTACTACCCCACCATGCAACCGTGACGGTTCCAGTAATGTTGCCTGCATTCACAACCA
This sequence comes from Blumeria hordei DH14, assembly GCA_900239735.1. Lineage (NCBI taxonomy): Eukaryota > Fungi > Ascomycota > Leotiomycetes > Helotiales > Erysiphaceae > Blumeria > Blumeria hordei. Next base: position 6,667,996 of record OENG01000023.1, read on the forward strand.
CATTTCGCCTACGGCCTGCCAGGATACATTAAACAGAATTGATTTGATCTCGAGGACCTCGCAAAGCCGTACATTTAAAGTTGGCCGAAAAAATTAGTTAATTAGACTACGTGATCGGATAAATTTCATCTGTCTTGCAAGACCGGTAGTGGTGCAATGATAGTCCGAGCCACATAAAATAGGTAGTATCTTCCTGTCAAACATCCGGGAGCTCAACTGGTAATCTTAATGCGTTTAATCCATTTACAAATTCTTTTTCATTTTAAAAAAAATCATTTAACGTTTATTCAGCTATTTAGCTATGGCACATGACCAGTACTATGTATACATATAGGATGACTCTTGACGTCAGAGACACTCATACTCTGGATTTCATTTGCAAATACCATTGCAAGGTATGTTAGCTTACACAAATAGTTGACCCTTCTCCGAAAGTGCCCACCAAAGGGAAATTCAAAAATCTATAACTATCCAAGCATGCCTTAATCTTCCAGGCATGCTATCGCCGTGACAAATGTAGTCCATCTTTACCAAATGAGAACCAGCGGTCTCCTGTCTCAGGTGAAATATGTGTCCTAACTATTCAGATTTTGGTAGATCGGCCTAAATTTGTTCCACTGCACCATCCAACCAAGACGGTGATTGTGGTGTCTCCTACAGTGTTATCCACTTCATAGAAGCTTTGTTTTTAGGCTATGTTTTAATTCTTAATCTTTATCTACATACATTTAAAATGTCTCAGCTACTGGAAACTGGAAGTAAGCATTGTTGAGCTAGATATATTTATGTACGACACGCCTTTGAATCAACTAAAAGCATTATACTTGGCGTGGAAATATCGTTTCGTTCAACGCATATATTCATTATTCCATGCAAATAAAAGATTTCTTGTGCTCTAGTGTTTTCTAATGTAAGTATTGTGCTAAAGTTTAATTGGCAGAATAGAACTTTTGATTGCTCTGTAAGCCCAGTTTATTTAAGGGCAATTAAATTTATTTGTGGTTTAGATCTTTAAGTTGCGTGTGTAATTGCACTATCTTTTCCTCTATTGTCGGAATGATTCATCTAGCTGGAATTATTTGGATTCAATGAATGTTGCATTCCATTAGTTACTTCCCTTGATTTGTGGATTCTTACATCCGGATAAAATATTATCCGAATATAAGCTAGGTAGCAATTCTACAGCGTCAAATCAGAACACGAATACTCATGAATGCCCATTTTTCTTGAACAATAGTTCGAACTACTTGTCAAATTACTCTCGCACCTTGAATTTAACTGATAGAATTTTAGTGTATAACCTCTTTCTTCCCTACATCCACCTCTTATTTAATTATTAAAATTGGCACGGAACTCATAAATTTGATTAAACTAGTGAAAATCCATTAGTCTTAAATTCGTAGCTCAATTTACTAAACATAATATTCTTCTTTCGTGGATACTATCCAGTAAATCTTAGCCATGATGCAAGCCAATGATAAGGTCGATGGTGTCTAGCTGACATGTTTAACAAGACTGTATATTACCGCCCCAGGAAGTATATTGGTGTTAAGATGCTAACTCTGATAGCATATTCATAGTAGTGATTTTAATTTGTGTTTGAAGCTAAGTTAGATCGCTTTATTTGGTTGACATAAGAGGATATTTGGATTGAATGTTCAAATTTTTAGACCTGCAAATAATAGTATGGCTAGAATACATAGGTTCCACGATCCTACGTCAGGTACAATGATAGGTAAATCCAGATCGCTACCAATGCTTTGATCTATACCTTCATAAGCTCGGCTAGATTCAACGTTCGTCATCTCTCCCTGCTTCTTATTGGCTTTCACCGATAAGTTGTGCAAGTGCAAATAGATATTTATAAATGACATCCATTCTTGTGTAGCAGCACAGCCTGGCCCAAAACTAAGGCGAATATATATTCCACAGACTGTCTTTGAAAAAATGGTCACGAAATTCAAGATAACTTGACAGGGGCGTCTCTATATGTTCGGCTTATGTCCAAGTGGAAGTACAGTCGAGGGCACGAAGGGGGTGAGGGGCAGATGTCCCATGACTTCTATGAAGACACTTCCTCTTCTTCTTCGGCACTAGCCTGGGCCTAAAAGTTATTAGCAAGAGCAAGAGGTCGCGAAAGAAAAAATAGTGGAGTTTGACATACGGCATAATTAGCCATTTGTTCCTCGTATCGTGTTTTATCCTTCGTTGCCATATCCGTGTAAGGGATGCGTTGTTTTTCACTAAGGGCCTTCCATCGCTCTCCGAGCATCTTTCCAACCTGGCCTGTTGCAAGTTAATTAACTGAAATTCAGTGCATAGTACGCGAGTTATACCGAATGTGATTCCAGGATTCTCTAGTCTTACGTTCTCGCGTTGTTCATTGGCGAAAAACATGTAAGCAGAGAGTCCACGCTTGGGTGCTTTTGGGTCTATTCCGCCAATTAGAAATATCACATTAAAATTCTTGTGACGTGCCTTTCTTCTTTCTTTCTGGTTTAGGCTTTCCGACCTTTCGGGTAACAGATTTTTCTTTGGGCATGTTTGCTTTATTTGGCTAGATTTCGATGCAACTTGCTGTTAGTACGGGTATAGCAATAGGCCGAAATATCGTGGGATGTAGGTTTATGCCTTGGTTGGTGAAGGGCGCAAATAGAAAAGATGTTTAGGGGATAATAGCTTTGTTGAACAAGATGTGGGCAGGATATGAAGGCATGGGTGGGCCGAATCGCGTTAAACATTTAGTTTTTGATGGTTCTGTGACCAGGATAAAAGTGCCATAACAGTGAGTGCGTATATCCAAGTCTGGCGACTTGTAACAACCAAATTCTTTAGTTCGTTTATGAATAAGAATCATGCACTTACGGGAGCTGACGATAGTTGACAATAATTTAAGGGCTACTACCTAGAATGCTTTGACAGGGTCAGCCCCTTAGCCCAAGTCTAAGTGATTAATTAGATAGGCTTATTTATGCTGGAGTTGGTGGGTAGTTCGAAATTCCTTGTGCGATTCTAAGCCCAGATTTTGGAGCTTCACGAATGAACGGTAAGACAAATACATCGATAAGCATGATTTGCATATTTAATACCGATTTGATTTGTAGACAATAATAATAGTGAATTGTGGTTGTGCTGACGTTGGTGGAATTGGGAGATTGTGTGCGACTTATTTTCGCGTTGTTGCTTATCGGAGGGTGAAGGGAAATGTTAGCTTACCTGCGAGTGAAATTTTGTGTGGATGAGATTTAGCTGCGCAGAGGAGGGTGAAGAGTTAGGTGAGAGGAGTTGGGCGACTGCGGAGGGGGGCAGACAAGGTCAGAGGGTTAGCTAGTTCCTTGGAGAACGGTGTGATTGCGCTAAGAACCAGTCTTCCTGCCGTGCATAAATAATTCAGGCAGGCTGGAACTGACCAGTGATGAGACGCCGATTTCTCTGGTACCTCAGGCAATGACGCAAAAAATAAATAAGCTTTGTAGGTTGCAACTAAGTAGCAACCGGATTACAAACCTTACACTAAAACCAAGTCTGAATGATCACGCCGGGAGTAAATATAGAGGGCATTAACTTAGACACAGTCGCAGCATTTGTCACTTTGTATTTTTACAAAACCTCGCTTCACGACAAGCAAGCCTCTCATGGCGGTGAATGAAAATCGTAGAAGTGTCCGTATAGGTCCAGGGCGTACGTGGCCTAATCTTAGAAGCTATGTTTATAGAACCAAGATCAGTAAACTTCTAGTCACGTCATAGCTACATCTTCAGGTTATCGCTTCGGTTTTCCTGCAAAAGTATCTCGATCCTGTGGTCTTGCCACGTATTTAGAATTTGGAGTATTTCTTGTCATGTTGAGAGGCCAATGCAAAAAAGGTGAGAATTAAGGTCAATGATGCAGTGTGTTTAATGCCTGAGGGGTCGAGAATAAATGTCAAATTGCTACTCGTCATCTAAAACCAGCAGCAGCAGCTCTGGATCCCGTGCCCATGCTACACCACTACCAGCAACCGCAGCACTTGCCGTTTCTTTCATCATTTTCCACTTCCGGCGGCTGGCTTGGAGCTTGTTTTCCATGGCAAATATTTCTTTCTGCACTGTGTTATCCTCAGAAGTACTGCGATGTTGCGGATATCTCCTTTTCTCCGCCAACTCTAGCATGGTTGCCGCTAAATTAGTATTCTCTCTCGCTATGCGGATATTGTCAGCTTCCTTCTCCAGTAGTTCTGCCAACATCTTTTCTTCTTTTTTCGCCAGCTTTGTCAAGCATAGCGACAGTTCGTCGCGTCGCCTAAGAAGAGGTGACAGCCGTCTGCCAACGCGCGTTAGCCTAGAGATATGAACAATATAAAAGAATGGATTTGTGTACTACCTGTCACTACCTGATTCGGATGTGCCAGCTCGAACAGACTCCAGTAGAGGATTTGCGATTAAAATGCTCTCTACAGTATTTTTACGTATTTGAAATGCAGCTTTCGCTTTCAACAATTCATTGTGAGCATCAACAATCCCTGTTGAAGTAACGATCTCGAGATCATCTATTTGCGTAAGAATTAGACCATCGTCACTGGATAGAAGGACCTGCCTTGAGGTTGTTGATCTCGGATATTCAGCAGAGCTAGTTCTAAACAGATGTCCTCAATGCGATTGTAACACTGAAGTACCCACTCCTCTATTTCGCTTAGCTGGAGATTCGCCGTGACTTGCTCGACCTTGATGCCTTCCATAACTCGTTGTTGCTTGCTTGATGCCCTCTTTAGGCACCCAAGGCAGCAACAAACCCATACCGTAACCGCGCGCTTAATTGAATATTTGCGCGCTGATGCACGAGGTGACATTATACGAAAAGGTGTATATATATAAACCATTGATAGTCGTTCTTATGGTTCATGCTCTCGTGTGTTTTGTATGGAACTTCATTTAAACATGCCGCGACAGCTCATAGGGGGGTTGCTCTTCAGTAGGAAATTAACTGTATTCAGAGCAGAAGAAGAGTGCGCAAGAGATGTCTATGAAGGTGTATATCGCACATTCTGGCCAGTGTTTACTGGCTGAAGCCGAAACTTTTAATTCGTATGTCTGTTGATGAACGTGCCCCCAACGGTACTAATATAGCCAACAGCTTAGATTCCCTTAAGTTATGGATTTCCAAAAATAGTAGGGTGGACACACAAGATCAAATTGCCTTAAACTCTCACGGGAAACATGTCAAATTTGATAGTTTTTCTAAAGAAGTAAATACAATTGCATCTTCTAATGGATTTAGCTTACAAGCCATAGAAGGAGATATTCATATTTGATAGGCGTATAATACAGTCAACCTCGACCAGAGGGGCAAAAACATCAATCTACGACAATTGCCCGGCCACCATCTATCAAGTGTCAAAGCCTCCAGAATCAGTCTCGGATCACAATGATGTTGATGCATGGAAATATTTATTTAAAACTCAACAAGAATGGGCGAGCGGTATTGCATCCGACTGTCTTCGAATGCTAGATGACGTGCGAGCTCGACGTCTTGAAATGGATGTTATTATCAAAAGTGCCTCTACCGCTGCTCGCAACATCCAAAAGCATATATTAGCCCTAGACAACAAGAATGTACTAATTCAGAGCTGGGTTGAACATGTTCGTAAGGTGCAGGGGCTGCCAAATATAGATTGGGATGTTATTCTAGAGTCGCTACGAACTATAGTAGCTGGTGAAGAAATAATTAACTTTATCACACGCCGTCCGTCTCAAAGACAGCAAAAGCCCAATTTAGGAGAGTTGATAGATATTGAAAAGTTCAACAGAGCAAAAATACTTTCCCAAAAGTTACCACAACAGCTCCTCCAAACTAGTGTTGATCTCAGAAAAAAGATAGACGAGATCTACTCACACTCCGACAGAATTTTTGATATTGTCTCCAAGGAAATGCCTGATAGATCTCAAGAGAAAGTAGCTTTGGAGCCAGTGCAAATATCGAAAGATGTTGAGGCTCTATCAAACAAACTACATCTAGAATGCGACAGTGTCCTTCAAATCCGGAATTCCAATCTAATCTTACAAGCATCAAACTCTGCATCAATGCACACAAAAACAATAATCCCTAATTTAATGAGCAGAACTATAGAAATGGACAACTTTCGCCGGCAGGTCACTAATACACGTAATTCTTTGGCTTCACAATCGATAGATGTCATGCAACGTATAGCTTTTCTGACCTCAATGATAACCGACGTGACAGCGCGATTGACAGCAATAGAACCCAGTGAAGATTTGGTTGATGCAATGCAAACACTGATGGACGTAAAATTGATGCCTGTGACATATGCATCTTTTCTGGCTGAAGGCATTAGGCGGAAGCGGTGGAATGAAAAGATAGAAACAGACTTATCTACTCTTACCGACGAAATGGCATTATTCAGAGAGGAGGAGACTAAAAGACGGTGTAAATGGCAGAAGAATGTGGGTAGTATACTCTGGGGAGAAAAAGTCGAACAGAATGTGTCCAGATTAACAGTCAAGGTTGAAGGATCAAGTGATAATTGGCCCGAAATCTCAAAACAACACCTCACGGAACTCCTTGAAATCCTACAGGCAAGCGATTCACAGTCTTCTCTTGCAATAGATGTCTCAAATATAATATCAAGCCTCGATAATCCTACCAAAACATTATCTTTGCGAGCCAAAGTCTCGTTTAAAGCTGGAAGTCTTCATGAGAATTCACTAGGAAATAGTAGATTATTATTTAGAGGTGACCCGGAGCTAATTTGTATTTTACAAGAAGAAAACGAAAAGACTGCAAGAAAATTGAAGACTGCTGAAAGTCGAGTGCGTAGGCTAGAAAACCTACTTCATCAACAGACACAAGTCAACCGTATGTCTTTGGGAAACTTTTATCAAGTGCCATCTTATCCAACTTCCGATCCCTCAACCCATATTAGTCTAGCACGCTCACCTCGGCTTCCTGAAGTCCTTTCACGTCGCTCCTCAATTTCTTCTTGGATACCTTCAACAAATCAAGCAAATGAAGATAAATCTCATCAGCAAAGAATTTCTTCCCTCGAGAATGAGCTCTGCATCGAAAGAGAGCGCTCAATGGGCTTGGAAAGAAAAGTTCTAGAGAGGAAGATAGTCGAAGAAAGTTTAAGAAATCAGTATGAGGAAACTAACTCTACAAAAAGAGATTTACTTCAAAATTTTGAAGCTCAACAACGGGAATTCACAGAAGAGCGTAAGTCTTTGATTTCTGATATTAAAAAGCTAAAAGCTCAAAAGGAGGATCTCGAGGAGGAGCTTGACCATTATGTAGACATTAGGGACGGCGAAAGGAATCGTACCTATGATGGTGAAAATAGTTTACCAAATCAACCTAAAGCCCTGCACAGTACAAAATTAGAGAACCAAAAAATGTCAGGTTTATGGGAATTTTCTGGAAATTCTCAAAAACAGCTTGCGGGCGAGAGTAATATAAAAAATTTGGTGCTAAGAGAAAAAGAAGATAGCTCCGCCCTTCTCGCTCGTGCTGAAAAGGCGGAGAAAAAGGCAGATCACTACTTTGGAGTTGTCCAAGACTTATATAAAGAGCTATGTTCAGGAAACTTCTTACCAGAGAATAATAGCTCTCCCGATGACTTAATTGGTTTACATAGGAGTTTACTCCATGAGCTTCAAGTCGCAAAAAATGATGCACGTAATGCTAGAGCAGATTATGATATTACCCAGATAGATCTACTTGAACTGAGAAGTGAGATTAAACGGGTAAAGAATAAGCTTTCTGTAGAGGAGTTAGACTCTTTTGGATTGCGCGAGAGTTTGGCCGAAAAATCCAAAAGAGTTTCTACCCTTGAAACTAAGCTGACCACTGAGCACCTGGAACTGACCGAAATCAAAGAAAAATTTGCCAAGACTGAGAAAGATATGGATTCTCTGAATGCTCAACTTGAAGAAGAGAGACTTCAAGTTTCCAAATTAATGGAAATTATATCTCAACGAGCGTTACGTATCGAAACTTTAGAAGAAGAGGTCAGATCTCAACATGAAAAAAATCAATCAACGCAGAAAGATAATGAGAAACTTTTATTACGACTCGAAAGCCGAACTTCTAAGGCGAAAGATCTTAGCCATCGAGTTTACTTTCAAAATGATCGGTTGTGTCGGCTACTCGAACGATTAGGCTATTCGGTCACGCGAGAAGGCCGATCCATGCTTATTCAGAGATTGCCTAGGCTCGAGCGGTCTAATGTCAATGATTCACCAGATGTAAATACATCCATTCGACAAAGCTTTTCAGATACAATGGGAAAAAAACCACCTATAGAAACTAGTAGCCTTGGACTCGTAAACTGGATACACAACGATGATCTTACGGTTGAATCTGATAAGTATAATTCATTCTTAAGTACAGTGGGTAATCTTGACGTCGATGCTTTCTGTGATACACTAGCCAAACGTGTCAAAGACCTCGAATATACAGCCAAGAAATATTCCCGTGATGCTCGTTCGTATCGGGAAAAGTCCCATTTTGCACAGAAAGAAGCGCATGAAAAGATAGCTTTCAAAAACTTCAGAGAAGGCGACCTAGCATTATTTTTGCCCACACGCAACCAAGCAACTGGCGCATGGGCTGCATTTAATGTGGGCGCTCCCCATTATTTCTTGAAAGAACAGGACTCCCATAAGCTTAGGTCCCGAGACTGGCTACTTGCAAGAATTCATAGAATTGAACATCGAGTTGTTGATCTATCAAAGTCACCTTCAGAATCTCAGCTTCATCAATCTGATCGAAGATCTTTCGGTGAGACGAGTACTGGAGGCGATTCATTTGAGGATGACAATCCATTTGACTTATCTGACGGATTACGCTGGTATCTAATATATGCAGCCGAAGAAAAGTTAGGCGCCCCCACAACGCCAGGCTTGGGGAAAAGTACAGTGGCCAGCGCGCACATCGATGCAACAGGAAGTATCCGACGTAGCAAAAAGTCTTCGAGCGGTGGCATGGATGGAATTAATCGAACTCTAAGTAAGAATCTTGATACACGACGAGGTAGTAGCAATTCCAAAAAATCCTTGCCCGCGACAAGCTCATTAATTAAAGTTGGTTCTACACCTTCCGATACGGTATCTTTGAAAACAGCCGCTACAACACGGAAGGCTGGTGGTGACCCCGAGACCCATACTATACATCCAGTTAATAAGGAAGATGGAGTTGCTGATCGGATACTTGACCAGGAGCTTGAAAGCTAAGATTATGAATATACCTGCTCACATGCTCTGACGCTTGATTCCTGATTTACACTGAGTGAATGATTTATGCATTATGTGCAGCGAACACTATACTTGGCTACAGTTAAAGAGCAGTGGACATACCTTGTAAGTTTTTGATTGTCTATAATATACCCTTATTATAATCGATAAGGCTTGATTACCATCGTTCCCCATTGAGTTTTGGCAGTAAGTTGATATCACAGCATCTTGATGCAAAAAAATTACATATTTCAGCATCTAATGATCAGGGTTTCAAATTGGGTCTGATATTTATACTATTTTAGACTCAGTATGTAATGATGGCGATATCATATCGGTTGGTTGCTTAAAGTAAGCATTGTATTTTACCTTGTAATAGTAGAACCGATGTGATTACCAAACTATCCTGTTTCGATAAAGAGGTATGTTTATTGTACTACTTGATTTAGACTATCTAGCACATTGGGCTCTTCTCTAGCCTAGGCCACGGCTTGTACGATGCTCCTATTCTCTTTTGTTACTTGAGTGATAATTGATATATCGCCCGTGATAAATAGCCATGTAGCTCAGTATTTATCCATGGAATTTGGCCACCTTTTCCAGGGAACCTTCTACCCATAAAAAGTAAAGATGGCAGCTATGAAAACTGCGTGCATGGGGAAAAGTCTCAAAGGCCTTCAGCCCCAGCCAGGCGAGGCCTAGACACCGGGACCACATGAGCTGCGCATATTCATCTATATCTCCCTTCTTTGTAACAGTCGAGGCCGACTTGATCCAATCCACCATCTCCGTATCGGGTGCTGGGTACGCTCCGGAAACTCATCGGATGGCTTTTCCTCCATGATCAAGGGTTGGTGATGAGAAGGGCTCCGACCCTACCATCTGATCTGATCGTGGTTAGCTTCATGATAATGGTGATAGGTGAATGTGTTGAGGGATGAACATGATACAGACACGAAAGCGATTGGGATTCCTCATCGAAGTAAGAATTTTGTCCCTCAATCCCGGCTCTGCAGACTCCACAGTGAAAGCTGGAGGTTCGTATTTTTTTTTGCATCAGATTTAGTTGGAGGTTCGTAGGAGACATCATTAACAGGTGTTGGAAAATGTCCCCCTCCTTTTTCTGTGGGGTATACACCAGAAAATAAATATCGGTGATTGATTCGATGGGAGCGAGTTTGTGAGCACATGATACTAATAATCTTGACATTTACGGGCCAGGGGGTTAGAACTCTGGGGCCCCCATGCAAGCGATAGCAGAGTGACTGAGGGCAGTCTAGACGGCGGAAGCAAATTTTGGCACCGGCGCGCTTGTTCGCCGCCAGGACTATAGTGGGTGAGAAGGCATATGACTGCAGGGAGCCGCGATGGGGCCCAGGCAACAATGAGAAGGCAACGACAGTCCCGCGCGACGGATAAAGGAACAAATGCACCAGTGGGAAGCATGCGAGCAGGGGTGTGTAGTGGTGCGAGTGGCAATGGTGGTGGGGCAGGGAGAGCTTGTCGGTGCTCGCTTTGTGGAGAGGGGGACCAAGCGTGGGCTCGTCGGGCCAAAGTGCCGCCGCCCCACGCCATACCTATTGCGCGCGGCACGATTCTGCAGGAAGAGCGTCCGGTGCCGTGATGAGAAATGACATGTAGCAATTCTGAGCCAGGAAGGTTAAGGCCGTCGGGTCTATCGCTAAGTAATAACAGATCAATCAGGTGGGATGACTAAGTAGGACATTTTTTTTCTCTGCTAGAAACTAGCTGAACTCCCAAAACTAAAAAGTTATCTCACACAGAAGCTACTGAGCCTAGGGCAATGGAGAGCTTTGGTATTCTACGTGAAAAACACTAGTTACATTTATCCAGCTAAACTTGAACCAATTCAACCTACGTTGTCGTGTACATCAAAGGTCGAACCCTGGGCTTATTCCTAATGGCTGGAAGAGGGTGCGTCCAGCTTGACGAGAGGCCTATTGTTGCCACCCATTACAGCCATCTCCTTGGAGTGCCACTGTCGGATAGCATTGAATGGTGACCTGCAAAAAATTGTAATTAGATGTAGCAAACTGAGGTTAGAGCTGAATGGTGTGGGCATGCTCGGAATCCCGTGCCTTGCAACAAAGCGACACTCGCGGTTCTCTTCACCAGTGCATGAGGCTACTTTGTGACGTAGAGTTTGGTGCGTAGATACCAGGGGTCTGCTCTCACCCTGTTGCCCTCTGCCAGCTTGAATCGGGACCAGGATGTAAAGCATCATTATCTGCTGAATGTTTCATTGTTGGTGTCAAGGCGGGATGAAAATTAGCGTGAGGTTGTCACTCGTCCTTGACCGAGATGTAGCATCATAGAAGATTAGTCGCCTGGGAGCTTGTGCCGTGTGGCTCTCTCCGTCGGACAGTTGAGAAGTTTAGAGCCAACCGGCAAGTTCTTTGCGCAAAGGGGATCCCGGTCAGTCACTCGTTCTCCATCGCGATATCGCACGCGTGTCTCGCCGACTCATATACGAGTTCAAGGAACCCACGCGTACCCGCGAACTGTCGTTAATTTGAAAAGACCAGACGCTCCCCGGCGGCCCCATCTCTCCCGCTACCTGGTCCTAGTTGAGATGAATGCGCACATTCGCCAGAGGGGACCAAGCGATCGTCTTATCTCGACAGTGCTTAGCTTGAGCAGAAAACTAAGATTGTCCTAGTCTCGGATGCAGGGTATGATTATGTCCAGCCTTAGACCCGGTTGCAGTCTGGCCGATTTGCTGCTGGCAACGCTCTTCCGCGTTGAACGCGCTGTCTATCTGGCACGGCGATGCTACTCCCCTACGACCCGGGTAGTGGAGCTATGGCGACCGATTACCAGCAGCGCAACACTTGCTGTCAAGATCGGATGTCCCGGATATGCGTCATTCAGCTCATCGGCCGTAGACACTGGCTGTTGAGCTTAGACCAAGTCCAGGACATATCATTAGTGACTTCCGGCAACGGCTCATCCGGAATGTATAGACAGGCTGCGGGGTGGCGAGAGCGGAAACGGGTCGAGATTCGAGTCCAATCGTTTAGTTGCTGCCATGTATCAAACCACGGGCGGACTGAGAATGACAAGAGACAGCTTTGTTCCATCAGCCCGAAACCTTCTCGAATCAGAATGAGATGCCAGTGACTCCGGAAAAGACGTGCCAATTCTCTCCTAGGATCCCTCGTCCCAGAGCCTGATCTGATCACCCCCACATCGCTTTGCGCCCGGCCCTTCACTCCCCAGTAGCTCTGCACGCTCCCCTACCCACTCACTTCTATGAACTTCCTTCTTCCTAGCTCTCCTCTCTCTTTAGCGATGGCTAGCGGCTCAGCGCGGCCTCCACATCCACCTCTTGAAAATCCCATATTTTAACCGTTTGGCACTGTGCAATTGTTCATTTGCATTCTCATTCAGTTCCATCGATATCACCTACTTTTAATCAAAGCTTACAAGCACTTGCTTGTGCTGTATTAAATCTTTAACTTCAGACACTTTCGCTATTAATTTTTACAACCCCCTACCACCGCTTTGATTATCGGACCAGATCAACCTGCCCGATAGTCCCTGCGCCCGACGATCTTCCAACCTGCAGTCGTTTTGATTTGGTCGGCTTCCGGGGATTACCTTCCTAGCATTCATCGCGGATACAACCAATTTGATCCGTAGGTCATTCGCGCTCACTTGTTTATTCTATTCCCACATCGCGTTTGTACTTATCATAATGATTTCCTATTCAAATAACTGTCGGAGAAATCTGACTTCTCCTCCTTTGGATCATTAATCTAGCGTGTGTCCATAAATCCTAACCATTCAGTCGTTTCACTAAGCTCCTAACAACAATTATTTTATTCCTGGTCCCGAGATACAGATTTTAATATCATTTTCTAGGATATAATCGCGTTTCTTTAATTCAAATTCCGACTCTTTAGCTTTTCGTCATCCCACTCGCTCATTCTATTAACGTATATATATATATATAATTCTCATTACCCGCACATAAATATTATCAGTGCCAGAGACAAAACAAAAAGCAACTACTGCAGATATTCGAACCGAGGAAGAGGTTCAACTTAACATACAACGTCCTAAATCAAACTAGCCTAGTGATTTAAACCATTGCTAAGCTCCGCAACTATGGCTCAATTCATTCAATCGATTCCAAGCCGTCCGAAAGTGAGACCGGTAAACAAAATTCACACATCCAAGGCACCTTTAATTCACCCTGGTAGAACGATTGAGACGAAGCCGAGATTGGGAAAAGATGAAGTGGCGACTCTAGAGCGCGAGTTTAGAAGAAACTCTAAGCCTTCAACTGAAACAAAGATAGCATACGCAACGCAAATGAAAGTAGACCTACCTCGAATAAATGTAAGTAAAATAGTCCTAGGATTAATTCAAACCACATCTAAGTCAGCATAGAATTGGTTCCAGAACCGCCGCGCTAAACGGAGGCAAGAACGAATTGAACGCGAAGAAAAAGCTCTAATAGATATATCTCAACAAAATCCAGTAGAAGCGGTTGACATTCAATGTTTGAACCAATTGCCTAGTGAAAGTCTCACAAACTCTATTGATACAGTGGCATCTGGTACATCACATCCTCTTCAGTACTTCAGCAACCTAAGCATAGAGTCTAACAACGCACTTCTTGGAACAAATCAGCATATGTATATTACCTCGACTCCTATCACAGCACAATATCCCATAGACGACGGTGAAACAAGCTTCACTCTAGATAATACTTTCTTGCCTGAAGTCATTGACTGCGATTCTTCGAACCAGTTTGTCGAAACTTTGTCGTATGGTTTCGATAACACAAATTTCAAAGATGCTGTCACCTACCTAACGACTCAGCTTGTGCCAAAGTCCCAACCCATAATTAATGTTGGTGATCAGGGAACATCCACAGATAGCACCCATCTGATATTCGGAGAAAATAACCTGCACTCACAGTCACCAGCCTCAATACAATCCCCCATGGCATTTCTAGGGCACGAAAACAACCAAGATATACTGAGAGAAGAGCAAATGGGACAAACTATAGATGAAATCACTACTCCAGATTTTATAGACGGAATAGTCCCCACTGGAAATTGCCACGCACCATTCACTGATAGCCTAGAAAATACTATGTGTAACACAGGAGCAACACTCCATAATCAAGGTCCCTTACCGGCGCCTGTCAATGTCCCGTTTATACCAAGGCCTCCGTCAAACATTGCTTCCCGCCGAAAAAAGGTTCAGCAGAGACCTGCAGCACTAATCCCCGATACGACTGACAGTTATGGCACTGTTGGTCCTCGTACAGCTTCCCAAGTTGAAAGGTTCCATCGACCGAGAGAAAGTCCTCTCACATCACCTATGCGACGGATAGTCTCAGCTGGTGGGAATCGAGCAGTAGCATCAGGACGAGTACAAAAGCCTGGTTCAGAGCTGAGCCAGAGATCACCTATCAGTCTTTGTGGTTACGAAAAAATGAATAGATACGTGGAAAACAGTCATCAAAACTTCCGCAATTGTCCACCTCTGTCTTGCACTTCACCTCAAAGCAGCAGCTTTGCCCCACTAACTCCCTTATCAGCAAAAGATATGTCGCTGGTAAATTGGGATAGTGCTAATTCCACTTTGTCTCCAACTGTAACGAGTCCCGATAATAACTTCTCCGTTAATGGTACCAATCCCTTCATTCCATTCGAAGCAGGAAACCAAAACTTAGCATCTCCCGTATCCTGTTATTTTCATCCACTAGCTCAGACACCCCGAGATTTCAACTTCGGATCCGAATTCTCTGAAAAGTCAACGTTTGCAGGTCAAAACGATGGCTTTTTCAACACATATCAAACCACCCCTTTTGTCTATCCCCCTGGCCAGTCTCCATTGCCAGTATTCGCTCCACAACTCAACGCCGAGCTATTCGCATACGAATTATCCCTTAACACCCCCGCCGGGCCCGAGATATCTATCCAATCAGCTAATGAGCAATTATCTGTGGATAATTGTTATCAACCTCCTAAACCTGCGACGCTAAAAGCAAAGTTCAACAAAACATTTCAATTTTCACACACAACACCCGCTGATTATGAAAAATAATGGAATTTTCAGTAATTCCCATGAAAAAAGTTTAAGAGCTATTTGTATTAATCAGTTCACCTTTATGAAACATCTCGAAAGTCAGGAATCTTCATCTGTGGGCAAAGAACTTTTAGTTTGTTTGAAACTAAAGTTGTTGAGAGCTGAAGTCACAGCTAATAACAGTGTACACTTCGAGTTAACGAGATATGTAGAAAAGTGTAGCTAAAAAATCAGGTTGGTGACACCATGGGGTTAAGATATTTTTCTGGGCAAGAGGATAATGGAGCACGCTGTCTAAGTGCAGTATAATAGATCAAGTTGGAAAAGTGATAAGGGGTAATATTGATGAGGGGGCTCTTTTTGTGTATACGTCTGATAATGGGATAAATGGCGCAATTGAGTTTTAGGTTTGTAGGCAAGCAGTTTTGGAAAATTGCCTATTGGAGTAGGGCTACGTAATTAAATAATGGTGCTAGGTTTGGTCGTGGGTTTCTTGTAATTAATCCATTGAAATGAATGTTCTCAAAGTAAAACTGTAGTACATGGATCTTGGCCCTCACATTTATGTCATTGATTACAGGCTACAAATCATGCAATACTGGTTTGGACTCCACAATTTATTTCACTGGAGTCCGTTTTGGATCAAAAGTTGACCCTGCTATATCGGCCACAGGCATTTTAAATTTATCCTAGCCCCAACGGGCATCCCGTGTATCGAAGATCATCATGAAAATTTTGACCTGAGAACTCCAACTCAGCCTACTGTGAAACAGATAAACCAAGCCGAGGGATTGCGTCTACAAGCAGAACTAGCATTCTTGTATGTTGCGACATGCAACGCTGAGTCTTGAAAGGAGAGCGGCAAGAAATTTTGCAGGGTGTATCAATGGGAAAAATGCTACGGGCCTGTGCGGTTGTCAAGTCAGGGCACCGATACGGCCAGCTGTCCCAATATGGACGTGCGGCGCAGATAACGCCGACTTCCACAGCTGCAAAGTCTAAAACATCCAACGAGCGCGTGAGCCCCTGTACTCTCATTCCAGCTTTTCCGCAGGGCCCATTCGACCCCTCGCCCAAGCTCCAAATCCGAGTCAACGCCTTGGGCCACATGGTGCAGTGGTATGCGATCCCGATCGGAACCCGACGACGACATGTGCATCTTGAGAGGCTATTCAGCATGAGAGGAAGGAACCCTGTTCCCACAGAGCTACCGTCTCTTATGAGTTGAAAAGGTATATGGGTCAAAATGACCGGGGGGATGTCCCTGTAAAGATGAACTTGATTGGCTCGGTCATCATGTAGGCCCGTGTCTCATTCGTCCGCTAGTGGTGCGAGCAGTGCCACGAACCAATGAGATTCCATGAGAGTCGAAATGAATGGGGTCGGCTTTCTACTCTAAAAGAAAGGTATATGGGTCGAATTACGGCCTCATGGCTCCATGCCTACAATCACCGTAGGAGTGTCGGTCTTTGAGCACCACTCACCTCAAAGTGACTGGAATGCCAATCAGGCCTTGGCACTGCTCAGCGAATACCCACGCACCATGTACATAGAGCTCGCTGTCGTTACCATCTTCTTTGGTGGCTAATCCATCTTCATTTCCCAAGGCTGCCTCTCTACCCTTTCTCTCCTCGTGATTGATCTTCATAAAAAAGTGAATTGATGTTATTTAAAAATACACATCTATGGCAAACATAATTGCACTGTATTACAAAAGTATACATCGAAACCCTCCGTATGGCTCGCAAATAAAATGAAAGTGTTGGTTCCACTGAGGTTATATGTAGCAACCTCAGGCAACTAGGCTTGTCTGACAATACTAGCTGACAAATCGGGATAGGCCTGTGCGTGTTATCTAACCTATGGAGATAGGAGATAAATTTATACAATTCAGTACACTCTATTCCATTCCCCAGCGCTAGTGCGTAAGTCCTGTCAATAGAAAGCATACTACATTATTTGTATTAGTCTGCTTCATCCTAATACTTTTTGTACCCTTGATTTGCCTTTATCACCGCTATTCATCTTTTGTGCATGCTACCGACTAGTGACGAAAGTTCCTAGGAAGGGAAAGAGTCTAATGCGGCCTCTAGCAATATTTTTAACGTGGCAAAGAGCACAAGTCTAAACCCATTTATCTCTTTTTTTTTTAAATCATTTAATGTGTATTCAGCTATTTAGCTATGGCACATGACCGGTACTAAGTGTACATATTGGATGACTCTTTTGACGTTAGAGATACTCATACTCTGGATTTCATTTGCAAATACCACCATGAGGTATGTTCGCTAACACAGTCGACCCTGCTCCGTAAGTACCCACCAAAGGGAAATTGAAAACCTTTGATTATCCATATACACCTGCGCCGCGAGAAATGTAGTTTAGTTTTGCCGGATTTGAACCAGCGGTCTCCTGTCTCGAGTGGAATATGGGTCCTAGCTATCCATATTCTAATTGGTAGACCGTCCTAGATGATGTACCACTGCACCATACAGCCATGGTGGTGTTTATAGTGTCGCCTGCGCTCCCGCAACCGAAATCTTGGCGCACGCACAAAGCTAAGTCTGTAAAACTTATTCTCAAAAATACAAATTTCGCGCCCGTCGAGATTATAGGCATCCTCTACATCATCTTGTGAACTTGATTAGGTTTCTTTGGGGATCGATCTCGTTGGGTGGGAGGGGTTGATTTCGCAGAGAGTCTTGGATCATTGCCGCGTTGGTCGACTTCTTAGTTATTGCGAATTTCACTGCAGTTGGCTCTGGGAGAATGTTTCACTCGCAGGTTCGTGAGGACACCGCGTACAGGTGTTCAGTCTTGCCCTCCTCTCGAGAGACATCGTTTGCTAGATTATAGGATAAATTGATAGTGATGTTATGAATGAAGCGTTTTGTTGGTTAGGCAGTCAAAGGTGTCAATGAAACACATTCCTCCAACTGATCGTCTGAAAAGGTCGATTGGACCACAGTTCATGCTGAGTGGGGTAATGTGGATAGACAGTCTAACCTATTACGAGCTAGCCTAACACCGCATTCAGTGTTAATCCCATGAACAGCTCAGTCTAACGTTATACCCCATGTTACACAGAGGGACTGTTAACTTGACCACTTTCGTTTGAATCTTCATTGGACGAAGCAACCTTTGAAATGATACTTTATGCACTCCGTTTGACGGGTGTCCGCAAAAGAAGTTGCTCAAATCTTCATGGACTAAGCAAAGCAGCGTAATCAGGGCATGCAACCTCCTACATCGAGCAGTTGTTAGAAGTGTAAATCATGCTGTGTCCCAAACGATGGGAGACTTAGCTTCGCTTTTCCCCTGTCCTCCCAGGTGGGGCCCAAGTGGCCAACGGCTTTACGTTCGCCGGTGCGGACGCAACTAATCGAATCGAAGGGTGGTAACACTACTGGAATAGAATAGAATTGCCGGCAAAGACGAATTCTTCACCCTCCAGTGGTGCCGGTGTAATCGCTCAGTATGCTCTGCATATCTGGGATAGCCAAGAAGAATCGCATCCGAATCGAAGTCGAAAGCAACCTCAAGCATATCTCCATTTGATGACCTCTCGACAATTCCTTTCTTACCATTATCATCTGAGTCCTCAACCTCTTTCCAACCACGCCTCAGCTCGCCTCAACAACCAAGGGAGAAGTTACTCCAATTGCAAACAGGAGCTTGCTCCATTAATTATCGGCCATCACCGACTACAAATTTACGACGCTACGTATACCCGCAAGGAGGAAATCAAGTCATAATATGCAAAGCTTGGGTCATGGTTTATGGGGGACTGATGCTTTAATGGGGCTCTACATCTTGAAGAAGAATAGGTGGCTGAGATGTGGTGCGAGAGGGGGAATAGGTCTCTGAAGACGATGCTGGGACTGACATTTTCGAGGGGTTTTCAACTTTGGAACGTTTGTGGGTGCCAAGACCGACATTTCGGCTATTTAGCCAGGAGGGCTTCTTTTGTCGATAAGTCAACGGCATTCCCCAGCGCCCTGGATGGCACAAAAGAAGTTGGGCTAAGCTACTGTACAGCAATCACGCTCTGTCAAAACTTTTTTGACATTTCAGCACGACCTTCGGGAAGGAGGCTAGAAAGGCAGATGGTGAATTTCCCGAGGTACCCACAAGTCTGCAGCGCCCAGCTGGCCGGCCTCTTCGAACGCTTCATAAGGGGCACTATGTCTTCGGATTTAGTCCTAATGTCGGTATTAGAAGAGCTCCGTACCCAGCGGTTATTGAATATTTTCCATGAAGCTACACGCCCACAAATGGCTATCGTTTCATTGGCTGGAGAGGAGAGATAATGAAGGACAAAGGACTCCTATAAGTGTATGATGGAATGAGGAATTTTGAGGGTTGGTACTGTTTAAGGGGTGCTGTATGTGAGTCATAAGAGGGGATAGACTACTGGTATTAGTATCCTTGGCCTGTAGGCAGAAAGAACCTGCATGTCCTCCATAGTCATAGGCTCAGACAGGACATTTTAATGAAATAATAAATCATAATAATAATAATAACCAGGAGCAGTATGAAAATCTTAGTGGAGGGAGACGAATCTCAACACCTGTCAGTGGTCTCCAAAACGAACTTCCAGCTCTCTCAGTGGAGTCTGCAGAGTCGAAATTAAGCAACACTTTGTCGAATTAAACCTGAGTTATATACCCCCCAATCAAAGATACGCTCTATATAACACATAAGATAATCAAGACGACGATAATGGTGCTGAAAATGAAGAAAGATATTTCGGTACTTTTGAAAATGGGGAAATAGAGTTTTGTGGGCATACGGGCCCTCAACCTTAACAAAGTTTCCGATACGATCTTGTGTGTATTTAAGAGGTTAGAACAGATAATATGGTAGCGTTTTAGGTTACCTGTTGGATACATGAGTGGCTTTATGGCGTGGGCACAAGGAGATTATTGGGGGTTTTTTGTATGCCCAGATGGCGCCACAACAGTTTATACTGTGACTTGGGCTATGTGTAAAAGGACTGATCACGCTAGCTGTTCGCACAAGTGAACCCAAAATGGAGTTTATATTCTGTATAACGACAGGACTGTATGAACTACGCGTTTAACGATATTCCGAGCATTACGTAACCCACCCGAACTTGGCTACCAATTAATGTCACGTGAACAATCATTTCAAATGGAATCGGACAACTCCGATTCCAACCAAACCGAGGCGGTTAGCCTGTAACACTGTGTGTCACTTACACTTGTACTTGTAGCGCACACCTTCCAATCTTTTAGTCGGTAGAATAGAATAGAACTTTATTAATGTCCCTACTGAGTCTATGACTGTGGAGGACAGCTAAAACTATCTAAATAGCTTCAAAGTTGAAGATAAATTTGGATATTGATGTATCTCATTTCTGCCAAACGATGAGGGTCATTGTGACGGGCCTTGCCCGGATTGGGACAGGTCACTAGGACCACTCCGTCTCCGAGGTAAGGTAGTGGCAGATCAACGCTCCTAGATAGACGAAAGGGGTGCTAAGGAGGTATTAAGGGGGGTACGTACCAGATGGGGAGTGTGTTACAGACGAGATGTACTGAGTGAAAGGATGATTCTCAGGTGGGAAAAGGGGGGAGTTAATGCTAGAGTGTGCGGAGGACATAAAGGACAGTATACGATACAGTAGATTAGCTCTTCATGGAAAAATTGTTCATTCCCATCGAGCTATCGACTTCAAGTACTTCTGAGTTCTTTAAACCTTTTACAGTCATGCCCTATTCTATTTCCGCCCTTAACCACAATATCCTCCAACCCTTAATTCATCCTTCCTATCCTTCCCCTCCATTTTCATTCCTTGGAAGATGCCATCTTCTTGTTCACATTTTGATTTTCTTGATATATTCAATGGTATTTTATATCCCAATTTTAATATGTAGCGAGAGCTTCATAATACTGCGCCCATTATATTGAGCGATATTTCCAATATAAAGATCATACACTAAAAGTCTCGTAATTCACTTCAAGTTATAAGAATACTCCTTAAAGTAGTTCAAACCATGGTTCAAGAAAAATGGGTATCCATGGTCATTCGTGTTCATTATTTTTGATTTGAAAATGTGAGCGAACGCATATCTGAGTATTATCAGCTCTAGTGATGCAGACATTGAAGGTGATGCGTGCGAATATGTAAAATGGAAGGGCGGTCTTTCTGTTTCAACCTAGGAAAAGAATCTTAGTGATCTTATTATAATAAGAGATTGAGCCAGTAACCTTCACAAATAAAACACAATCGCTATCTACCTTGCGCACGGATAAACTATTAGCCGAACGCCTGGATCCGCAAATCGAAAGAATTAGTCAACACAATGCAACAACCAACGACTCCAAATAAGTCCAGCCAGATAAATTTTTCCGACATCCTGCATGGATGTCAGGAGATGCTGCTTCATCAACTCGTTTAATTGTCTTGTCTGAGTCTATGACTATGTAGGACATGCAAGTCCTCTCTGCCTACAGGCCAAGGATACCTATGCCAGTAGTATATCCCCTCCTATGCCTCCCATACAGCACCCCTCAAACAGTACCACCCCTCAAAAACCCTCATTTGATCATACACTTAGAGGAGCCGTTCGCCCTTCATTATCTCCCCTCTCTAGCTAACGAAACGATGGCCATTTGTAGGCGTGTAGCCGCATGGAAGATATTCAAAAACTACTGGGTACGGGGCTTTCCTACTACGAAGAGCTCGGCCAGCTGGGTGCGGTAGACCTATGTATAGTCAGGAGCGTGTCTCAACCTTTTTAGCCTCCTCCTCACCCCTCCCCTGATTTATGCCGCAGGACAAACCGAAGGTCGTGAAAGATGTCCGAAAAGTCTTGGTCGAGGGTAGCTGCCGCGAAGAAGCCTAGTGTCAGGAAACGGACGGTTCGCATAAGTCACATGAACTCGCTTAACCAAAACAGTGACCCGCTATAAATATATATTGTGTAGACAGATGATCACATTTTCCTTCAATGTAGACAATTTTATTCAATAATATTAGAGCTTGTCAATCTCAGCCAAGAAAGCTTTTCGTGACACCTAGCGTAGTATCCAAAAGAAGTCACGGAAGTGGAGTAGTCGGGTAACTCATGTATTTCAGATGCCCTCCTGGCTAGTAGAATCAGAACTAAAGGTTAGTAGGGATGATATTTTTGACGAGGCGAAATCTGCAATTTTTGAAGGTGGAATCGTCTAATACCCTACTTTCGAGGGCTTTTTGTTTGCCCGCCGGCGTGTAGTAGATGTTATAATAAAATGAGGGCATCTCTAACTACCGTCGTGGCGTTTGGTACCTTTTGGGTTTATCGCGCAACGAAATGGGCGTAGTTTATCTGGAACAAAAGGAGAAGTTGACTACAAGAGTGTCACGTCCAGATTACTACCAAAAGAGTAATAGGTGTGCGCTGCAAGTGCAAGTCTAAGTGATACATAGTCCAAGTCGGTTTATAGACTGTTGTGGCGCCATCTAGGCATAGAAAAATCTCCCCATAATCTCCTTGTGCCCATGCTATACAGCCACTCATGCATCCAACAGGTAACCTAAAACGCTACGATATTACCTATTCCAACCTCGTAAATACACACAAGATCATGTCGGAAACTTAGATAAAGTGGAGGGCCAGCACGTCCACAACACTCTGTATCTCTACTTCCAACACTTTGTCATATCAAAACTGATCAGTGGTTGAATTGACAAGTCTCGTCAAGCAACCATTGAATGGCAAGTTATCACACCAGGGAAGGTGTTTAGGTGGCTAGGCTTAAGAATCCCACAAAGAAGCGACGCTCCAGATTGACAGACCTGGTAGCGTACTAATTAGAGTGCTGTCTGCGGCCAGTCGACGAACCTCTTCAGGACTCAACCACGTGGTAAAGGAGTGACAACTAAGCAGTCCTAGCTCCTCAATTAAATTTTAGTGTTGCCCGCGTCCCACATGCACGACAATTTTATGGACTTAGCCTCAGTCCATCGAAACGGTCAGTTATCGGGGCTTAAAGTTAACAGAGTCCTAAATCGAGGACTTCCCCTGACCCAAGTCTAACCTATTTAACTTGGGACAAGATGGCTGACCTTCGAAACAAGGCATGAGTAGCAGCTCTCATTGACATCAAGCACAGAGGTTAAGATATAACATGTGTGAAGAAGATAAGATATCACCCGAACCTGCTTACACACATATTTTCGACTCTCTCGAGCTCTACGACTCAAGCAAAAATTTCGACAGGGCATTATTGAACCAGGTAAAGGAAGATTCCGAAGGCTGGAAGTTCAACCTATTCAAGATTTCCAACAAGAAATTTCGCAGGCAGCCCAAAGATCGTCTCAAGTATAGCGGCGTTTACGTTGGTGGTCGAGGACATGTGCTAGATCAACTATTCCAGTTGCTTAAGTGTGATGAGTATCTCAAATGGCCTACAGACAAACTAGAATTGCACTTAGAAAAAGCTAATGATTTTGAGCCCCGATATCATAATCCTAACTTCGACGGACAAAAAGATATCACCCTGCGAAATCGCCATTAAAACATACCATAACCAGCCCCCTTTCCGAAACTAGAGCCCTTTACTGAAAACATAACTGCCCTCAATTCGGAACTATATCTACAACAAGCTTGCCCTCGATATTAAACCCGCCCTCTCAACCATCAGATTTCTCCGAACCACATAACAATAGTAGCCAACAACATACAAGAATAAGCATAGCGAAGGTGTTGATAGATGTTGAGAAGCTTTACGGTGACCCAAACAGTAGGTTTAGTGGGAATTATTATGATTTGCTGGATACGAAGCTTATAATATTCTATGACATGTGTGACCAAGTCGGAGCTACACCTAACTCATACGTTACAGCTTACCCCGCCATGCTTAAGAATAAGCTCAAGATTCATTAATACCGGCACCTGACTCGTTAGAATCTCGGTTTCGATGAAATGGGTAACAAGACGCACTCTTTCTTCTTCACGCCTGAAAATTCCAGGCCTACCTTTTGGAGTAGCTTTCAACGATGCTAAAGAGTATGAAAGGTGCTCACCCAGAGAAAAAATATCTGAATGCCTTAAAATAGCTATCGAAAAGCTTCATAGAGTTCACCAAGGCCTTGTGCATTTTTACAAGATAATCACACTATTCTTGGACAATTAATTAGGTCATGCCAAGAATTTGATGCTTGATCTATTGTTTTAGTGCATCCGGCATCGACTTTAGAAGGTGTTGCTTCTGATCTTCGAAGCGTGGTTGGCATGTGGATCAGAAAATGTAATTCGGTGGCTGTTGATGAAAAAATAGATGAAAAGAACTAATTTTACGTCGATCGAAGATATTTTTGTAATCCTAGTCCACATGGTCGCGGCGGCTACCATGATGGTAGTCTTGTTCGAGGTGTTTTTCAAACAAATAATGACAACAATGAGAGACAACATAAGGAATGGTTTGTTTGTGGCTAGACAAAATATTGGCCAACCCGGCACCCTTCAGGAAAATAAAAGCAACGCCAAAATGAGTGGCGTCATGCGCAAGATATGGGGCTTAAGGAAGGATTGGAAACATTCCTTGTCAACTACGAAGGGATTGATACTGAGGAATATTTGGATAGTAGTGCTGATAGCAAAGATTTTCACTCATGGATCGCGAGCAGGTCGAATAAGTCTGATTCTAAATATTTTGACCAATTCAACACAGCCGAAGATAATACAAATGGCCACATCACTACCAAATTGCTCAATAACCATTGTTATGTATGCCTTGATAGGTAGCAACCCATATGATGGAAAACCCGACGATCCTCATCTTTTCCATTTGCAGAGCCCACATGATTCTGAAGTCTTTCAGGTTGTAATGCCTAATACTGAAGCTACAGGTATTTCAACTGCTGACAAAAATTAATTCAAGGCATTTATCAGGGATTATCAAAGGTGATGTGACTAGCGCAGAGCGTTTGTACATAGATGCCTTACGCACAACTCCTTCTCTCGTAGTCAAACCAATCTCATAATAACTACGTACTGGCCTTGACCACACCTATCACCATTACATATTGACTACCTGGAATAACTCATAAGCTTCAATATGGATGAACAACATTCAAAGCTCCCCATATCGAATACTATTTGTTTACCCCAAGATGACGCAAAATCTTGGGACACCAGCGACTAAAATCGAAAATTAAAATTAGTTCATGAAATTCTGACACTTAAACACAATGAAATAATTTTATCGGAAAGCCTCGCGGAGCACAAAAAGAACGAGAAGCTTTGGAACAAGAAAGAACTAAAACTTACAAATAAAAATGAAGAATTGAAATGAAGGTTAGAAAATGCCCTACTGGATAATGAAAATCTGAAGGATTCTTCTCACGACCTTCGGATTCAAAACCTGTATAGTAATGAAATGAAGAACAATGAAGGGCATGAATGTTCCCCACCATATCCCGACCTATATGAATTTTCTAGCATTATAGAGGAACTTGAGACATTCGAGAACGAATTTTGGGTTAGATTGAGGCAGAATTCAGACTGGTGGCCTATAGAGCAGCAGCATATGGATTATTTTGTATCTATGATAAGCGGGAACGCGAAATAATAGATCAAACATAAAATTGAAAAAGAGTTCAGTATGTTCACAGATGTAGAAGATATTTTAAACTATCTTAGGATCTCATTCAGCTCTATTGACGAAACTGCTTTAGCTCAAACTGTGATTACCATGATGGAACAGGGAAATTAGCTATTATCTGATTTTCTGCCCAAATTCATTAGCACAGCTAGGAAAACTGGCTGAGATGATAGTGCCTTAATATTTTAATTAAAGAGAGCTTTCATTCATTCATTCATTGTTCTAGTTTAACGTCCTGTGCGGTATCTATATACAGAACCATGAAGACGGTAAGCCGCTTTGGTTAGGGAAAAAGCTTTCATCAAACAAAACCCGAAGTCCCGCCACTCTGAACCGACCCGGCTTAATGCTGAGGACGTTCCTTTCAACCGTAATTTTTTAAACTTTCCCCAGAATTCATTAACTCCCCATTCAATCAGACTAACGTTATGAGAAATTGAAAAGAGAAGGCACCTCCTCACTCGGCGTTGGTCTTCGAAGTGCTCGAAGAGTTGGCCCCGATGGTGGTGCAGCTGTCGAGGCGATGGTTGGTGCTGCTGGGACTTCGACTACCTTGCGTGGTCGTCCTGGCCCCCTTTTGAGTCCTTCAGCCTTCTTACTGGTGACTAAAGTAAATTCCTGATCATCAGTTGGTCCGACTGTTCGTATTGGCGCCATTGTTGGTTTTTCATTCCATATTTCCGCCGTTCTCGATAATAGCTCCATCCGAGCCTTCTCCACACTTCCCTTGTAGACCTGGTAGGTCCGACACGCTGCTTTCTGCCACGAACGATGTTCCTTGCCGCAGTTGGCACAAGAAACCCTTTTCCTCGGACAGTCCCGAGTTTAGTGAGCGCCAGCGCACTCACCGCACCTGCCTGCCTTTCCACACGACGCCTGGGTGTGTCCCCACTGACTGCAGTTGTAACATTGCTTTGGCTGGGACCGTGGTGACCACACCTGCGCCGTGAAGAGCATGGCGTTCATAACAAGGCCGTTTCGGACCACTTCCGTCTGCATTGCCTCCGATGGGAGGCTGACCACAATTGATCCTCGATTGCGACCGTTTTTCTTCGATCGCTGGTGTTCCTTTCCGTCGTATAACCACCGTATACGACTTATGACTAAGCCTGGAATTCGTGCCTTCATGGCCGTCTCTATCTCCCTGATGATGGCGAAATTGTCGGCATCTCTGCCCCCTTCGATTCTTGTCCTCAGTGGGACTCCGAAAACCTCGACTGGAAAATCTTGTCGTAAAATTTTAAATTCGGTTGGTTCGCGCATGTTTAATGCCGCGTCTCTCTGGGACGCCGACTGGACATACACCTCGGTATCGTTGCTCCGCATTTGACGAATCGCGTATGCACCTTGAATGTGCTCTTCTGCCTTTGAAAGCAGCTCTTCCGGCTGCAATTTTTCTGCTCCCTCGATTCTTATTCGAACCGCTGTTTTTGTCATTTGCGGAGCCACGACCGACGCGTAGCTCCTTGGTGGCGGCGTGCCCGAAACCACTGCTGGCGCAGCTTGACGAGCGGGATCCGCGAGGCTTTTCTTAACGACTTCCTCTAGCGCCATCATCCTCTCCTCGATAGGAGACTTCTTCTGGGACATTTCCGTCCAGGCCCTTTTGTGTGCGTTGAAGGCCTTCACGGCCTCGTTCACGTCCTCCATTGATGGTAAGTCCTCCTCATCCATCTCTCCCATCACGATTAATCTAACCTGTTTTAGAAGTTTCCCTAGTATTTCCAAGTTTTTATCCTTTGGAGCTGTCTGCGCTCCGCTGCCGTTGTTTGTCGAGGCCATTGTCGCATTTTGCGACGCGTCGAAACCGCTGGATTTACCCACACCAGCACCCACACCTGCCATGTTGAAGCACAGAAGATGAAATGATGAAAGGAGGGTAATGAAGATGAAAAAATAAGATTCACGATGTCAAATTGGCGATACGGGCAGCGTGGAATGCTGCGCATATTTCTGGCAAAAATGATGTTTTTTTTTTAAAGAGAGCTTTACATTCCGAGATATAATTCCGGTAAATTTGACGCGATCAGTAGACACTTCTTAAGAGTTGAACGACTTCACAGCACACGCGCATAATTACGAAGCGGAATTACGTCAGGTAAAACATTCATATTACAAATTAAAACCTTCATCAACTCACCATGATATTGGAATTTACTACTAATGTGAAAAGCGCATTCATAACAACAATCTCTTCAAACAATTTTTCTCTGTCACCATCTACTCTATAACAAATCATCATCATTTACTTTGCATCCCAAAATCACAACCCGCATCAGTTCACGTCTCCAATTATCTTTTCTCGAATAATCAAGCAGCAGTATGGCTGCGCATAACCAGCCGTCGTCCTCGGCGTCAACTGACCTAAGTGACCACCTCCACCCGAGCCTTCTTGGGATTGCTGCCGCGATGGAGCAATCAGAACGCGACCGAAAGCAGAGAATGAGCCTAGCTCAAAAATTCCTTCAAAATATCGACGCCTGGGCGAAATCCAAAGCAGGAACCGAAGGTGCGGGCCTAGTCGCGCCTTTCAATGAAAAGATTTCATCTATCGTTACTGAGTTTGCGATAGGCAACGCCTGTCAGGGGAAGCGTACTACTTTGGTGAATTATAAGTTATATTTAATCTAAAGAGAGAAGACTCTCATTGCTACATAGAAATTACAAAGAGTACGGAATCCCGGATTAACCTTATGCCGAGTTTAGCCCAATTAGAGTGCATCATTGGGAAGAGACGAGCGCCTAGATATCTACAGGCTACGACTGTCACACGCCGATGCCATTAAACCTACAGGCAAGAAACTAGCCACCGAAAACACCCAGGTAACAACTTCTGAGCCAAGGGCGGCAAAAATAGCTGACAAACCACTTCACGAACTTCCAAAAAAGACATGGGAAACCGAGTCGCCGTGGGTCACAGTTGCACGAAGAGCGACAAAGCTACCCGATCTGCCTGCTCCGTCGAACATAAGAAGGCCTGCGATACAAGCTAAGTCTCACACACAAAGTCCCCCAAAAGAAGACATGCGGCTTTTTCTTCCAATTGGACAAGAAAATGAGTGGCGGAGACTATCACCAGTTACAATTAAAAATATAGTCACCGAGAAAGCCGGTGTTGCACTTTCAGCACTCCTAGCGATCGCACAAGTTAGGTCAGGTCTCGCTATTGAATGTGCGTCTGAAGCACTCAGAGAGACACTTCTTAGGGTTGGACCTTCACTCCAAACGGAGGAAGTTGCAATAGAGCCTGCGTCAGACTGGACGTCTGTAATAGTCCCGCATGTACCACTTCATATCCGAACATTAGAGGGCAGAATTGAAGTCACGAACGACATGGTTAAAACGTGACGCCAGTCAGTTTGTGGGGTGACGCAAATTCAGGTGCGACAATATAACGCCAAAGTAGTGCAATATTCTACTAGTTGGATCATCCACTTCAAGCAGGTACCAACTAACTTAAAATTTCGCTTGTTCAACAAGAGTGGACCGGCTTTACCATTCACACGATGTCGTCCGATCGAGCAATATCAACGCTGCTGGGGCTTTCACTCCACGACAAACTGTGTCAAAGAAGCCGATGTGGAAGATGCACCGGGGGACATGAGACAAGAGATTTTCCGAACAAGATTCCCAAATGCTCAAACTGTGCAGGGCCTCATGAGTCGACTGACCTCAAATGTATGGCTCGACCCAGAAGACAGGACGGTGCAGTCGTGCCGCGCATCCCAGCGGAGCTTCGGGTAATTCGGGAACGAGGACACCGAGATTTTAAAGCAGCGCTATTAAGATTGGAAGAGAAAGGCAAGGCCCCACAGGTCATTGAGATACCAGACGCAATAATGAACGTCAATGAGTAGTAAACTCAACTCTCATCACCACCAACAAATAAATAACACCCTTCTATTTCACCAAGTGAACGTGGGAAAGGGCGGACCTAGCACAGATATAGCACTACAGCAGGCCTGGGATTGAGGGGCATATACGGTCATGGTACAAACAACGTGGACTAGGGAAAAAGGGGAGGATTACATCACAAAAAGTCATCCAGGATATAATATCCACGAACCAATTGGAAAGAGAGGAACTAGGCCTAGGGCGATGACCTTCACATGGAAAGGGCTTCACGCCACTCAGATTTTCCCATCGCCCCCATATCAAACTTCTGACTACTGCTTCGTTCAAGTATCAGGATTAATGTTCGTCAATGTCTATCGTGTACCTGGACCCAGCGGAACCTTAGAGCTTCTACTTCAGTGGACACCCTCAGGACCTTCAATTTCGGGGGGAGATTTTAATGCTGTGTCAAGACACTGGCAACCACAGACGCCACGTTAGTACGGTAACGGAGATCAGATTATGGAGTGAGCTACGGCTCAGGACATGCATCTAGTTACTACGGTTGGGGTACCCACACATTGGGACGGAAATGTTCTTGACTTGGTATGGAGCAATACAATAGCTGAGGCCATGTGTCAGAGTAGTGTGTAGACAGCAAGGAGGACCCAGGGGTCAGAGAGGTGGTATTCAGGCTAAAGGGTGCCATCCTACATTATGCATGAGATAATTGCATAGCCACTCGGCCAAAAGGCCAGACCAGAATCATAAAACACTTGATTCTGGTTATCTCCACATATATAGATTATACAGAAGGCACTCCTGACACCATGGTATCAAGCAAATACAATTGCATATCAGATCACAAGACCATAGTGGGATCCATCCTAGTGACAAAAGTCTAAGAAGCCTCTGGGATTACACCGGAACTGCGCGTGCGTGGCCAAGAACTCGAAAAGTTCTCCCAATATGTTAAAGCATGGGTGAAGCCAGGTCCGATAATCAATGTTATAGATATTGAAAATCAAGTAACAGGCTTAGTGGAAGTAATCAAAGATGCAGTCAGAGCAGTCAGACGAAAACCAAACAGAACACGTGAAAAACAGCACCATGGTGGAATAAGAAATGTAAGATCAAGTACAATGAGTTCAGATGCGCCAGAAACTCGCCAGAATTAGCAGCAAAGGCCAAGGAAAGTTTTAGGGCAGCAGTCAAAGAAGCAAAGAGAGAACATTGGAGGAAGCTGGTAGAAAATGCCACCACCAATGAACAAATTTTCAAGGTAATGCGCTGGGCTAAACCGAAACTGTGCCAAGAGCCTCCTCCCCTGAAGGTTGGAGAAGATAAATGGGTTTCAGATCCACTAGAAAGAGCGGAGAGTTTACGAGACACGCTGATGGCTAGGTTTAATGCGGCAGATGACCTGCAAACGTGGGAGGATGAACAACCAGAATCAATACCATGGGACCGATCACTCTCACTAGACGATGTGACTGCTTGCACTATTCTGACGGAAGATAAGGCACCGGGTTCAGACAAGATAACAGTTCGCCTACTCAATGCATGCTGGACAGTAATCGGAGAACTAGTAAAGGGTATCTTTCAAGCCTATCTGGATCATGGACACTTTCCAACAGCGTTCAGAGGATCTGAAGTTATCTTTCTTCCCAAACCAGGGGGGGACCTTGCAACCCCAAAGGGATGGCGACCTATCTCACTACTCTTATGTCTGGGAAAAGGATTAGAATGTATAGTTGCCAAGAGAATGGCTTGGCTGGCAATTAAGTGTAAAGTAGTCCCCCAGCAGCTTTTTGGTGCTCTCCCGGGACACTCTGCGGTTGACCTCTTATCTTGTGTTATACACGATGCGGAAGCGACAATGCGAAATAATAAGGTCATGGCAATGGTAACTCTAGATGTACAAGGAGCTTTCGATCCAGTACTTCACAAACGCCTACTACGACGGATGCGGGAACAAGGGTGGCCTAAGATATTATGCTGACGGGTCGAGTCTTTCGTGACAGCGCGGATGATACATGTCAGACATCATGAATGAACAACGGGAAATAAAGTAGTAGAGTGTGTTATGAATGCGCTTTTCACATTAGTAGTAAATTGTCATCCACGTAGTGTAGCATGCAGGGCCAAGGAAATGGAACTAGATAAGTGATAGATTACATACCCCCAATCGCTACATTCACCTGTAGACCACTCCTAAAGGAGACTAATTCAGGGGCTATCTGGAAGTATGTAGGATTGGTTAATCATCATGTAAATAATCTAGAACATAACATCACACAATAAGATACCATTCGCACCCAAACACATTATTGCCATAACCACCCAAGTACAGTCTAAGCCCCCTGAGCAGTCACAACCATTCAATTGAAGATACCAAGTGTATACGACCATATACACCACCACCCTTCAATAGAGTGCGGAGTCCCGCAAGGTTCACCACTATCACCAATCTTGTTTCTTCTCTATATTGCAGTACTAGTTTAGGTTGGAAACAAGAACAAACGCTTCGGATATGCAGACAACATTGCGGTTCTCGCTGTCGGAAGTACAGCATTGGAGGCAGTAGCCAGGCTCAAGAGGAGGTAAATAAACTTGTCCACCTAGCTAATGAGAATATGATAGACTTTGATCCTTCAAAGTCAGAGCTTCTAGTGATAGGTGGAGGACCCAAAAAGAAGCTTGATACATCGGGCCTTTCAATTCTTATAAAAGGTCATAGTTTAACCCCTTCACCTTGTGTGAGATGGCTTGGCGTTTGGTTAGATTCTCAGCTCAACTTCAAACAGCATATCCAAGAATGTTGTAGGAAAGCACAACGCATAACTCAGTTCATACGTCAAACCAACTCTGTGCAGCGCGGTGCGGCCCCGGGACTAATAATCAAAGCAGTACGGGCATGTGTTCTTAGTACGGCACAATATGGAGCAGAGGCGTGGTGTCCAGGGATGACCCAATTCACCTCCCAACGAAATAAGAAAGTTGGCACAGGAGTTGGCTGGCATACGGATCTCCTGGACAAAACCATCATGAAGGCAGTTCGAGCGACACTACCGACATTGCTAACTACCCTAATTGTGGCTCTACACAGAGAGTCGGGCATTCCACTGGCAGAAATCATCCTTCAGCGAAGGCAATTGAGAGCCGTGGCGCGCATTCAGCGAATAGCCACCTGGCACCTACTGTTGAATAGATCTCAAGAGGGACCTAAGGAAACTATAGACCGTCTAGGACTCCGCGCAGGATAGAAAAGCCGTTCGTTTAAGAGCCCGGAGCAGTACCTCATGCGATTACAGACTAGCCTGGGAAATGTACCGGGCGCCGCAGAATCTGGAATACTATTCTTCCAAAAAATGGAACAAAAAAGCCAATCAACGAAACTCGACAAGCAGTCCGAAGCTGCCCAGGCCAAAATATGGATAGAGAATTTGTCAGCGGACACTGTATGTGCGTTCCCAGATGGTTCGTCTTGCGGCTTGGTAAGATCTGCGTGGGGATACACTCTGTTCAGAGGATGGCAAATGATTGGAAGCGGAGCAGGACCTTTGATGGGGGCAGAGGCCTATGACGCAGAAATTTTAGGAGCTTAGAGAGCACTTGCGGCAGCAAACCTATCAAGGTGCTCCTAGACAGCTCAGAAGCTACCCAGGCTCTGCGCAGCGGAAGGTCAAGATCCTTCCAAGGGATAGTTGATAAGTTTGTCTCTGACTGTCGAAATCACCAGTCAGTAGAGATTCGATGGATCCCGGGACACTCAGGAATTGCAGGGAATGAGAAAGCAGCCTTGAGAGATCTTCCAGAAGAAGGAACTGACACTACGCCCTCTACAGAAATAAATCGAAGAATAAGATTTACGTTTGTATTACTCGACAGGTTTGTGAGAGAACGTGCGAGCGAGCTGGTGGCAACATGGTGGCAGGAACATGCACATCGATACTACGTGGACTTACACCTGAAGATCTGTCACGGTTTCAGTACAAGGTGCATGAGCGATCTTGTAGATACAGTATATTTATTATAATTCTCTGAGGAAAGAATTCCTACAGCTAAAGACTACAAATATATACAGTCTAAGATACTCTCCTTCGATAAGGTTCCCTCTGTGACTAGAATAGTTTAGATTCTTCAACAGCTTCCTGGAAGATTCTAAGTATACCTGTCGTCCTCATGAACCTTCAGTATGCTTACAGAAGGTTCACTAGGAATCTTCCAGGCTCCGCGTATTTTGAGATCCTTCCCGAAGGTTCCCTTGGCTTCACTGCCTGCGCTAGCCAGCGTAGGCTGCAGGAATCCCTAGGCTTAACAGCCGTTACAAGATGACACGCAAGCGACCTCCAAAACTCGCTCTGCCGAGATGGGCGTACCACAGGTTAATTGCGGCTAGGACAGGACATGGTAACTTCGTCAAATATCACGAAAGATTCAAGCATGAAGATGTTGTCAGCAAGTGTGA
The DNA here is from genome assembly GCA_900239735.1 of Blumeria hordei DH14. Taxonomy (NCBI): domain Eukaryota; kingdom Fungi; phylum Ascomycota; class Leotiomycetes; order Helotiales; family Erysiphaceae; genus Blumeria; species Blumeria hordei. The sequence continues at coordinate 6,702,211 of OENG01000023.1, forward strand.
ATGCGGACGAGAAAAACGCCCTCGACACTTTGCAGAATGCCGACCAGCCTTACAGAGTTGGAGAAGTATTAAACGGGAACCCCCCCCCCCGAGGGCGAGCGAGATGCTGGCAGAAAATGGATGGGAGAAATTCTTTGAAATCGTGACTATAACCAAATTTTATGGTGCACAAAATATACACCGGGAAGCCTAGGCACTCCCGGGTATCTTAAATGTTTTTCCTTTGGTTAGCTGCTGGGAAAATTAGGACAAGGCGCAGGGCGGATTTGTTCGGACGCCTTTTTTTCATTTTTATCATCTGTCTATTTTTTTATAAATTCTCTGGCAAGAAAAGCCATTCATGTAGGTAGTAGTGAGTCCGCAAGGATCACATACCCGTATCACGCCTCGTGGGTGTAGGGCGCAAGCCTGATACGACTAGCATTCAAATCAAATCAAATCACCATGATATTGTACAACCATTCACGCAAGCTCCGCTCAAGTCTCTTACTACTTCAGAAGAAGAAGAAGAAGAAGATACTTTGAACTTAAGACTAATTTGGACCTTTAGAGAAATACTGAGTAAATGTCGACCGAAGAACGACGTAGAGCGCTTAGCACCAAAAGAGCTTTGCATGAAAAATAATCATTGCCTCTGGTGACTCGAGGGAACATCGCTCACTAACGTGTACTATAGCGCCTTGGAATAACGACCAGGCAATTAGAGGAAGAGACCACGAAAAAGTTTAGCCTCGAGTAAAAAATGCCATCCGAGACGGAAGGAGAAGTACCCACAAATTTCGACTATTTATTCAGGAAATATTCATTCATTGTTACCCTGAACTCTAGCCAATGAAAATGGAAATGAATTTAGAACATATGTCATGTTTGACTCGAGTGCTACTGGTGTAGGATTTGTAGACACTTCTCTACTACTGGCAACATAACACATGTGTCAGAAATTAGTTCAGTTTGCTTTGCACTAGGCGTGGTGCATCTCTCTGTTGTCGAGTCATTGTCTTGTTGACTCAGCCAAAACCACAAACTACACGTTCGCAATGTTCGTAGATAGAAGACACAATACACACCTCACTTTTGTACCTTTCGGTGTGCATTGAACTAACCTTACGTATACGTAGATCAAAGCCAACCGACAACATGTCATACAATCAAAATTCACACTACCGATCACGTCGAAGATATTTTGCTTTTCGTCCCAAAATTAGCAAAGTATGACTTAACACTCGGAAAACCATGGCTCCAGCAATACGGTCGAGTCATTGACTGGAAAGATCATTACATTTAGCTCTACAAATTTTCGAGGGAAATGTTTAAAACGAGGCATCATTCAACATAATGTGAGATGCGTATCATCCAATGACATCTGTCTTGATTTATCAAAGCCATAGATGTGCTGCGTCTTCGTCGCCAAGGTGCAACAAACATGTTCGCTCTCTCAAGCAAGCAGAGCGTCGAGGTGTTTAGCTGTTATCTCGAAGAAATGGACCTAGGATTAGCAGAACTTGGGAAAATCGTCTGATACTCGACTTATGCAAAACCAGCTATAGCAGAGATGGGGCGTGGATCATTGCAAAATTCTAGAGAAAATGATAATTTGATGTTTATGCTATGCAGAATATCACACAAGATGGTGACTCTTCCGTCGAAAGCTTATCTTTACCAGCTGCTTCGACTTTAGCTAGTACCACAAGCACCTACCCATCTGGCGCATGTCTAGATGATTTTACATTGAATTTCAACCAAAACTAAGCCTAGATCCTGCAATAAAACTACCTACTCCTTATCACAAATTCCTTGACGTCTTTGATGGGAGAGAAGCAGGAAAGCTGCTCCCTCACTGAGAACCTGATCATGAGATAAACCTTGAACCAGACATAAAACTACTTCACGGGCCCTTATGGCGTATTTCTGAAGATGCTATGAACCTATTTGTGTGCTAATTTACAGAGCTGTTAAGCTACAGAGGTCGAGTCTATTTCGGCAAAGACGAAGGTTCGAAGGGTTCAAAGGTTGCAGAATAATCACCATGGGCGTTACGGCGTGCGCTAAGGATACTGGAGATCGTCCTCTGCCGAAGGTAATGTCTTAATAACCAAGGAGAATCAATACTAACGAAGGGAACTTGGAGATCATTAGACCAGCGGGGTGACAGGTATCCGAAAGGGACTAGTCAAGAAGTTGAGTTGCTGAGTGTGCGAAGAAGTTTGATGACTTGAGATCAACAGACGTACTAGAGATGTACCGAGTAGTGAAAGACTGAGAATATCTAGTTGTTAGAATACAAGATTAAAATATTCTGTAATTGCTCGAATTCAAGATTGAACAGCTGGAAATAAACATACAGTCCCTCGTAAACTTATTCAAGAGAATCTTAAAAAGGGACTTATTCGTGCTAGAAACCCATCTACAGTCGCCCCTGTGCTTTTGCCAAAAAGTCTGGAGGTGAAGTTGGGTTTTGCGTAGACTATCGTGGACTCGACTCTATCACTGCAAAAATTAGATATCCATTGCCATTATTTCAAGAAGCCTTACACCTCAGAAAAGCCAGAATATTTACTAAACCTGATGTAATTGCAGCATTCAATGGCATCAGAATTAAAGAAGGACAAGAATAGATGAGAGAATCCAACACAAGATGTTGATCATTTTAAACGTTAGTCATACCGTTCGGCCTTTCAAACGCTTCAACTATATTTCAAGCGAGGATGAAGACTGTCCCTCAAACTTTTCTTCATCGCTTTTGTACAGCTTGATTTGACTTGAAATTATCAGGGCAAGACCCTCAATATCAATTGGGAAATATTGGAATCAAACATATATAAAGACTAGTAAATTCTGGTAGCAATTTGTCTACTTTTAGCAGTCCTTCATAGTCATAGACTCAGTAGGGACAAAAATATAATTCAATTCAATTTGACTTGAAATACTTCACGTGACAGGACGGACCCTATATGTATTTAGACGTGACACGGGTAGATGGGCTCTGAGAGCTCATTGCTACCTACATGACTGGCATTAAAGCCAGAAGCGACAAAAGAAATGAAAAGGAACAATAAATGTCTGAAATACAGTGCCCTACGCCGTATCCCCATCTTCCAAGTACATTCCATCTCGAGTTGGAATCCGTCTCAACGTGATCACCTACCACCCTGTTCATTCTTCGACAGACTGCAACAGCTGCTTGTGGTTAGGAGTTGGATGAACTTCCACCATCCCTTCTCCCCTATTATTCCCCTGGCTCCAGGCGGGGCCAGTATCTCACAGCTTCTCCAACGTTGCAAAGCAGGTCGCCACTCTGAAAAATGCCAGGGCCTTTTCTCTCGGCCGCAAACGCACTTCAGATCTTCATGTTCGGGTTTGAAACGTCGATAGTAGTAGGCGTAGTCCCCGTGACCTGTTCTTGCCGCAATAAGACGACGATAAGCCCATCCTGGTAAAGCTAGTTCCGGCGGTCGTTTGCAGCGCATCAAGAGGCCGAGATCATTGTATCGTTTCGGCCAATACTCCTGCCACCACTCTTCCACGAGCTCTTGGCCGCGCTGTGTAACCCACATTCCTAATGCAGCAAAGGTTAGATTTTGAGATGCTTTTTTTTTTGCATCAGATTTTAATTGCGTATGCAGCTATTTAGCTATGACACAATATCAATGAAAATATACAGAAAATATGACTCAATGTAAAGGAAGAGCACTCGTGCCTCGGATTTCATTTGCAAGTACCACTGCGAAGTTATGGTGGCTTTTTCTTCACCCCAAGTCAACCCTTATCCGTAAATACCCACCCAGTGGAACGTCAAAAACTCTAGTTTATCCAAACATGCCTCCGTCATCCACCGAATTTTCTCCGCGCGAAATGTGGTCTTAGGCGTCTCCTTTCCAAGGGGAATAGGTGTCCAGGTTACTCAAACCATACCAGAGATTGCCACCAAGAGGTGTACCACGACACCTTCTATCGTTGACTTGTTTTTATAGTGTCCGCTGCACTCTCGCGAGCGAAGTCTTGGCGCGCACAAAGCTCAATTCGTGAAACTCCTTGCCAAAATTCAAAACGACACGCCCGTCGAGATTGTATCCATCTTCAACATCATCTTGTAAACTTGTCTCAATCCCTTTCACATCCGTCTCAGATAGCTGCCTCCTAGATTTGTGCGCCGCGCTTTGCTTCCTCCGTCGGGTGTAAATATCGGCGTGGGCGTGTATTTGGCGGCTAGCTGAGGCCAGAGAATAGTTGATGAGAGGTGTGGTCATTGAAATGAGGTTGTACTATGTCGTACTTGTAAAATTGATGAGTTTTCTGTGGGGATAGATCTCGTTGGGAGTGAAATTTGACGTGACAGAGTATTTTGAATCATTGCCACGTGGGCCCACTTCTTTGGTATTACGTAATTTGACTGAACTTGGCTCTGGGAGAATATTTCACTCCCAGGTTCGTAGAGGACACCGCGTACAGGTGTTCAGTCTTGCCCTCCTTAGCCCCACTATACTAGCTTATGAATCAAATTGAACTCTAATTTGACGTTATCCGTGACTTCTAAACCCCGTGTTAATGAGGCATCAATTCAATTTCAGTTTACACAACTAGTTATTCCCTGATTCCAACCAGCCTGCATAATTCAGCTTCGTCATTCCAAGTCAAGGATTCACATCAGCTCCTGTTTCAACATAGCAGAATTGATGCCCTAAAGCCTCGTGGACTGGCAAGGCTACGCAGGAGAGTGAACTTAAGACACTCTTCTTTGATAGAGAAGTTGCTGTCTTTGCAATTCTACCTTGCACTTGTTAGTGACCACAGTAGTCATGTCTGCAATCCTTAGTACCGATGATCTGAACGATTTTATTTCTCCCGGCGTTGCTTGTATCAAGCCTATCGAAACAATTCCAGCCAATACCTCTACAACGGTATAAGCCCCACTAAATCTGGTCTCATATCTAAATTGACTTGGAGCAGGACGATTTTGAAGTCTCGTTCAACACAGATACTACAGCCCCTCCCCCACCAGCTCAGATATCTCTCACCGACTGTCTTGCATGTTCTGGCTGCGTCACGTCAGCTGAAGCTATTCTTGTCTCCTTACAATCTCATGCAGAAGTACTAGCTGCGCTTGACTCGGCACCGGCTCTTCAAATTTCTCGGGATGGAAATGTAGATAATTTAGATCAGGGTGGTCGAATATATATTGCTAGTGTGAGCCCTCAGAGTAGAGCAAGCATAGCCGCATCATTTGGCGTCTCGAGTAGAGAAGCGGGATTTATGATAGAACAACTATTGAGTGGACCAAAAGGCATTAAGAACAGAGCTGTTTACAGGAATTCCTTTCATTGGGTTTTGGACACAAATATGATGAGAGAAGTTTGCTTATTGCTAGGGGCCGACGAGGCCATGGAATCGACATCTGTCGGAACCATGTCGGACTCTAGAGGTCATAATTCAAATGAATCACTTAAGAAACCTATTCTCACATCAAGTTGTCCTGGCTGGGTATGTTATGCAGAAAAGACACATCCTTATGTTTTGCCTCACTTATCTCGACTCAAGTCTCCTCAGGCACTTACTGGAACTCTAGTGAAATCAGTCTTAAGTCGGAAGTTAAATATCTCACCGAACAGGATCTGGCATGTTGCCATAATGCCCTGTTTTGACAAGAAGCTAGAAGCCAGCAGAGAAGAGCTTACAGACGTGACATGGGCTGGATCAGGGGCTAGCGGAATCCGTGATGTGGACTCAGTAATAACCAGCAAAGAGTTACTGATGCTTGCAGAATCTAGGCAAATTCAATTCAGTAATTTGCCCAGATGCCCTGTACCATTCATCCCTTTTCCCGACACAACAATAAATTCCTTCCTATTCTCCAACAGCCCAAAGCATTCGCCATGCAACAGTCTGCACGAGGCCGGCACCTCGGGTGGGTATTTATTCTATATTTTAAACCGATATGCTTCAAAACACGAAGGTGCCACTATTCACACCTCTCGTGGTCGCAACATCGATGTCATGGAGTTTTCTGTCATCTCCTCAGCCGGTAATATTCTCTTCAGGGCTGCACGATACTACGGCTTTCGGAACATTCAAAACCTTGTCCGCCGGCTCAAACCGGCTGTTATCAGGCGGCTCGAGCCAGCTCGCGCTGATCCTCGCCCACGCAAGACCCCCAGCTTCGCATACGACTACGTTGAAGTCATGGCATGTCCTGGCGGTTGCACCAACGGCGGTGGACAGATCAAAGAAGAAGAAGCTAGAGCATTTGTCTCTCAGCGAGAGCCACGAGCTTGGCTTGCTGCTGTTGACGAAGCTTACTTCTCTGCTGACGAGGGCTCAGATACTTCTGTTGCTGATTTACAAAGCTCGGCAAGTTCTGACGACTCCATCACTGATCTCAGGAATTTTCTTGCTCATTGGAGCGCTACTACTGGTATTGATACACGAAAACTAGTCTATACAACTTTTCGGGAGGTTTCCAGTGATGTGGGCAAGGAGAGTGCACATTCTCAGCAAATTACTGCCATTGCTGGGAAAGCTGGTGGGGGTTGGTGATGGCTCTCTCTATGACCGATACAGATATAGTTTTTTCTATGAATATTACATCTTGGGCGGGGATTAGGAAAACTTGCTAGATAAAACCGCCATGTGCATGTCAACACCATTTTAAATGACACCCAGGTCTCCCTTTCTCATGGATTTCCGCTTTTAGTAACCCTAGTCCGCTATAATTGAACCTAAATCCTAAACCGACTAGACATAACTGTACCATGTAGCTCAGTAAAAGTGTCTCACTAGAGTGACGAACCAGCGATCTTCTAGTTGAAGAAGGTGAGAGACAAAAGTAATCGAACTTGAAAGACAATAATCCGGACCTCGAACTAGCTCGCGTCACGACGACAAATAGGTTGAATATTTGTGCAATCTTAACACGAACGACCTCCCCTCTTGGAAAACCCAAATCCAGACTCATTGGGTCCTCTTGGCTCTCGAATAATAGTGTTGTATTCTCGGCCGGCACACCGTAAGCCACCGCCATTTCTTTTTGATGCAGGGACGCCCGCTGATGATGTATGGTTCGGATCGTACAGTAGGCCTTTGTTTGTTGTCTGGGTAGCCAGCCTTGGGTCTTCATGATTATTATAACTCCGGCCGCCCGCCTTGTTTTTTTGGTTGCCACGATGGGCTGGCACAGCGTCGTTAGATCTAAGTGGATTTCCCAGCACGTTTTCGTGACTCGTAGAGTCTTTGGACCCTAGGATACGAGCACGCGCAGCATCGTAGCGCTTCTGCTTTTCCTCCCTATCCCGCTGCGCCTTCAGCTTCAGCTCGCCGGCAGTCGGCTGAGCCTTGGACTCCTTATCTTCATGGTCGTTTTCGAGGACGAGGCTGGAGAGGCCGGTGGCCGGATCGAGACGCTCGACCATGCGTGGTGCGGGGTTGCGGCTGAGGACCTTGAGGGCCGGCTTGAACTCGCACTTCAGCGGCACATTGTCGCGAGCGGCCAGGTAGTGAAAGGTCTTCAGATCTTCTCTGCCCAGAGCATTAGCCAAGACTGCGTGTGGTGGGGGGGTAGGCGTCGCGGCATTACGCAGCATTCCAGAGCTTCTTGTTCCTCTCCGCGTGTTCCGCGAGCCGCTCGGCTTTCGTGATTCTCTCCGGCTGCTCGAGCGTCGCGCCATCGTCGGCTGCGTCGACCTGCGATTCCCAATCGTCATCCCACGCGTCGGGAACCGTCAATTTTCGGCTCATGGCTGTTCATCAAGGATATGGTGAGGGTTCAAGAGTAGGTCGTCTTGCCTGATCCGGGGGTGGTCGGGGCGAGAAGCATGGCCTTGGTCCGGGCTAGGCACGCTTCCACCTCCCACGAGCCTAGCGGGCCCTCTAGTCCACGACTCTGCCTCGAGCCTGCGTTTCATGCTCTAGCACCAATCATCGCTAGAGAACTTCACCATGTCGTGTGAGTCATAGCAGGTCTACATACTTCAACCCGACCGTTCTGTAATCTAACTGAAGCAGCGCCCAAGGTCAACCAGCCGCGTCTTCGAGATAAGTCAAAAGCAACAGCCGGTGAAGAGCCTACTCAGTCCTCTGATCCCCATGCCACGCAAAATATCAACACTACTGGCTACGCTCTCGATGACAACACCAAGGCGAAATTCAATTTCGGCGCCCCTGGCTCCAGCTATGATTCTAGGAAGTATGCCGAGGAATATGATAGGACCGAGGCATCAATACTTGACCGAGATTGGGACATCTGTTCGTAATTAGACAAAATGGCCCGTTCAATTTTCTGACTCATCGCTAGCTCGTTACGGCGACCCGTTAGCTAATGCTATTGTCTAAATATTACTGACTTATCACCCCTAAGATCCGTTCGGGTAAATCAAGAAATGCGCCGAGGTTCTCCATCCAACCTTACACTTGGTCCAGGCGCAGGGTAGATAATTATTTCGACCAGCTACTAAGAGGGTTATATATGCCAAATATTCATTGCATGATTACAAGTGTAGTACCTCGTGCCCCTTTCAAATCATGTAAATCGCATTTGGGAATCTATGTTGATCATCACGAATAGGAAATTGTTTATCGGTCAAGAATGGCAAACAAAGCCGTTTCTTTAAACGACAAATGGTAAACAGTTAGTTTCTCTAGTAATGCAATAGATCTGGTTAAGAGTATTTGTGATCCTCATGTCTACGATTACATTATGATGACCAGTATAACATGATTCAAAGAGGTGCTAGTATACATCGCCCAAAGATGTTATCTTCTGGCAGAGCTTTACACTTACTTTTAAGGACCCCCTTTTGGTTTAGCTAAGATCTAAGAGTAGCCTTTAGCACTGCTTAATGGGCAGCTTTAATTGTATCTTTTTTCGAGCATATGTCCTTAAACTGACTACATGATCTAACTCTGGGTTATTTTGACCTATTTTTCCTTGAAGCAGATATATATTCCAGAGTGAAGATCAATCTGCATCGAGCTATCGCATGCGGCATGCGAGTATGAACTAAATAAGCGACCGAAGAATTGAGGAACATTGTTCATATGAATCATCCACTGAAATGGAGTAATGCTTTTACTCAAAGCCTTTAGATCAACTTGAATTGGTAACTTGGACGAAATTGAGTGAAAATCTGGAGTTGAGCTATCGAAAAAGTAAGATTGAACGGATTATCAGCATGTCCCCAAAATTTTGAGTTTCGTTTGCTGACTACACGATGTAAGACTCTTCCTTTCATAATGGTAGTAACAATGACTTTTAAGTGTCGGCCCATACGATTATTTGTGACTATGAAGACTCTGGAAGGAGACTACTTTTAACAGCAAACATCTTGCTGCAGATGGTAGCAGTGAAGCCATCAACCTGTCGTGAATATTGATCCACTTGCCGGGCGTTAATCATACTCTCTAATCGGCTTGGTTCGGCAGGTAATTTGAATAATTTATCCCATTCATCCTCAGGTAATGGTGGCAGTTTTTGTGTGACTCGAGTCACATTTTCAGCTGCGCGTTTTGTTTTCCATGCAGTAATTTTAGTCTGCTCACGTGCCAATTGTCTCTGGAAGTATTGGAAATTGTTAAGTTCGGTGTGATGTGTTTCGATACTATCCAGCAGCTGATCGCAAGTTTTTTCGAGAAATGGATCGATGGAAAGGTCTAAGGAATCCATGTTCGGGTACAGAGGAATGGGTGTTTGTTTGTTATTTATTTCGGAGAGACTTGCAGGAATTTGTGACTTTGCGGGAATGGTGGTTGGAAGTTGATGAAGGAATGAGGTTAGGAGGTGAGAATTGTGAATGACAATAGGTAATTCGACCATGATCTCTTTGTAAGAAAATTTAGACTTCTGCAAACTATTTCTGGTCAGTATTTTTTGAAGGCATGTAATAACCTGCTTACATTTCTGTGGTGAACTTGCCCTCCTTATATGCAGCCATGAATGTCGGGGACAGTCTTAGGGCTTGTAGACAGAGGGCACCCTGAGAGCTCTTTCCGACGTCATGGACTATAGCAACTGTCCTTTCATTTACCTCCTTTTGATAATGATATTGATTTTCAATGAAGTTAGAGTTAATGAAATTTCCCATATTTGCACTTGTGTACCACCCTACACTATTTGCGTCAACGTTAACTTCACGCAAACATTTAATCATTTCATTTTGATACGTAGTATTCGATTTAGAGCGTGGAGCAGCAGCAGCTAGGTTTGATGCAGCAGCATGGTCATTGGAGTGCGAGTCCGAATAAGATATTTCGGTGCTCGGAAGAGGAAAGCAGTTTGTAACTTGGAGGGTCTTATCCTGATCCATACCCACCAAGGAGCCAAATGCTGTGCTTGGAAAGGCTGTGGAGCAAGCTTTGATTATTTTCATAACCACCTAATGATTGTGATAGTTAGCCAAAGTTGTCTCGAAATATTTTGAGTCAGTGTACCAAGGCATCCATCTGAACCTCATTTAGAGGAGTTTCTTTCAATGCTGACTCCGCCATGATTTCTAGTGGCTTATCGCGGCGCACCCAAAAACGAGGTGATTTAATTAAGACTTAGAAGGGTTGTGTACTGATTCTCAGAAAAGTGATGGGAAATGAATCACTGTCACTGGTAGTAAATTTGAACGAGTTTGTGGGATCGCAAGCGACACATAAATCCTAGATACAGTTACAGCCGGCCTTTCGTCAGCCCCGAGAAACTACCGTTCAATGTCATGAGCTAATAAAAACACATAAATCTGCTCACTCGATTTTAAAGATGTATCAGGATAGATCAAGCAACTAAGGTTTTAAGGTTTTTACCGTCAAATTTTAGATTATTTGCCGGCAAAGACGAATTCTTCACCATCCAGAGACGCCGATATAATCGCTCAGTATGCTTTTCATATTTAGGATAGTCAAGAATAACCGCTTCCAGATCGCAGTTGAAAAAAATCACAATTATAACTATAATAGACGACTTCTCATCAATGTCGATCTTGTAATTCTCATTTGAGCCTCTAACTCAATATTTACATATATCATGTCGCCTCAAGAGCCGATGAAGGAGTTTCTCTGATTGTAAATGGAAGCTCGTCCAATTAATCACCTATTATCTCCCACTCTAAGGACACGATGCTATGTATCACCGGGAGTAGGAAAATAAGTCGAATAATGCAACGTTTGTGATTTGGTTACGGGGGACTGCTGCCTTAACATCTCTGCCTATTGACGAAAGGGAAGTAGCCAAAGTTTTGAAAATTGAATATAAATAGGCCCATAATATGTATTCTAGGACTGACAGATTTCGAGAAGTTTCGATTTGGAATGTTTGTGGGCACCGAAGCTATGTTTAGAGTAATCAGCTAGGAGGACTTTTATTGTCTATAGTTCCAAAGCATTTCCCAGCACCCACTATGAAAGAAGCTGGGATATGCTACTATACCTTAAACGGACACTGTTAGGACTTCCTTGACAGTTCAACACTACCTTCGGTAAGCGGTCGAAAGGAGGCTAGAAAGGCATATTGTAACTTTCTATGGGTTTACATAAGTCTGCAGCGCCTAGATGGTCAGTCTCGGAGGAAAAGACTGAACACCTGTACGCGGTGTCCTCTACGAACCTGGGAGTGAAATATTCTCCCAGAGCCAAGCTCAGTCAAATTTCGCAATAACGAACAAGTTGGCCCATGAGGCAATGATTCAAAATACTTCGCCATGTCAAATTTTCGCTCCCAACGAGTTCGACTCCTACCTAAGTCTCGTCAAGTTTACAAGTACGACTTAGTACAACCTCATTTCAATGACCACACCTCTCATCAACTATTCTCTGGCCTCAGCTAGCCGCCAAATACACGCCCACGCCGATATTTACACCCGACGGAGGAAGCAAAGCGCGGCGCACAAATCTAGGAGGCAGTTATTTGAGACGGATGTGAAAGGGATTGAGACAAGTTTACAAGATGATGTTGAAGATGGATACAATCTCGACAGGCGTGTAATTTTGAATTTTGGCAAGGAGTTTTACGAATTGAGCTTTGTGCGCGCCAAGAGTTCGCTTGCGAGAGTGCAGCGGACACTATAAAAACACGCAAACGATGGAAGGTGCCGTGGCACGCCTCCTGGTGGTGTTCTCCGGTATAGTTTGAGTAGCCTGAACACCTATTCCCCTTGGGAAGGAGACGCCTAAGACCACATTTCGCGCGGAGAAAATTCAGTGGATGACGGAGGCATGTTTGGATAAACTAGAGTTTTTGACGTTCCACTGGGTGGGTATTCACGGATGAGGGTTGACTTGGAGCGAAGAAAAAGCCGCCATAACTTTGCAGTGGCTCTTGCAAATGAAATCCGAGGCATGAGTGCTCTTCCTTTACATTGAGTCATCTATTCTGTACATTTTCTTCGATATTGTGTCATAGTTAGTTTGCTGCATACGCAATTAAAATATAATGCAAAAAAAAAAAGGCCTGTGAAAGCATCTCCGTCGGAAATAAATGGGAATGGAGGCATATATACTCCTGTGCCATAGGTAGACAGGACTTACAAATTTCTTAACAGCCGATCCAATGAGATTAAAATCACCAAGCAGACACCAAACAAACAATAAGGGCTATGCTTGATGTGCTCGCTCTGTACCTTCATAGCAGTACAACTTCGGGCCCCAAATAGCTGGCTAGCTGCATACGCAATTCAAATCTGACGCATAAGTAACCTTTCGGCACTGATGAGATTTCAATGTATTTTTCTGCTTTGCAGCTTAGGTTACTCCATACACTACCTGAATATCTATTAGTTGTGCATCTGGCAGCCTCCTAGCTGTAATTTCACCCTCATAGTTATTTGGCTGATTTAGTCTAAATGTTACTACCTGAATCTGAAACTAACTACAATGGTAGAATCCTCTCTGACTTGGCCAATGCAAATTTAGACACATGACTTGAGACTAATAGCGCCAAATCGGGCTAAAACTTCAATGTTATTTGATTAGGATCAGAATTTGAATTCATCATCCTCATTCATTGCCCTACAGTCCCAAAAAGGTGTTTTAAATCCTAGTATTCTGAAGGAAGGAAATCTTTCTGTTTGCTGTCTTTGGTTTTCCTACTTGTCACTCAGGAAGCACAGATATATGTATCGCCATCTATGTAAACCCACCACATCATCTCTATCGATCCCAAGAACAGCATGCTCTGGTTCTTTCCCTCAACAGCATATCAACACACATTGTCTGAGTGCAAGGCTGAAAAACTGTTCGTGGTGCCTTTTACGAACCTGGGAGTGAAACATTCTCCCAGAGCCAAGTTCAGTCAGATTTCGCAATACCGAACTAGTTGGCCCACAAGGCAATGATTCAAAATACTCTGCCACGTCAATTTTTACTCCCAACGAATTGGACTCCTATCTAAGTCTCATCAAGTCTACAAGTACGATCTAGTACATTCTCATTCCAATGACCGCACCTCTCATCAAATTTCCTGGCTTCAGGTGGTCGCCAAATACACGCCCACACTGATATTTACACCCGACGGTGGAAGCAAAGCGTGGCGCACAAATCCGGGAGACAGAAACTTTGGATGGATATAAGAGGGATCAGGACAAGTTCACAAGATGATGCAGACGATGTTGTGATTTGATTATCGCATTACACTAGATTTATCTCGGCCAAGTGCCAGGGATAAAGCACATCTATAAGAGAACTTCACAGCTCTACGTGGCCATCATTACGATCGACCGTTGAGGTGCAGCTCTAAATAATGGCATGGAGTAATGTGGGATAGTATTGCATGGAATTGGGGTTGTAGTACTTCCTGCATAGATGGTGATGCACTGTATTATTGGTACCAAATATGTTTTTTTAAGCTCAGTCTACCACCGTGGTATATAGATTATTATAACTAAGTTATTCATCATTTGATCAATTTCCGATAACCGTTATCCACCTTCTCTGCTATCCCTAGGCTATTCAATATTTAATACCTACTCAAATCTTAATCATAATAGACAACGGATACGACCTAGACAGGCGTCTGATTTTGAATTTTGGCTGGGAGTTTCACGAATTGAGCCTTGTGCGCGCCAAGTCTTCGCTTGCAAGAGTGCAGCTGACACTATAAACACAAGTCAACGAAGGAAGGAGTCGTGGTCCACCGACTGGTGGTGTTCTCTGGTACATTTTGAGTAGCCTGGGTACTTACTTCCCTTGGGAAAGAGACGCCTCAGACTCTATTTCGCACGGAGAAAATTAAATAGATGATGGAGGCATGGCTGGATAGCTCTGGGTTTTTGAGACGTTGCCCTAGGTGGGTATTCACGGATGAGGGTTGACTTGAAGTGAAGAAAAAGCCGGAATAACTTCGCAGCGACTTGCAAATGAAATCCGAGGCATGAGTGCTCTTCTTGTATTTCGAGTCATTTTTTCTATACATTTTCTCTGATATTGTGTCATAGCTAGCTAGCTGCGTAAAGAATTAAAACCTGATGCAAAAATAAATGTCATCTAGAATTATTGTATCCAGCTTTGGTTAAAGTTTTGGTTTGTTTTTCTTTTGATATCGCTAGGGTTATTTATCCTGGCTTCGTATGACTGATCTTTGGCTCGTTTCCAGATTTCTGCCACGCCATTTGATCATCGAGGGCGCTAAATGATCATGTGGTTGAAATTCCGTAATCGATGGTCTCAAGGACAGCTTGGACTATAGTCTTCTTATTATTTTTTCAGTATAAATATGAGATAAAGCCCGCGGGCCCAACTCGAATTTCCGGTGATAGATTAGTTTAGGCCTTTGTTTAGTTACGGTAAAGAGAGAATCGCGATTCCTGGAGACATATATTCCGCCATTCCGAATATCTATCTCGATAGAATTTGACTGCTTTCTAGGTTTCGGGGTGAACTACACAGAGTATTGAGGTTATCGGATGCGCCTTTGGTTTGACCAAAATTTCGGCCACTCAAAGTATGATGGGAGCTTTTGCAGTCCTCTCTACTGTCTTTTGAACTGGTCCTCATCGAAAATTTCCACGCAGTGTTCCAGATATAATATCCCGCTGTTAACTCAAACTTAGTCTCCTCCTTGATTGGGCAGCTAGATACTACTACAGGCAGATTATATAATCTTTAGAAATGATTGGGTTTTTGAACTTTTTGAATTTGATTTCAATTAACCTGATCATGCACTCAATGGGTTCATGCAGGTGACTATTTTCATTTTTTACGAAGGAAGAAACAAATTTAGTGGAAACCCCTATATTTCTGCCTGTTTATATTGCTTTCAGCGTATTTAGTTTACCTTTAGAAATGCAGTTAACACTGTTCGAGCCAGCGGTCTCCTGTCTCGAGTGTGATATGTGTCCTAGTTATCCAAACCTTACTTGAGAAACCAGACAAGAAGATGTACCACTGCACCATCCAGCCATAGTGGTATGTCTAGCGCTTCCTGCGCCGTTGGACTTTTCTCTTAAATTGATTGGGGTGTAACTATGGATTAAAAGTTATGCAAGGCTGGAAATTCAAGGCTGGTGCGTAATGCAGGATTCGGAACGAATAAATTGTAACGCTTTCAGTATTACGTTAAAAATACCCTGGCACAGGGCATACAGAGAATTTTTTTTCAAGATCCATAGCATTACAGCAATTGTAAAATGGGAAACTTGAACAAACCCGGAAGTACGTATGCACTTCATAAATTTGATAGGAAAAATTCTAAGACCAGTTTTAAACAGAGCCGAAAAGTAAACGGCAGCCTGTGCGACTCCGGCATAAAATTGAGAAAGCCTCAGCAGCAAAGCAAAAAAAGGCGCGGAAGGCAGCAAAAAAGAATCCTGAATGGCGGTCTAAGATTAAAAAAGACCCTGGCATTCCTAATCTGTTTCCCTTGAAAGACAAAATACTAGCCGAGATAGAAGAAGCCCGAAGAAGAAAGGCAGAAGAGGCTGAGAAGAGAAAAATAAATGCAAAGACAGCTAGAAACCAAGAGAAATCTGGAGAGCAGGTGGAAATCGAGGTTGAAGCAAGGATGGAAGGAGTTGAAGAACAAGAAATTCTGGATGAAGAAATGCACGAAGATACTAGCGACGAAGCAAATCCAATGGCCGCCTTACTAGCTTGTGCTAGAGCAGCTGCAAAAGAATATGAGGATAATCCTGAATCGGAGGACGAAATGGACGAAGATGTCTCCGAAGATGACGCCGACAACGATGAAGTTGAAACATTAAATCTTGGCTCCCGAAAAGACGGATCAAGAAAGGCATTTGATAAAGTCTTTAAGCAAGTTGTTGACCAGGCTGACGTAGTACTATACGTTCTAGACTCTCGTGATCCTGAAGGTACAAGATCCAGGGAGGTGGAACGAATGGTCATGGCAGCTGCCAGTGGCGGAAAACGCATGATTCTTGTTCTCAACAAGATAGACTTAATTCCTACCTCAGCCCTCAAAGCCTGGCTTACGTATCTTCGCCATTATTTTCCAACAATTCCGCTGCGAGCTTCAGGCTCAGCACCGAATGCTTGTACTTTCAATCATAAGAAATTGACAGTCCAAAATACTTCAGCAACCTTATTTAAGGCTTTAAAAGCTTACGCAGCAGCTAAACAGCTGAAACGATCAATCTCTGTGGGTGTCATTGGCTACCCAAATGTAGGAAAATCCTCAGTTATCAACGCCCTTTCCTCACGTCTCAGCGGGTCTAGTACAGCCTGTCCTGTCGGTGCTGAGGCGGGTGTGACCACAGCTTTACGAGAAGTAAAAATCGATGGCAAGCTCAAACTTTTAGATTCACCTGGTATTGTCTTTCCAAGTGTAGGAAATGGCGGTAAGGAATCTAAGCAACAAGAACAGGCTCGATTAACTCTCCTGAATGCTATGCCCCCGAAGATGATCGGTGATCCTATACCAGCTATTACTTTGCTCCTAAAGCGTCTCTCTGCTTCCAAGGAGATGTATGAAAAGCTCTTAAAAGTATATGACTTACCGCCGCTAATGACACGAAACGGAGATCCGACAATAGACTTCCTAGCGCAAGCAGCGCGGAAGAGAGGTCGACTAGGCAAAGGAGGTGTGCCCAACATTAACAGTGCAGCCATGATGGTCCTTACAGATTGGCGAGACGGCAGGATCCAGGGATGGACTGAGGCGCCCGTTCTGCCCGTCTCCACATCTTCAGAGACAGGGCAGACACTTCCAGAAGGTCACGTCACCGGTGATCAAAAGCAGATCGTGACAGAGTGGGCAGCCGAATTCAAAATTGAGGGCCTGTGGGGAGATGGCGAGAACGAAATATGCGATGAGGAAGGTTAAACTTCGTTACAATTGTTTGATCTGATCATGTATGGCTTGGGGTGTTTAGGTGTTAAGTGGAATTCGACGAGTAGTTTGTTAATCTTTCACTGCATCTTCAAAGTTCAATAAAAAATTACCCAGTTGCATTGGATTTAAAAGATGATTGATAATAGGGTGGACCAGGTATTAGAAAGCTCTTTCGAAGATTATATCTGTCAGTCATCGGTCATCACTTGTTCATATTGGCCTCCAACCATATATTGAAATTTACTGTAATGGCTCATATAATAAAATTGCTTCTATTAAGTGCTTTAATATTTCCTATCCATCATCACTGCACCACGCATGTCCTGCGATTGATTCCTGCTGACAAAGAAGTTTGGGGACGCTATTTCTAACCATGACATATACCCTAAAAATATTACTGCACACCGACGTAGCTCATCTTTTAATGACTTTTTCCAGCTCCATCTTGACTTTCCGCTTACCTGTGCCTTCTTCTTTCACATCACTTATACGGACGATAACCTTGCTAAATAACTCCACCTCGATTTCCCGGCTCCCAACTGTTTTTAGTACATAGTTTTCTGCATCAAACTGGCCTTCTGGCTCAATTTCGGCCAAATCCCGCAGACGTATCAAGTTTTCAATGCCGAATCTTGGTACAAAAACAACGAATCCGTTTGAAAAAATCTTCATTATGAATCCCTCCTCTTGAACAATCCGACCTTTAAGGGCCTGACCCACATAGTATTCAATGGAAGCACGACCTGCATATTGAGCATTACGGTGACGTATGTTGATGTTCTTACAGACCGTTTCTAGCTTGCCTCGGCTCCGCACACTAGCGTCTAGTGTCTCGTAGTTGATTGCAGCCGCCAACTGCCGATGTGCAACGAGATCTGCGTATCGACGGATAGGGGAAGTAAAATGTGTATAGATCGTAGAAGCCAGCCCATAATGACGGAATTCAGGGTAAGCCTGAGTCCCTGAACAGAAATATTCGGCTGATGTCATACAGCGCGTAGCTATAATTCTCACCATAGTATTGAAGAAAGGTTCTTGGGCATCAACACACTTATCGAGTGACTCGGCAAGTTCTTTCGAAGTGGAAGTGCGAAGTTCCAAGCCACGCTTAACCTTAAGTTGGTTGGCAAGTTCTTCGAAGTTAGTTTTCGGCGGTGCTCCGTGGCGACGAAGCATAGCTGTCTGAGGAAATGCTTCGTATATTTTGGCAGCTACACTAGTATTAGCGAGTAACATAAATTCCTCAACTAGAGACATTGTATCTAGATGCTTCTTTGTTTTGATATCAATAGGATCAGAAGTTTCGGATTCTGTTTCAACTCGAACCTCTGGCGAGGATAGACTAAGAGCTCCGGCCTCCATACGCTTTTTGTTGAATTTTTTAGAGAGCATTAATAGGATTCTCATAGATTTAGTTAGATCATCTTGTTGCATCTCATCATCTACCCTGGTCTGAGCATCTTCGTAGCTAAATGCCTCGCGAGATTTGATAACCGATTTGGTAAATTCAGACTTTACAATATTAGCCTCAGGTGTAATTTCCCAGATGGCAGAGAAAGCATAGCGCTCAACGTAAGGTTTGAGCGAGCAGAGATCGGTACCGAGGAGCATGGGTAACATATCGATTCGTTTATCAACAAGATAGACAGTTGTGCCTCGAACACTAGCCTCTGTGTCCATTGCAGTGTTGGGCTTGACGAAGTGTGACACATCTGCAATATGCACACCAACCTCAAAATTACCGTTAGGTAGTGGCCGGGCATGTAAAGCGTCGTCAATATCTTGACATCCAATAGGGTCAATACTGCAAATCCCCAAATGCCTCAAGTCACGCCTATTGATCCATCCCGGATCCTCTTTATTTTGAGGTACTACCCAGTTATGGCCTTGAGTGGGTAAACAATCTAATACCGACTTTGGGAAAGGCCTATATTGGACGTCAAATTCAAGTAGTAGTGCCTCAGTCTCCGCTTCCTTTGTTTCCAAATCTCCCAATGACCGGACAAAATGTCCCACGGGGTATCTTGAGTCTCGATCCCATGAGTCAATGGTCACTAATACCCTTTTTCCGATTATCTCGCCGGCTTGCCTTGTTCTAATCCGAATTTTCGGTATTTTTTTGTCCATGGGAATTAAAAAGACTGTTTGTTGCTTTCTTCCTAATTTGAGAGATTGATTCACAGAAGATTCATCCACATGGCCGACATATTGTCGCCAATTTCTCTTGATTATACCTACAACCTTTGCCGCCGGTTGCGGTCGGCCTTCGAGATTATTACGGTGAACCATTTTAACTTCTTCCTGGAGCGCCTTTTTTTCCCTTTCCGTCACTACAGCTTCTTTGTCTTCGGCATCCGCGTTCTCGTACCTATTAAGTGTCGCGTCTTCAATAATTTTTGTACTTGATTCCTTCCATTGATCTCTAGGTAAGACTTCCACAACAACAACATCCCCCTGTATTGCTCGATTGATGTTCTCTTTTCCCAGGATAATTAAACTTTTGTCAAACGTAGGAACGTGCACAGAGCCTTCTAGGTAATTGTATGGTGACACATTAAATATGCCTTGATGTAATGTTCCATTCTTTACTCCGGTCATCATTTTACTGAGTGAAAAATATTCTGGATAGATGTTTTGAGGTGTGCTTCCTTGTCTTATATCTAAGTTTTCTTTTGATGCAGAAAGCATATCAAGTAGCTGGTCGGAGTTTTCAAGGCTTGATATGTAATCTTCGAGAGAAGCAGCATCAATTCCATCTCTTTTAGCTTTTCTTAAATTTTCCTTATCGTTACTCAACATTACTACGCTCGGTACTTTCGCTTTTCCTCTCACAGTCTGCCTCAGATGTTCATCGTACCACCTCACAGCTCTTCGGACGGCACGATCATTTCGATCATTAATGCTTTCACCCGGATCACGTAACACGTAAGTTTCGAGACGAAAGTCATTGAAGAAGACATAATAACGTTTTTCTTCGCTCTTTGTCAATCCAATTAAACGGTTATATAGCGGTAACGAGCGATTCCTCAATTCTTCGAGGACTGTTTGTAGAATTATGACATCGTAAAATGCAGAGGTTGATTCGAATAGATCCAGTGCATTAAGAAGAGCATTTGTGTCTGGAACTATATAGTGGCCGGATTTATAAACGCTAGTGCTTGCAGGCGTTGTAGAGAGGACGAATGGTGCAACTTTTAGATATATCAGATGTTGCTCCAATATATAATGAAATATCTGACCTACAATTGTTTCTTGAATTTCGAGGAGCAATGTCGAGACAACTAGCACACAGCCTTGAAGAACAGGGAATATCTTGTCTTAGGTAAAGTTCCCGTACGATCTTTTGTACCTTGCCACTCTTCGTAGAGCGAATATATACCTTACTAGATATATTCTCGGTATAAGGATCTGACACAAGTGAATTCTTCAAGCTGATCATATTGCTTTTTTGGTGTCAGGTATCGCTGTGGACTAATTACTATCGACTGTGAAGCTGTCAGTATAAGCCGGTCTAAGCATATTTCGTGATCCGATGAGGCTGAATAGCAAAAATTTCGGTTAGTTGGCAAGAAACGATTTCTGCGAGTCACAAAGATTCGAACGGCAGACAATCCATCATTCCGGAGGACAGGCCTGAACACCTGCGCGCGGTATCCTCTACGGACCTGGGAGTAAAATATACACAGTGCCAAGTTCAGTCAGATTTCGCAATACCGAAGTAGTTGGCCCACAAGGCAATGATTCAAAATACTCTGCCACGTCAATTTTTACTCCCAACGAATTGGACTCCTATCTAAGTCTCATCAAGTCTACAAGTACGATCTAGTACATTCTCATTCCAATGACCACACCTCTCGTCGAATTTTTCTGGCTTCAGGTGGTCGCCAAATACACGCCCACGCCAATATTTACACCCGGCGGAGGAAGCAAAGCATGGCGCACAAATCTGGGAGACAGTTTTTCGGGATTGACGTGAGAGGGGTTGGGACAAGTTCACAAAATGACACGGAGGATGTATACAATCTCGACGGGCGTCTGATTTTGAATTTTGGCAAAGAGTTTCACGAATTGAGCCTTATGCGCGCCAAGTCTTCGCTTGCAAGAGTGCAGCTGACACTATAAAAACAAGTCAACGATAGAAGGTGTCGTGGTCCGCCTCTTGATGGCAATCTCTGGTATGGTTTGAGTAACCTGGGCACCTATTCCACTTGGGAAGGAGACACCTCAGACTCCATGTCGCGCGGAGAAAATTCAGTGGATGGTGAAGGCAGTCTGGATAACTCAGGTTTTTTGAGACGTTGCCCTAGGTGGGTATTCACGGATGAGGCTTGACGTTGGGTGAAGAAAAAGCCGGCATAACTCCGCAGTGGTACTTGCAAATGAAATCCGAGGCATGAGTGCTCTTCTTGTATATCGAGTCATCTTTTCCATAAATTTTCTCTGATATTGTGTCACAGTTAGACAGCTGCATACGAATTCAAAATCTGATGCAATATAAATCAAACCAAACACAGCTTTTAGCGCTGATCGAAATAATAGTCGTGCTGGGGCTATTTAATCACTGTTTCTTAAACTAGCACTAGTACTTTGGACATGGGTGCACTCATGTCAACTGTAACTGTTACATCACAATAAAAGGTGTCGGGAATGTGGATTCCGAATCTAACCAAAATATGGGACCATCAGCAAATGCCATCAAAGAAGTGTACGAGACAGAAGAACTTCAAAATCTCCTTATATATGATCCCTAAAGCTTTTTAGTTCTCGCCACGTCAAACTCAACGAATCCTGTAAAGAACACTTAGATTTTGGACGGAGGTTGGGATATTCACATCTGTAATGATGCGAAGAAATGGCAATTGGAAATATCCAGATCAGCGAATAAAGGAGGAATGATACAAGCAGACAATTCTAACATACCTATTGAGGGATATGGAAAAGTCAGAGTCGCTGTTGACACACCAGCAGGCAAAAAACACATTACTCTTAAGAATTTGGGACTAGCTCATGGTTCATAACTAATATAGTGTCAATGCAATTGCTAAATGAAGCTGCCTTCACAGGAGCAGTAGGGCTCCAACTAAATTAGAGGGTCAAGACTAACCTACCGCTTTCTTTTTGTATTAAAATGGGGGACACATCTTATTCAACAACCCGAAAAACACTGAAACCTGTGGGGTCACACTAATTAACAAACTAAATTACGACTCAGCACTGCGCACCATTACAGAGGCCAGTCTACATAAAATGTTATCACATGCTAACTCAGAAGTAATTTCTCACATAAATGGTCCAGATCATGCAATAAATAAAGATACGTCTTATCCTGCGCCAAAAACAAAAAAATGTACATCATGTTCTTTGGCCAAATCAAAGAAAATAATTTCAAGAAAAGTAGGCTCTGAAAAATCACGTAGCGGTACTCATTTTTACTGTCCTCATAGTCATTTCAATTTAATTTACGCTTGCCGGACGAAAACAGAATTTAGGCTTACCATACAAACTGCATTTCAAATCGTAAAGACGGAGTGGAGACAAGAAGTACGTGTATTCCGTTTAGATGGCAAGACATCCTTAATCCAACAATATAAGGAACCTATAATCAAGTATAGAATAATTTGCCAAATTTCAGCACCTGATACATCGGAACAGAACGGTGCAGCAGAGCTCTCTGGGGGAGTGTTAATTTTCAAAGCAAGAGCAATTGGTATAGAGGCATCACTACCCACAAACATCTGGCCGGAGACAGTAAAATATGCAATATATTTTGCTAATAGGACTCCGATTCGACAGTTGAAATAGAAAACACTGTTTGAAGTTATACATGGTGCGAAGCCAAGCTATTCTCACTTGCATATTCGTGGTTATCGAGCTTACACCTTAAAAAAGCATATTCCAAAACCAAACAAACTAAATTCAAGAGCACACATAGGGCACCTTGTCGGACACAATTCAACAAACTTATTCAGAATATAGATTCCGAGTAAAAATAAGGCGATCAGAACAAGTTTTATGATCCTAGGGTCTTTGATCTAGGGTCAGTAGTGTGGGAGCCAGTTGAGAACCTAATTAAAGTAATAGAACCCACAGAACAGGATGATCATACTCTTGAAGCAGAAATAGAAGCGGAGAACCAAGATATCATCGTGGAGATACCACTCAACCCTAAAAAATTAGAAAAATTATACTCGCCAAAAATTACTCCAAGTAGTAGACCAACTATTTCGTACGCAGATTTGGAAGATAAAAAGATTTTGATTAAAAAATCAAAAGTGATAAATAGTAATATAAGTGAATTCTACATTATACATGGTAAAAGAAAGCGCAAGCAAGTTAACCTAACTGCATTTCAAAACTTGTTTGTAGTGGGAAAGAAAATTGTAGAGCCAAACAAAATACATCGAAATGAGATACCACAACCTCACAAAAATCACCAGGGAGTGCTACAATATCAATATCCAGCTGAATTTAAAGCGGCAGAGTTAAGGGAATTCAAAATACTTTTCAAAAAAGAGCTATGTACCAAAATTGGCGCAGATAAAATAGAGGGTATGAAAGCATGTGGAAGCTTAGAGTTTGATATAAAGCCTTCACCATTGATGTGGGTTTATACCTACAAATTCGATGCTAATGGCTACTTGTTATCATTTAAAGCGAGATTAGTTGCTAGAGACCTACAAATAACAACCGAAGAAACGTTCGCAACGACTTTAGCAGCACAAGTCTTTAGAGCAGCAATGGTTATCTCCGCCGTTAACGAATACAAAATATGCCAGTATGATACTGTTGCTGTTGGATCATAGGTGTCAATGCCCTCTGGTGTGAGTCCGTACTGGGTGGAGCTAGCCCATATGGGACTAGCTCCCACACACCACGATATGTGTTCTCCCCGCAGAGAACACCAAGTAGAAGTAGAACCACAAGAATGAATGCAATACGTTTCCTGTTATCTCTTTAAGCACTAGTGCACCAGACCCTCCCAACACTGATCAGTGGTTGATTTGGTCAACCACAGACAGCAAGGAAGAAGAGACAGACCCCATCTTCGAAGACCTCCCTGGCGCTTGAAGCCATACTCTCGAGAGAAGATTCTGTGCAAAGCAATAAGCCGTCGAGCTTTCTTTTTCGCAAACCTCCGGCGCGTCCTCCAACGCAAACAACAGTACGAACTTTTGCAAAGACCTCCCTGGCGCCTGACGCTATACTCTCTGGCAGAAGACCATCTCCGCACTACAATACCACCGAAAATCACGTTAGAAGCTGTGCCAATTGAGCAGCTGATTCCACGCAAAATAACCAAAACACAACGTGCTGACCTCGCTTCCGCCCGATATGCCATCTTCAAGCAACAGGGCTAGCGACACAGGCGATTCAAGCACAAGCCCCCGAAAAATGGAGTACACGCGCGAAGAACTCATGGAAGGGATCCGCGTCAACAAGAGTGAATGGAATGTCATCGAGCCCGACCTGTGGCACTCCCCAATCTCCCCGACCTCAAATGCGACACATCTCACGACTTTCGTCGCCAGAGCTATTCAGAACTACGACTTTGAACAACTGTACGATGATGACGTGTTCTACGCCTTCCGTGAGGAATTTGAGACTTGGAACAAAGACATGTTCGACACGGTGTACATGCCCTTCCGGCGCGAGCTGAAGATCTTCCTCCGATTTCACGGAGTCTACACAGGCAGAAACAATGGCAGGATAGGGCAACAGCTTGCCCATATGATACAACTAGAGGAAGCCCCGAGTGGAATGAAGACGAGCTCCGCACTGCGAAGTTTGACACTCAGTCCCGTGCTTTCGAAAAACAACAAGCACTGCTACGCTCAAGCCCGAAGATGTCGGAGAAGAAAAGAGAGCCAAACGAACAGGACCCCCAGTCCGACAAGCCCATACTCCCAGTTAAGCAACAACCTCCTCCCTCTCCTCATGTACAACCAGAAAACAAGCAAGACAATGTCCACCAACCGATGAATTGGCCGATTGGATCGTCAGAACCACCGCTCCCACCGAGAGAAGGTACGACGCTGCCGAGCCAGACAACGCCGTTCCCGCCGCCGCCGCCGCAACAATCATGGTCACGAGCACCATACGCTCCCTACCCGGTGCAGATGCAGTACATGCCTCAACCGAATCTCCCTTCGTACGATCCGTACAGTACACTTCCTCCACGCCCAGTTCCCAACGCGCGCCTCGATCCTAACATTTCTTCACAATTTGTCAAGACATTCGATCGGAAGAAGAAGTACACCGGCGAGCCATATGATTTACTAGAAGATAAACTCCGCATGTTCTTTAACATCTGCTACCATGCCGAGATTCGCCCAGAGCAGTTCCACGCCGTTTTTCCTCGCATCCTCACTGGACGAGCGGAAGCCTACTACCTTCACTACATCAATCGGGACGACACCTTCGCCGCGGCGTATGAAAAAATAAAAACACACTTTGACACCGAGGTCAATCACCACTACTACTACACCGATTGGACCAGTACTACATTCAATAAAATGCGTCAAGAGTCGACCGAAAAGAACATGCACAAAGTCCTACAGACCCTGCTGGACAAGCTCCAACTGTGCCAACGCGCACTTGGTCCAGACTACGCCGGTGAAGCCAACCTCCGCACTGCTGTGATCAAAGCATGCCGAGGAGTACCCGAACTTGAACACGCGTTATTCAAGCCAGCCAAACTGTGTGAGGAACTGTTCTCAGACATGCGTTCATCAATTGAGACGCATATGAGCCGTGTCTCCACTCAACAGATGATAATGGATGAT
Source organism: Blumeria hordei DH14 (assembly GCA_900239735.1). NCBI lineage: Eukaryota > Fungi > Ascomycota > Leotiomycetes > Helotiales > Erysiphaceae > Blumeria > Blumeria hordei. The sequence goes on from OENG01000023.1 coordinate 6,728,248, forward strand.
GCCGAAGACGGCCAGTATTACCTCGACCGCCGCTACAATAACAGCAGAAGGGGCCGAGGCAACTTTCGAGGAGGAAGCCGTCGTGACGACCCCGCGAACAAAGTCGAGGAGGCCGCCGTGACGTTCGACCCCGTGACTGGAAGAAGAAGTGCTTCGTATGCCACAAAGAAGGATGCTGGTCAACTAAGCACACTGACGAAGAACGCCGCAAGTCCCGCAACGCGTACGTCGCCCACTGCAATTTCACTGGTACCACTATAGACGACTTCGCAACCTATCTGACCGACTACGAAGGTCATGAGATGAATCAGCAGTTGCCCCAGGACGAAAAGTCTGATGATGATGAAGAGTACGATGAATCTGATACTTTCTTAGTCGAGACTTGTCAATACCTCACTAACCAGGCTTTCTTGCACCAGCTCACCGGCGAAGATGTCTTTCGCACGAACAACTCAGACGTCCCCGCCACTCAATTCATGATTCAAGACCGGTACTCGAAGATGAGATTCCAAGGTATCCTTCCTGATACAGGCGCTGCACGAGTCTCCACTGCTGGCAAAGAGCAGTATCTCGCGCTTCAGCGTGAGGATCCATCAGTCCAAATGGATGAATCAACTGCTGGTCAGGCATCAATCCGGTTCGGAAAAGGCTCAACGACGACCTCAATTGGTACTGTCACAATTGAGACACCAATTGGAACAACTAAGTTCCACGTGCTCGACACGCCTACACCCTTCCTGTTGTGCCTTGCCGATATGGACCGCCTTGGAGTTTATTTCAACAACACTACGGACGAACTCATTCGAGGCAAGAAGACCATCCCGGTGATCCGCAAATGGGGCCACCCGTGGTTCTTCTTAAGCAAAACGGAGAACGCAGGTGTCTTTCTTTCCGAAATCGAACTACGGCGCCTGCACCGCCGCTTCGGGCACCCAGCGACCAACCGCCTATACCAACTTTTGGAAAAGGCTGGTCACGACGATGTCGATAAAGGGACTTTAGAGATGATTGCCAAGTCCTGTCATCACTGTCAAATGCACAGCACGGCACCGAGACGATTCAAATTCACCCTTAAGGACGACCATGAATTCAATTACGAGATCCTGGTAGACGTGATGTACCTCAACAACCGCCCCGTTCTCCATGTTGTCGACTCAGCTACAGCCTTCCAAGGCGCCCGATTCTTACCATCGATGTCTGCCAAAGATACCTGGGAAGTACTACGCTCGCTCTGGATCGACACCTACCAAGGCCCGCCCGATATCATCACCCACGATGCCGGCACAAACTTTGCCTCTACGGAATTCCACAACGAGGCCAAGGTCTTAGGCATCTCATGCAAACAGGTGCCAGTCGAGGCCCACTGGTCAATCGGCAAGCTCGAGAGATATCACTCACCACTACGCCGCGCGTTTGAGATTCTGTTTACTGAACTCGGAAGCAGCACAACAGTCGAAGCAATCCTACAAATGGCCGTGAAAGCAGTAAACGACACGGCTGGACCTGACGGGTTAGTTCCTACCCTTCTCGTGTTCGGGGCATACCCCCGCATGACATTGGACTCTCCGCCCTCGCCATCGACTCTAAAGCGTTCTGACGCAATCCAAAAGGCGATGAAGGTCCTTCGCAAGGTCGCAGCTGAGCGACAGGTGAACGATGCACTCAACACGCGCAACGGCCCGTCTACCGCCGACGTCCTCGCGCTCCCGCTGCAGAGCGAGGTTCGGGTCTGGCGTGAGAAGGATGGCTGGCAGGGACCCTACAAGATTGCTGCTACCGATGGCCACAACGTGACGCTGGATATGGTAAATGGACCTGCAACCTTCAGATCTACTCTACTCCAACCGTACTACCGAGGCGCCGCTACCGACCCTATTCCGAGCTCCTCGAACCATGACCAAGATGGTGAGACCGAGCAGCCCCAAGGACAGCATGATCCACAGCCTGAACCACCCCGACCACGCAAACGAGGTCGCCCTCCCGGCTCCAAGAACAAACCGAAGAGGACCAATGATGCCTTCCTAAGCACAAAAGAGAAAAACGACCGCGATCTCGCTGTCAAGCTGCGGAACGATGGTGTCATCACAACTCCCGGTGCTCCATTCGAAGAGTCGGACGCAAAGGAGATAGATGACCTTATTGGCCGCGGTGTGTTCAGCTTTGAGCTGTATGACCCAGTTCAACACGGCAAGCACCGCATATTTAAGTCACGAATGGTGCGCGAAATCAAAGGCAAGACCGAAAAGCCCTATGAGAAATCCAGATTGGTCATCCAAGGCTACAAGGACAAGGCAAAGGAGACAATTCTGACACAATCGCCAACGATCCAGCGCGCAAGCCAACGCCTCCTTCTGGCCCTCGCACCGTCGCTGATGAAAAAGGGCATGACACTGACTCTCCGCGATATCACGCAAGCATACCCTCAGGCCCAGACCGACCTGTTCCGCGTTGTATTGGCCGACCTGCCTGCTGAGTTGAAACAGAAGTACCCTGAGAACACGATCATCCGCGTCATTAAGCCACTTTACGGCATCGCTGAAGCTGGCGTCCATTGGTTTGCGACGTATCAAGGCCACCACACGTCCGAACTGGACATGTCAACGTCAACATTTGACCCATGTCTGATGATCACCAACCACGGCCCAACGACATTTGGAATGATCGGAATGCAAACTGACGACACTCTGATCTTGGCCACACCCGCCTTCTCGACAACTGAAGAAGAAAAGATCCAGAAGGCGCAGTTTCGATCCAAGCCCAAGACGCTCCTGTCTCCAGAAACACCACTGGACTTCAACGGAGCGAAACTGACGCTGGAAGATGAGATCGTAGTACTCAAGCAGAAAGGCCAAGGGACCAAGATTGATCTTATAGACACAAGGGCAACTGACCGTGCCCAGAGGTACGTGGAACAGCGCGCTCGCGGCGCGTACATCGCGTCAATCTGCCAACCAGACGCGTCATTTGATTTGTCCGTGGCTGCACAGGCTCAAAACCCGGATGAAGCAGAATGTGAAAAGCTCAACAACCGCCTCAAGTGGCAGATGGGTAACATCCAACGTGGACTGAGGTACGTGCCTATCGACCTCACCACCGCCAAGCTCATGGTATTTACCGATGGGTCGTTCGCCAACAACAAGGACCTGAGCTCCCAGATTGGCTTCATTCTTACGCTTGTCACCGAGACGGCCCGCACGGATAACCAGTTCGACATCCGTGGCAACCTCATCCACTGGAGCTCGACCAAGTGCAAGCGCGTCACTCGAAGCGTCCTAGCCTCCGAGATCTATGGCATGGTGAACGGCTTTGACGTCGGACTGTCCATCGCGACGACGGTTCGCATGATCACAGACCGACTGGGACTACCAGCTATCCCCCTGGTTGTCTGCACGGATTCGTTCTCCCTGTACGAATGCCTTGTGAAGCTGGGAACTACGAAGGAGAAGCGCCTGATGATTGATATCATGGCGTTGAGGCAGTCATATGAGAGACGAGAGATTGCAGAGATCAGGTGGATCAACGGCAAGGACAATCCCTCTGATGCGATGACAAAGGCATCCCCCAACCGCGCACTTGAGCGCTTCGTCAATGACAACGAGTTGACGATCAGGATGGAAGGATTCGTCCAGAGGACGATGGAGTGATTGTCGATGGACTTGACGTTGAAAGGTTTTGACGGCAGTATTTAAAAGACTGCCAGTGTTGGATCATAGGTGTCAATGCCCTCTGGTGTGAGTCCGTACTGGGTGGAGCTAGCCCATATGGGACTAGCTCCCACACACCACGATATGTGTTCTCCCCGCAGAGAACACCAAGTAGAAGTAGAACCACAAGAATGAATGCAATACGTTTCCTGTTATCTCTTTAAGCACTAGTGCACCAGACCCTCCCAACAGTTGCAGCATATACTAAAGCAGAAATTCCAAACCCTGTAATTGCCTACCTACCTGACGGGTTCCAGCTCACTGGGGCTTTCCTTTTAATAAAACGCGCATTGTATGGCTTACCTGAATCAGCGTTACTCTGGCAAAACCATCTCCAATCAACTCTTATAGGTTTAGGGTCCACACCCGTACCTGGTGTAAACTGCCTTTTCATTAATGAAAGTCTGATCATCTTATTCTATGTAGATAATATTATTGTCATGTACCATGAACGAAGTATCCCAAAAGCGAACTTTTTTGAGTGGCAGTTAATGAAAAAATATCATGGAAAGCCTTTGGGGCAAATATATCACTTTCTAGTGGTTAGAGTTGCCAGAGATGAATCAAAGAGGAAGATTTGGCTAGTTCAAGATACCTACGTTGAAAATATAGCTAAATATTAAATCGACGCCAAAAACGCCACTTCTAACTCCTTCGTTGTATCCATGCTCGGGTCAAGCTGCAGCCAGAGAGATTCATAGTTATCTGCAGCGCTTAGGGAAATTAAATTACGCAGCAGTAATTACCAGACCAGATATTGCATACGGAGTATTTAAGCTACCTCAATTCTTGCAAAATCCATCAAAATAACACGTAGAAGCCGCAGATCATATGATTAGATGTTGTTCAGGCACTAAGTATAGGGGCATAGAATATAGTGGAGGGACGGCAGATACTACCTGCCGAACATTTGTTGCATCGAGCGATACGTCCTTTGCGGATGACCCTGACACTAGATGTAGCTCAAAAGGATTCTGTCTCCAGCTTTTCAATGGAATAATTTATTAGAAGGCAACTTAACAAAAGACAGTGTTGACATCTAACACTGAAGCCAAGCTATTGGCACTTTCAGTAACGGCCAGATAATACATCTATTTCGGAACCTCCATCTCGACATCAAATCACCAGTTACACTTTGTGATAATCAACAAACTATTCAACAACTAAAGAAGAAAGCTCAAAAACTAGCAAACCTTTTATAACACGTCGACATCCATCAGTGCTGGCTTAGGCAAGAAGTTCGGGAAGGTAGAACAATCGTCAAATGAGTCGAAACTAAGATGATCGCCGATGGGTTTACGAAGATGCTACCTGCACAGAGACACCAGTTATTTATCGAATAAATGAATTCGATAGACGTTCAAATGTCCAATATACAAGATAACCCTATTTCAAACTCAATTTAAATATATTTAATATGATATTCATAACAATCCGCAATTTATTCTAGGATATCAGTTCCGTGCCCTGCCAAAAAACCTGAGGGGTTATGTCGTACAAAATATCATAATATCTAAATAATCACCTTTGTTAAGATTGTTAATCTGAATGCAACTAAAGTACAAGATTAAAGCGTCACTGGCTACAGCCGGATCATGCATATGGTATAATCAGAAATTAGATAGATGCCCACTTTCCTGTGCACAATTCCGCTGGTATCCGCAATTTTTATTCTGTCATTACAATCAAGTCACTCAATCTTCCATTAAACCGCATTAATTTTACTATGCCTGGTTACAATTTCCACTTGTAATTTGTTATTAAGGGAACAAACAGGACTAATTTCAGAACCATTTAAAGGAGGGAAATACGAGCTTTTTGCGTAAATAATTGTAATTATTGGCCTATTGTCACAGTCTAAGCATAGGCACTTGGGCAACCTTATGGTCAGAGGTAGTTTATTTTCAATCTATGGTGAACTACAGATTGAAAATGATAATAACGGTTACTTTATACATGGTTATTATCCAAGCCAATGACACAGTTTTCTATCCGGATCACTTCTCGTATCCCTTCTCGTGCCCTATTCTTGGAGGTATTCGCCACTTTGTAAGACCCTGCTTCCAAGAATAGTCCCTGCCTAGTTTCATGCTAAGCCTGCGTTAGACAGCGCAGGCTACAGGCAATTACCGGCTTACAAGCCGTCACACCTATATCTGAATTTTGGTAGCAATTGTAAGAATAATTTCAAGATGTATCTAACAACTAAGATAGTATCCTCATAAAGGATAATCAATTACATCAACTCTGAGAAAGATTCACATTAGTATAACTTTACCTAACACCCTGTCTCCAGCTTTAGAGCAACTATTGGCGCTATCGTGGTCAAATTCAAGACTACAGTCATTTCTTTTTGTTGGAAATTCAGACTCTATGTGTCTGAAGTTTCCGTATGATTGGAACAACTAAGATTCTCACGACCTGACTCACAACCTAGATGATCGATATCTCCTTTATTGGGCATGTTTGATGCTTGAGACTCGATAAGTGCATGGTATGGTCTGATACCCGTGTAGGCTTTCATCCACCGACCCTGACCCCATACTCATGTTGTATACTGTCGTGCGACTCACTGTCATTGTTAGAGTATGGAACGAGTGATGGATGGTATCTAATTTGGATTTGGTCTGTCAAGTATACATGTTTATAAGTTGTCTAGGAATCACCTAGACAGATGATCTAATCAATTCAATTTATTCAATCCATCTTCTATTTCTCCACAGTATATCACATATTCTCCCGATTCATATCATTATTATTCTATCCATAAAATCGCGCCCATATTCTTTGAGCCGCCTTACTCATCGAACCCATACCGATTTTCCAACACTTTTCAGCACGTGAGGGCAGGGAAAGGATGGCGATGTACAACACAATTTTAGCTAGTCGTGTCTTGGACTGAATGCCAATTGCACTTCCTACAGGTAACGAAGGAATACAGATATATAAAATTTAATAGGGGGAGGGGGTTTTTATCGTAATGATTTCCCTCTCATGTAAATATACAGATAGGTTCATAGCCGCCTCCATAGGCCCAAAGGTGTCATAGGCTATAGCCTAGCACAACTCAGGCATAAGCCTAAGGAATTTGAATATTGAAGGACTAGTATGACGTAGGGCTAAATGATGATGGGAGATCCAAACATTCTACATACTAATTGTTGAATGGTTATAGGGCTAGGCTTTGGCGGAAAGTAGAGAAGCCGAGCAGTTAGGCACCTTGGCAAGAGATATCCACCACAACTTGTTTTCCATACCATTCATCTCATTTTCATAACTCGAAACCTTGGCATAAAGCCAGATCATTCATATAATGGGCCCCCCCAGTTAATTTCCCCTTCAGTTGAAGATTCTCTCTTGTACCTAGATCTAGATAGCTCGTGAATAACATCTATCTCACGACTCTTAACATAGGGCGCCAGATCAGGTTAAATGAAATCAAATATTTAACGTCGTGCCCGCGCACAACGAGCGAACTTTTCACGAACCAGTTGGCCCAGTCTAAGTAAAACCACCCGACGTGTTAACGCCTACACAGACCCAACGAAGCAAATATAAGCCGGGATCTTATCATTCTTCGCTCGAAGATTCAGTTTACGTGGATTTCTTCCGTCCAACGAATCTCATGATATGCAGATGTGCTGTGCTTGAACCCACGTAGATACAACGTAGAGCTCAAGTTATGGTGGTCACGCGAGTGCATACAATTGCTCTGTTTGCTCCAGCTTCGTTGATTTGTTATCATTAGTAAGCGATAGTCTAGGGACTATAACTAGAGATCATTCCTCGCCGCACTACCTGACCTAATAGGCCCAGCAGCCCATCTATGATCACTAGCAGCTAACTCCCACAAATTGTATGTACACCCGAATCATATACCTATCACAAGAAGAAGGTTCTAAATGAAGAAAAAGAAATTGGTTACATCGATTCGTGATTCCCTTCAAATCAGACTTGTCGTTGTGCTGTTTTGAAGAAATTTGTGACGCGCACCAAGTTATTGAACGCATTACCCCCCTCCGCTGAAGCAAGAGCTCGAGTTTCGCTGGGATTAGAATTCTGTGCCCTTTGAAACTGTGCCTGGAATTGTCCCAAATAGCAATAGACAGAGTGGTTGGAGGACTTCTCTAGTCCGCATGTGCAGATTAGAATGGCGTTTTTGTGCTGAAACCTACGTTGATAGCTTGCGAAATCGCCATTTCCGGATCGTGCAGGTGGTAGATATCCTAAATTGCGACGCCCTAGACGAGTGAGCTCTACAGTTTTCTCAGTATCTTGGCGGTGCGTTTTCGGCCAATTGAAATAAAACGGCAGCGTCATATTGGGCTTTGAATTCTCTTGCTCTCTAAATGAAGAGTTCTGAGCGTGTCTCTTTTTAAGCAGGCGTGTGACTCAAGTAGCAAATACACGGTAAGCCTCAACTCCAAAATGATGATACGAATCAAGCTCTCTATGCTAGGTCCTGTATGCCTAGCGTGGGTGGAAAATGGGGGATTTACCTGTAGATAGATAGAGACGTTGTAGCCCTCTGATAGTTGGGACAAGTCTTTTGCTAAATGATATCGGAATCAATCCTAGTCTCTCATTAAGCAATCTCGTGAATTATTCGAATTTCTGTGATATTAGACGTACATACACAAAGTCGACATGAAGTTTAAAATCGATAAAAATGACAGAAAATTCTAAATAGGGTGTGGTTGCTGTTTAATAGCTTAGTCCAACTTCTTTTTATGCAGTCTAGGGCGCTGGGGACTGTCGTTGACTCATATACAATAGAAGTTGTCGTGGCTAATTTGCCGAAACCCTGGTATTGGCGCCCACAAACGTTCCAAAGTTGGATACCCGGAGAAAATGTCAGTCACAGCATGGTCTTCAGAGACCTTTTACCCCTCTCGCTCCACATCTCAGCCGTCTATCTTTCCTCAATTGTTTGTCCCATAAGAGCTACAGTTCTCCATAAGCAAGGACCAAGGCTTTGTATTTTTCGTCTTGATTTCCTCCTTGCGGGTATAAATAGGGCCGTAAATTTATGGTGGGAGATGGCTGGTAATTAATGGGACAGGCTCCCGTTTTAAATTTAAGCGACGCCTTTATCAGTCGTTGAGGCGAGATGATGCGTGGTTAGAGACAGGTTGATGACTTAGATGAGAATGGTAAGATATAAATTGTCGAGAAGTTGTCAAATGGAGATATGCTTGAGGTTGCTTTCGATTTCGATTCGGATGCTACTCTTCCTGGCTATACTAGACATGCAGATAATACTTATCGATTACACAGGCATTACTGGAAGGTGAATAATTCATCTTTGATAGCCGCAGGGCACTTTTTCCCTGATACAATTTATCTTTTTCTATATCTTTCTATTTCTTAAAGTTCCTCTAGCAAGTAAAGCCATTCGCGTAGGAAGTAGTGAGTCAGTATAGATCATATTCCCGCATCATGTCTCTTGGATGTATGGCGTAAGCTTGATACGAGTAATAGCCAAAGAAAGTCAGATCATCGTGAGCTGAATTGTGTTCATTTCAAAAAATCTATTACAGCAAGACTGAATATTAAAAATGGGGGTTAAAGCTCAAATGTGGTACTTCTCAGGGCTGTTTATTGTGTGGCACGAAGATAAAAGTGTAGTGCAGAACACTGGCACATTAGAAGTGATGGTATTATTTGATTTCAGTTTTGCATTTTGAGTTCACGCCATTCGACGGATAGCCGGCACCATGCCCCTAGGTGCCGGGCCAGTACCGAGTAACAATAAAAATATCATCCTCGTCATTGGCTGAAACGAAGATGAACTTCTTAAAGCGTCTGAAGTCTTGAAACTTATGCATTTTACAGTTGCATGAACTCAGATTTATATCATTTGGATTCTAGGGGTGCGTGATGCTTGATGCTCTCTTGGTGTTTATGAGACTTATTCATATATATATATATATATATATATACACATATATTCACGGTTTAATTTTTAATTAGAACCTGTAAACTATATCATCTCAATGAATACTTTTCTATTTTTAACCTTGCTTTTCTCATTAGAACTTAACATCAAAGATAGCAACTAAGCCCGCGGTTGTAATCAACGGCCTTTCCAATTATATGGATCTTTTAATAAAACCTGCTAAATTATATTCTTTAAAGCGAGTGACTTTGAGTATAAGCTGGCCTGAATAGGTCTATGACACAGTAGAAGAGTAATGAAGGCGTGTTGAGCATTACCGCTCGCTCGCTCGCTCAAGTCAGCGATTAAGAAAAAGTGTTTCGTTTACTGCCTCTCCAAAAGTGCAAAACATCGTACCCGAACAAATTAGTCAGATGATATATATCACGTGATAAACACTCTGATAATTTGTATAGCCAATTCTCCACCTCCTCAACAGTCTTAATATTTGTGCTAATTGAATCGTGAGAACAAGCTTCACTCATCACTCAAATATATTCTTCTATAAACGGTTCTCGTCGAGTAAGGGTGGCGTTATTTTATTGATTAATGAGCGTCAACATTGAAGTGGACTGATTTCATCCTGGCCTAGGATAAGGCACCAAACTCTCCTAAGATCTAATCAATTTTAAACACACTGCGTTGCGAAGAATTTAAAAACCTCGTGTGTTAGGTTGAACACTCCACACTAATCAGCCCAATACAACATAAAGTCTAGTCTAGGCATATAGATGTATTCAAGGAGAGATTAGGGTTGCAAGACGGGCAGGAGTCACATTTATCAATTAAAGCTCAACGTCCTTTTATTGAAATTTTAACGAAACTTTGAGGGTAGTTTTAAAGTATTAATAATGCCACAACAACTGAGTGCTAAAGAGCAATCGCTTTTCCGCACCGTTGTGCGCAATTACGAGGATAAACAATATAAAAAGGGTCTTCAAGATTTACCCACAGATCAACCAAAAAGCTAACTTCACTCAGGAATCAAGGCAGCAGATCAGATATTACGAAGAAACCCTAAACATGGTGATACTCTCGCTATGAAAGCTCTCATCCTGAATTCACAGGGCAAAACTGAAGAAGCTTTTGCATTGGCAAAAGTGGCCCTACAATGTGACATGAAATCACACGTCTGCTGGCATGTTTACGGGCTATTATACCGCGCAGCCAAAAATTTCGAAGAAGCTATAAAGGCATACAAGTTTGCGCTGAGATTAGAGCCTGAATCTCAGCAAATTCAACGCGACCTGGCACTATTGCAGATACAGATGAGAGATTATCAGGGCTATATTGCTAGTCGAAAATCAATGGTGCAGTCAAGGCCGGGTTTGAGGGCAAACTGGACAGCTTTAGCAGTAGCACATCATCTGAATGGAGACCTTGCCGAAGCAGAGCGTGTACTAACATCCTACGAACTTACTCTGAAGAACCCACCGCCTAAGAATGACTTTGAAAATTCGGAGGCTGTGATGTACAAGAACCTTTTGATTTTTGAGCAAGGAGATATACAGAAAGCTTTGGAGCACTTGAACTCCACGGACAAGTCGAGTCTTGATCGATTGGCGGTACTTGAGCTTCGTGCATCGTACCTTGCTAGGCTCGGCAGAAGGGAAGAAGCAGCGAAAGCTTATCACGCTCTTCTAGAACGTAACTCTGAGTATAAGAAATACTACGATGAGCTTGTAGAAGTAATGGATATTAATCCATCAGATCAAAAAGCTCGAAAATCTATATATGATGAGTATGCCAAAAAAAATCCTCGATGTGATGCTGCGCGTCGTCTGCCACTCGATTTTCTAGAGGGTATGTTTAGACTGCTGGCCTCGCTTGATTTTCGCTAACAGCAAAATCAGGTGAGGAATTTCGGGAAGCTGCTGATCAGTATCTTCATCGAATGCTGAACAAAGGAGTCCCTTCTACATTTGCAAATCTGAAGCATCTTTACTCTAGCTTATTTAAGAAAGAAGCCCTTGGTGACTTGGCACATCAGCTACTTACCCGCAGTGAGGATGGAGGTAACGCAGATCTCAAGGACCAAGTTATTCCCCTTAGGCTCAAATCATCGATATATTACTTCCTCGCTCAACACTACAGTTACTACCTAAGTCGTGATCTAGAGAAGGCAATGGAATACATCGAAAAGGCAATAGAGATTGACCCCACTAGCGTTGACTTCTGTATGACCAAGGCTCGAATCTGGAAACATTATGGCAATAGCCAAAAGGCAGCTGAAATAATGGAAAAAGCGAGGCTGTTAGATGTACGGGACCGACATATCAATACGAAAGCAGCCAAGTATCAGCTTCGGAATAATGAGTCTGAAAAAGCTCTTCAAACTGTAGGTCTCTTCACTCGTACAGATACTCCAGGAGGCCCTCTCGCCGATCTTTACGATATGCAATGCATGTGGTTTCTGACTGAAGATGGAGAATCATACGCTCGCCAAGGAAATATTGGACTAGCTCTCAAGCGTTTTACGTCAGTTTATAATATATTCGATGTTTGGCAAGAAGATCAGTTTGATTTCCACAGTTTTTCACTCAGAAAAGGACAAATACGAGCCTACATCGATATGATAAGGTGGGAAAATAAGCTGCGAGAGCACCCATTTTATGCTAGGGCAGCTCTATCTGCGATTAGTATTTACACTCAAATGCATGATGTACAACTTGAGAAATGTGTCAATGGAGACACCAATGCGAACAATTCTACTGTGGGAAATAAGAAGACTTCCAAGAAGTCACACAAGGATTTCAAAAAGGCTGAACGCGAATCTGCATCCAAAAATAATGATCCAAACAAAGCCAAAGCCGCAAGAAAAGAAGAGGTTAAGAAGGATGATGATCCTGATGGCTCGAAGCTCGCATCTTCAACTGATCCAATGAAGGATGCAATGAAATTTTTGTTGCCTTTAATTCAATTTAGACCCAAAAGCATCGATGTACAGCTAGCCGCATTTGAAGTATATATACGTCGAAGTAAGTGAGATCTCTCTTTTGTGTGCGACTGTAAGCCTAAATGTGTTTTCAGAAAAATATTTGCTAGCCCTAAAGTGCCTACTGGCTTCCATCTCTCTTGACAAAGATCATGCCAGAGTCCATGAGCAAATTGTGCGATTTAAACTAGCCGTGGACAATGATATGAGCTCGCTTTTACCAAAGTCAGCAGAAGTAATAAAGTCTGAGCTCGAATGTTTGCTGGACAACTGTAGCCTCATTGATTTTAATAATAAATACTTTGAGAAGAACAAGGAATTTGCTAGTAAGGTCATATCAGCTTTAAAGGCAAGAAAGCTCCTAGATAAAGGTCCAGAACATTCCTGCGACAAAAATCTCGCTGCTATCCTTGATTTGCCCACCATTACACTAGATGAAGCGAGAGAAGGACTCAAGCTATTGAAGCAATGGAACAGCACTGAGTCAGAGAACTTCAGGTTAAAATCTTCGTCAAAATGGCCAAGAGCATTGTTCGGAAAAGATTAAACAAATAAAAGTTAAATTTGTGATAGATATGAAGGTTTTTAATATATGTCCTAATGAGGAAACTAGTACAAATATTCGAGGAGGTCCTGGTAGAAAAACTCTCTTTCAAAACCATTATGGACCGATACTGTGATCATGACTCGTTAATGAGCCAAAAGTGCTCGGGCAGGAGACCTTAAGAATAAGTTCTTGTCTAGATCAAGACATAATATAACCTATCCAACCTTATCTGCAATTGACAAAATTTTACAGACATAATATACATGAACGTGCAACTCTCAACCCTATCACAGTGGCGCAGCTTTCTTCTTTGATGGTGAATCTTGAGGTTTGGGAGCTAAGTGATTTTAGAATAGTATCTGATCAAACACTTAAGCCTCTCTAGAAACAAGAAATGCTTTTCCAGTCTCCCAAATTTTTCTTACACGACCTTTAATCCAACCTTCAATTTCTACTTCTGGAACATGGATTTTTTTAGCTCTTAATTCATCATCTTGACTCAGCTCGAATCTGCGCATTCGACTTGCAATCCGTGGGTCAAGTCTAACTGGTTCTAACCACGTGCGCTCGGGCTCGCCATCTGCACGAACCCAAACCGATTTATGCCACTCCTTTTCTTCACACTCAAGAGCTAACTGTTGTTCGGCGATTTGTGTGGACCGTTCCGTTGTACCCGAAACAACTTGAGTCGAGGTCTGATCTGAAGAGCTAGGTATAGACATGTCAGCTACTGAGCTCACGTGGTAAGGTCGGTAATTTGATAAAACGACAGCGGCAGTCTCTCGGCCAATTTCATCGGCTAGAGCACGTCGATTCAGAAATCTATAGAGGCGTCTAGGAGTATTGAGGAAGCCGAGTATATGAACAAGCGGGATGGGTACTGAAGGATCTAGCTCGATGGGAAGTTCGGAGGGAGTATAGGAGCTTGAATAAGAACAGGGTTGGATAAAGGCAGCAGGTGGTAGTAGAGTGGCTTTAACCTCGTCTGTTTTGACATGCGAGGCAGATGCTGGAACCGTCTGGTCTGAGGTTTCATGTATTGTAGTTTCTGCGTGGGGCGACGGATCAAGTGTGGAATTACTAGAGTCAATTTCTGTTTGCTGTTGTAATGATCCTTCCATAGGTGATATATCCGGCTTGGTAAGAGGTCCTAGCCAACCTTCGTGCACGCCACGGACATACTCTTTCCAAGTATGACGTCCAATGACTATATCTCCTGCAGGGCCCTCAAAATCCGCAATGCCATTCTTTGCACGTAGCCGACTTATGTCGTCTTCACCTGTCATTCGGCCTGAATGTGTTCGAGCATTTCTGATCCGACTTGCAACCTCGGCACGAATATCACCCTCTTTTCGGCCCTGTACAAATTCCCAATCTAGGCCAGATGAGACCAGGATTGGCTTGACATAGTCTTTGAAATGATCTTGTGCGACTCGGAGGCCGTCATATGGCGGGGCCTCTAGGAAAATCGACAGCTTGCGCGGCATGGCTCTGGGGTGCAAGGGCTCCATAGCTACATGCTCGACCAGTTTGCACCATTTCCTCTGATTCCGTTTTTTTTCTCTCTTATCGTAGACTACGGCAGCTACAAACGATCCGGAGAGTGAGAGAAAAATCATCCAGTTTCGCGAGGGTAGCCGGGGCTGGAAATTTTCCCCAAATCCCATATACTTCCACATGGGATTCGGGCTACGCGTAGGCTTTGTCTTCTTGACATCTTGTTGCGGGGCAGGCTCTACCAGGCTTTTCTGTTCCTAATCAACGCGTTAGAACTATCAATATTGGCTGTAGGAGTTATACTTCAATATCAGGTACTCTCTTTGACTCTGCCATAGTTGGCAGGGATGTTATTTTAGGTACCCTCTTCCAACAACTCCTTGGTGGCAACTATGTATTAACTAGTGCAGCCAATTTGTATACTTCTTGGATATTTCTTGGATGGGTTGAAGCCTACTGAGCACATATCTTGTGTATGTCAAATGTACCGTTTGCCAAAAATTGTTCTTGGCGGAGGTCACAGTTATTCCGAGGCCGACTCGCTTGCTTGGGCTGCTACACGCGGGGTCTCCTCAAGAGCAGGAGATGATTGTTGATGTCACAATATTAACTTGCGAGAGGGCACAATATGGTTATTCATTTAGTCATTTAGTGTAGAAAATAATTTTGTATTCTCAAGTCTAAAATTGTTGCTACACTGGTTTTTGCGGCATTTATCATCTCTAAGAGCGAGTATTGCTCGCCGAAAACCTCACACTCAACAGTGCTATTTTATCATGAAAGTTGGAAACCTGCCCTATAGCAGTTGAAGAGAATTTACGGGTATCAACAGCTCAGTAGAAACAACTTGATTCTTCCTTGTGCATCAGTCCCCAGAAGCTATCTCTTGTGGTATTCTCTGGTATAGTTTGAGTAGCCTGGGCACCTACTCCACTTGGGAAGGAGACACCGAAGACTACATATCGCGCGGAGAAAATTCGGTGGATGATGAAGGCATGTCTGGATAACTCAGGGATTCTGAGACGTTCCCCTGGGTGGGTATTCACGGATGAGGGTTGACGTTGGGTGAAGAAAAAGCCTGCATAACTCCGCAGTGGTACTTGCAAATGAAATCCGAGGTATGAGTGCTCTTTTTGTAAATTGAGTCTTCTTTTCTGTAAAATTCCTCTGATATTGTGTCATAGCTAGATAGCTATATACGCAATCAAAATCTGATGTTAAAAATAAAAACTGGATGGTGAGGACACAAAGTGTGCCCAGACGATCACCATACACAAGCACTTATGAGAGAACTCGTTCTCTACATAAGATTGGGTCTTTCGCCAAGTCCGAGTTACATGCAAGGCTAGGCACGCAGGTCAGCCCAGCCGATCAGTAGCGGGTAAGCCCGTGACATTCAGAGATCATTTCACTCCAGCAAAGTCGAAAGTAAATTTCCAAAGAAGCTCTGAGGAAGATCCAACTTCGAATTTCTTACGATGTTTCGCACCGTCTTCTCTTTACTTGATACAATCCGAAATTTGGTCACCTCACATTCACCAGCCAGAATATTTGCCGGTAGTATTTCAAAGCGTTAGAAATATCCCTCGATAAAATTGGTACGATATTACCTGAAAGAGTGTAGTTGACGAGAAAATTATCATGTATGTACATCAACGTGTTATGTTACTGACGTCCCCCGCACTCTTTTAGAAACCTGAGCACGAGTAGGCCCGGACTGAATCAGGATAACTACCATCAAGTGCATAAACCTCAACTATTCAGGATCTAAAATCTCGCATATTCCCTTTTACCCTTCACTTCCCCTCGCGCATGTTGCATACATTCAAAACATTTTCATAGAGCTTCTCCCATTTTGAAATTCCCGTCGTTCGAAAAAGCGTCCCAACGCCATGTTGGACAACTCGTGAGTCTGCTCGAGGGCCCTCCCACAAGAATCGGGCCTTGCCCATTCCCCAGAATGTGCTGAGATGAGCAAGGCCGCAAGCAAAGCGAAGGAAAAGGTCCCTCCTGGTGTCTTTGCGCCTGATACTGATACAATCGGGTGAGTCAAATTTTTTGATGAGGTCCCTCGACTAGCCTCCATGCCCCACGGGGTAGGAGGGCCGTCCAATTCTTCTCTGATCGAGCCAAAACGATCGTAGAAAGCCGCATCGAAAGCAGCTCCCACGAAAGAGTCGCAGTCTAAAGCTACAATAAAAGTAGACTGCCACTTTGACTTCGACCAATTCTCGGGGCCGAAAAGCGATGCGCCGCCGCCATCAATGTCCTTGAAGCAACCCTTCTCCCTTTTACCGATAAGTCAAATAGACAATCCAAATACTCGAAAAAAGTCTACATAGGTACCGACATAGCGGAATGCATGGCCTCGGGCGCGGCCACTACTCCTTCCTCCTCGCCCGGTAAATCCTACTTCGAGAGTTCCCGATGTCAGAAGTACAATCATTCCCGCCGTCCCAGTGCAGCCTCTAAAAAGCATCTAGGCTACGGTAGGGCGAAATGGTTGGTGACGAAAGCGGTGTCTCAACTTGCGGTTACAGCACAAAAAAAAGAAGCTCCCAGGGCCAAAGTTTACAAGACTTTTTCTATGCCTTGAATGCGACTTTCCGTGGCACAAAATATTCACCTCTGTCGTGAGAGACAATTTAGAGAGTGCGCTATATTACATGCATTATATAATCAGCTCGATTGATCGAATCAAGACAGGCTTTGCTATTCTAACAAAGAACGAAAAAGTGCGACGAGAGACCTAAGGTACTTCTTCGTAGCTGCCGAGGGTCAATGTCAAGCTCAAAGCATCTTTGAATCTGATCGCCTTTCGGATCGCTAACGTATCCGTAAGTGTACTAACACTGTGCGGCTCTAGGACGATCCATTCTGAGTGGGTCTCCCTTAGTATCACCATCACAACCGTTATAACACCAATCCAGGACTGATCCCATGGGATGTGCCGGCCTGGTACTCCATATTGCAATTGGCATGCCCCTTTTCCTCGGTACTCTACCTCTCGCACCGGCTTCCGTATCTTCGATTAGTCTGGAATGGCAAACTATCACAAGCATCGTCGAAAAATCGAAGAGTGCAAATGCTGTTTGTGCCTCCACGCCACTCATGGTTGCTCCCGCGATCCAGCTTGCTGGAACTGCAGACCAGATATGCACTCTAAAACAGAGTGTAAGGCCCTAACTATATGTTGCATCTCTGGGGGACCTCGACGAACGGCTTCCTGTAACTAAAAAGCCAGACAGGTGAAAAAGAATTGCTTGTGTGGATTCGCCAAATCGAGCAAGGGGGATTCGCGGCGGTAGCGCGTGATGGAGCTTTGACGTAGAGTGATAGAAATGAGGTAGTGGTTTATGGGTCATGATATATGTGACAACTGAAATGTGGATGTGTGAGCTCCTTACTGCTGTTGTTCTGCTAGTTCAGGTGTTTTTGATATGCACAAAAGGTATGTTTCCACTAACAAATGGGCCAAATTGCTTAGGTTTGGCTAGCGGCTTTCGCCATTTTGTTCCTCCTCCCCCACGTGGCATCACGCGCTATGCTGCTTCTGCTCACAATGAAGTCCGAGGATGAAAAGCAGTAGATTACAACAGTCATCCATATAATTAGATCAGAATTTGTCTAAATACTCCATGAGAATGTCGTTGATCAAACGCTGTGAAGTGGCTGATCCTTTGTTAGACCAAAGAGCAGCACCTTATACTTGGGTCAGAATCTCTTGGGAATTGGGTAATTAACTTGAAAAGGTAGGCATGAAGTCTTGGATACTTGATGGTAAAAATAATAAATTAAAAAATAATGAAGACTTGATTCTTGATTAGTGGAAATCTAGAGAAAATACAAGAGTCAAGAATCAAGTCTTCATTGGTTCCTAATATATTATTTTTACCATCAAGTATCCAAGACTTCACACCTACCTTTTCAAGTTAAGTAACCAAGTCCCAAGAGAGCCTTGACATTACTGAAAGCTCTACATATTATTTTTGAAATCATGTCTTCGAAGCCAGGAAATCAAGAAGCTTCAGGTCAGGAACAACGAATTTTGGAACAGATTGCCAGAATTTCAGATGTGTCGCAATTCGTTCAAGGGGTTCAGAGCGACCCAGCTGTTGTCATCGATGCAATTAAGGCATTGAAGATAAGGAATGAAGAAGTCGAAGCGGAACTCGAATCGGCCAGGCGACAAATTAAGAAGATTGAAAAGAAACCAACGACCCCGGCGAATGTGAATGATCAATCAGTGAATAAGGATTGGATGTCTCGGCTAGTGGTTGCTTTAGAAGGTCGAAACACATCGAGGTCAGCATCACTGTCAGATGCTCATATTTTCAGCGGAATCAGGAAAGATTTTTACAACTGGAAAGAGTTAGTCATGATGAAGATCAAGGGGAATCTAGACCACTACCCGACGGAACAGTCCAGAATGATATATGTTTATTCACGAATGAATTCAGAAAGTCGTACACACTTGCAGAATTAGGTTCAGGATGGATAGTTGCTATTCCCAACTCTCGCTCACATGATGGATCAGTTGACAGTTATCTTTGGCGATCCCCACAGAGCGAGTGATGCAGTTTCGCGTTTGCATTCAAACGCTCAGAAGAATAAGAGTTTCGGTGCCTAGATTGCCGAAATTAGACGCGACGTGGCTATTGCAGGATACGAAAGCAATTCTCGGTACCTACGAGACCTGGTTTTGAACAAATTGAATCCGGAATTGAAGTAAGCCCTGGTCCATGAACGCGACATCGAATATCTCGATTTTGATGAAGCAGCATCTCGACTACAGGACATAGAAAATCGCCTGAGATCCTGCGCTAACGCTGAATTTCGACCAAGTTTCCACAGTGGAGGTTCTACTCGGTCCATTTTATACCATGAACCAGCTACACAGCCAATATCTCCTCGCGCCTTCGGTGACCCCATGGATCTTTCGGCAACAATGCCTCAGAAAAGAGGTAATTTATCTCAGGACGAAAGAGAAAGACGCAGGCGTTTAGGATTATGTTTCTACCGTGGAAAGATGGACCACAGGTCATTTGAGTGCAATAAAAAGTCACAACCAGCAGTTCAGGCTCGGGTAATGGAAATGAATAAGATTGATAACGAAAAATTGTTGTCGGGAAAAGATTAAGCCCTTTAAAAGGTCGTCTGAAGGGTAAATCATCTAGTATGACACTCTCGTTATTGCCATTGGTGGAAAGGATAGGGACAAAATGAGTCACTTCTTAGTCAACTGTCCTATTAAAAATAAGAAATCTATTAATTTCCTAATTTTAGGACTGATTGATAGTGGTGCCTCGGCCCATAGCTTCGTAGACGCAAAGTTTGCGCGTATTCAGGATTTGAAGACCTTACCATTATTTCGTACACACTCTTTAAAAGTTTTCGATGGAACTGATTCATTTCATGGGATGATAACGCAAATGGCTAAAACTACTATTGACATCGGCGGACATGTGGAACATATCTTCCTATTTGTCACCACTCTAATCAGTTTTGACGTTTTTCTCAGTCATAGTTTCAATTTCATAATCCGCAAATTAATTGGTCTCAGAAGCTTCTTACATTTGATCAGAAAACCTGTGAAAGTCATTCAAAGGAGTTTCCAACTAAGGCTCATACAGTTTCGGAAAGTGATATTGATCAATATCGGAATCAATCTTCCAAATTCAGGCAATCCTATAGGCTGATAATTATAGAACATTATAACTTTCAGGACTTTTAAGATTACGCTGATAGAGAAAACTTGAAAATAATGAGTGTGTCAATCGAATAAAATCAGTCAGGATGTTTTGATAAAGGAAATATTTTTGCGCGCCCCCTCAAGCTATATCTCATCTCCGTTTCATCCCTTATTCCTCAACCTAGACTACTTTATTTTTGAATACTTTGATAAAATCGATTCCAAATCAGGAACTGATGATTTCAAATATCTTTCATCGGAGTTCCCGAAGCTGACTCGGCCTCTGGTCAATTCCATCTCCCTTCCCGGCTTTCCACTGACTCCGATACATAACTTTAGAGAATAATACCTTTTAAATTTACCAAAATAAATAATCATAGATTCATAATCTGACAAGGGCTCAAAGCACTTTGGCGATGCAAATACGAAGTGAGCACATGGGGCTCAACTCGTATTTACACAGAAGAAAAGTACCCGAAGTATTAATTCCAGGTTGTCCATGTGGCTACCAATCACAGAGCCCCAAGTATATGGTTATGTCCTGCCCCCGATGGTCAAATGGTAGAGCTGAGATCTGGAGACAAGCAAAAGACGGGTTCTACGGAGCAATGATAAATCAACCTGGAGACATCAAAAAGATAACACAGTGGATCCTTAATCATGGTTGGATAGAGCGATTCCAGATGACAAAAGCGATGGAAATGCTGCTGAGGGAAAGTAACAAGTCAAGTAATGCATGGGGCGATTAGAGACGATCTAGTTGATTTACATGTATGACAATATAGCGTAACTGCAATTCCTGAAGAAAATATGTCAATTAAAGACAACCGGCAGAAAGGTGTGGGGGGTTTTCACCATAAAGGCTTCCTCCTGTGTAAAAATAACAGATTGTAGACACCTGCATAGGCCCATAGGGCGCCGAATCAGGATAATGAAATCAAATTCAAATCATAGATTCACTATCATTAAACTCAAGTAAGAGGAAATCCTGTCAACAATTCACCTTGTACTGATTTCCATCCCTCTCGACCCGGCTCCTTCAAGATAACTAAGGCACGGCCACGATAGCGCATTTCGTCGAAGATGGCGATACCGACAGTACTGGATCATCGAAGCTTTCTTAATTATCATAGCTACACAGCCGAATACAATAGATTTAAGCAAAGCTCAATTGTTTTTGTGGGATACCAATGCGGTAGAAAAAGTCATATCAATCTACGCGAAATAAAAAATGGGCGACAGAAATAGAGAATGTAAGGCGTCTACGTGAACAGTCCTTTACCTGGCAACATTTTTACATCAAGCAGCGCGCGAATTTAACGCCATTTCCTCATGCCGCTTGATTTTATCCGAAGATTGCAGCTGACGCCTTAAATTAAAACAAACGATGGAAGGTGTCGTGGTCCGGCTCCTGGTGATGTCCTTTGGCTTGGTTTGAGTAGCCTGGGCACCTACTCCCTTGGGAAAGAGACGCCTCAGACTCCATTTCGCGCGGATAAAGCTCAATTGATGGCGAAGGCAGTCTGGATAACTCAGGGTTTTTGAGACGTTCCCCTGGGTGAGTATTCACGGATGAGAGTTGACGTTGGGTGAAGAAAAAGCCGGCATATCCTCGGAGTGCCACTTGCAAATGAAATTCGAGGCATGAGTGCTTTTCCTGTGTATTGAGTCATCTTCTCTGTACATTTTCTCTGATATTTTGTCATAGCTAGATAGCTGCATACGTAATTAAAGTCAGATGCAAAAAAATAGATTTTTTCCGAGATTAGGCTGGCTTCACTTAGACAGAAACGAAATAAACTCATCTAGGATCTTCCCTTAGCTACCATTTCGGAAGATGGCTATTGGCAATAATTTGCAGAGTTGACCATCTTGGGACGTCAGCACTACAGTTGTTTAAATTTACATTGACACCGCAGGTATAGAGCTCAATAATCATATGTACTAACTCATGCTCAATACCTGGATAAATATTCTTGAGGTTTATTTAGGATAGCCATATCGAAGCGTCAAAATGAGTTATTTAAGAATTGAGGTAATTTAAACTGCGTTTCATTCGTATCCAAACAAATTTGTTTTTAGGAAAGATCTACCTGTCATGGTGTCATCTTGTACTCAACAGGCCAATGAAATATATAAAAACTGGTTGCAAAGTTCACTTATGAAAACTTCCATTCTAAAACGTTTTTGGTCAAGCCTATCTAATGTTTTCTTAATTTGTGCTATTTGGTGCCCTCTAAACTTTGTGATTCCCACAGCGAGATTCAGAACGGCTATATGTGAAAAATAATCAATCAGCCTAACCTTCCTGGACTTTGACCCTTGCGTACTCACGCTGATCAAGCTTTGATGTTAATTGTATGGCTGCAATCAAGATACAATACGATTGAGTACCCTGTTCCAAGTCAGAGCCTCCATCAGACTTAAACCCTGACGTGCCGATCGTTTTCAGTTTACTTAATCCTGCATGATGGAATTTATCCACATTTTGTATTTCAATATTACTGATTTATACCCTCAATGCCACTATCTATATCAGCTGTGAAATGCAGGTGATTTTATTGACACTTGACTATCCAAGTCAACTATAAAATACCCACCCTCTCCCAAAATTTTACTCCGTTGATGCCTCGCAGAAACGGCATATCATCAAGAGCTAGATACCGAGGTGGCTGGATTTTCCTCTGATTTAGCTGACATTGATAGTTGACCTGGTGTGGAACTATGAGGCTTTTCTACATTATTTCTCCAACCCCACGGGAGCCAACTGTTTTTTCTAGAATTCTCGGGCTGAGGATGTAACTCTTCAGTAGCAGATTCTGCCTCGATTTGCTCAAAATCAGCTTCACTACGTGACTTACTTAGTTGTGTAGTAGAGTTTATTGATATCTTTTTTGATTCGTCTTCGTCATTTGGGATACTGCCTCGCAACGTTTGTGATGTATATTCAGCTTTCGAATGTGATTTAGGATGTTCTTGAAGGGTCGCTGCTTCTTTCTCCAGTTCGGAAAGAAGGGCTATTAAACGTTCACGCTGAGTAGAAATAAAGGAAAGACGCTCTGCGCATGATATATTTGGAGATTCCGAGATTCCGGAATGAGAACGATTGCGGCTAGAGTTTTGAAATAATTCTCGTGATGTAGCCGCAGTCACAGCTGATGTGAAAATACCGCGAAAATCGGTAGAAGTTGTAATTGAACTGAAATCAAAATCGGTTGGTCTTAAAGAATTTTCTGGCCTTATGCGGAATTTTGCCATGAGATTCTGCGCATAATTTGCATATCTAGGATCCGTTGGTGATGAAGGAGGGGTAGGTTGCTTTTGAGGGGCGCCAAATATATTTCGTTTGATGATTTCGACTGCTTGCTTGCAGTACTCTATTCCCGTGCCCTTCACTCGGTCATGTGTCGATGATATGAATTCATCGATTGCCAGTTCGTTCCTTTGGAGAAAAGGGTGGACATAGACTACATAGATAAACTTCGCGCCTTGTGTTTGTGGCAATATGAGATATAGTAGGCATGCAAGACGTATCCAAGAGTAAAATGGGATCCTAAAATATGGAGTTTGTTAGTAACACTTCTATGATATTTAAAAGGGTACATAATATACCAGGCAAGAATGAAAGCAGTCCATGATTCAATGAAAAGCGCACATGCTAGTACTACCCAATACATCAGCCATGGCGTGAGTATTTCTGGGTCAGAAGTATTGAGAGCTTTATAAGAGGCGAATACTGGGAAAAGAAAGGAGGGAACTGAACTAATTTAAAGTTAGTTTTTCTCACTTAATTTTGCTAGTATAAATGTAAGATGTGTGCATGAGATATTGCGGGGTATTCATACGATAGGAGTCTAGCAATTATATCAAACATTTTGGTAATTTATTTTCGTAGATGGAAAGTGGTATAATTTTGTAAATTTTAACAGCTGTATCACAGTACAAATCTGCCCAGTATCTGGTCGAGAAAGTTCGAAAAGTGACAGGAACTGACAGGAAACGAGTTGAAGTGAGCCCGCCGATTTATCAAGAGAATGGAGAGGAGGAATATGGACTGGTTTAATGTCACTTGACCTCGCAATCTTGAGGAATGTAGATTCGTGAGATTTAGCACATAGTTGAGGGGGGATGGGGTTCTCCCAGCCAAGGACGACGGTGTAGGGGGAGGGGGACCATACAGTCAACTTGTGACTTCTAACCCCCTAGCCAACTAGAGCTGGAGAATAACGAGTTCCATTTTGAATCATTATGTTACATTCACAACATCACTCAGAGCTTCTATCGAACTCTACAAAAATCTGTCCAAAGTTGCAAACATTTAACACCCTCTTTGTCTCTCGGCATATTAGTCACACCTATATTTTAGAGGCCGTCGTACTGCCCGACAAGCTCGGAAGATGTATAACGTGCACGTGATATGGTGGCTTAACGTGAATGTAGCTTAGAGCATTAATCGACGCTACGTCATCAAATCATTTAAAAATAGACCTGGGGAGTAAAGCGCTGTTGCAGATCAAGGTGGCATGTGGAGTTGTGCTGGCCGCGTGTGGATAACAAGTCATGATTTGATAACATGATCACCCTTTGCAGGGGCTTTGAGTCTATGTATCCGGAAAAGCCTCCCCATGATGGTACGGGTAGGGCTACTAGTGAAAAACAGCCACCCCACATTACTCTTTGGGACACAAACATGCATGATAAACAACTACTTACGTATTCCACTGAGTTTTCAAGGAGAACGAAGGCTTAATACCTGTTAGTGGTGACTTCTACATTTCCGAGAGTGAAATACTCTCCTAGAACCGAAATTCAATTACAAGCAAGGGTGGGATGAATTGTGCTTGGACGAGTTGTTCTCGGTATTCTGGTCAAAAATTAGTCGACAGAGATCATACAACCGCAGGAAGTTGAATAAAAATCTATCTCAACCCACATACGGTTTACGAATAGGCCTGGATCTGTTTGGGAGTTGTATTCAAACAACCGACACCACTCAAACTCCTATTATATTTGCGACGAAGCATTTTTTGGCCGATCCTACAGCTGCGATCCACCTCCAAACTCATAGCACTACTTAACAACACACACCTTAATGAGGGAAGTCACAATGAAAACGGGACGTATAAAAAGGAGAAAAAGGGAATACACACCAAGTGGATCACACAGATTTCCTATGACGACAACAACCCAACGGTACGATATGAAGGTGCAAGGCTAGAGCGACGATGAGATCTTGGACTGTGTTTATATTTCGGAGTCAATGAAGATGTCAATAGTCCGGGCGCCTGGTAGCCGCAGCTCAAGAGGAATTCGTGCCACGGCGTCTATACAGCGGGTCTCTAGACGGTCGGGCTTGATATGATTCAACTAACAGGTTAAATTGTTGGAAATGGAGACAGTGTTGTGAACGTTCGGGACCTCCATTTCGTCTAGGTTCCTGACACGATCTTGTGTGTGTTTAAGAGGTTGGAATGGGTAAAATGGTAGCGCTCATGACCTGGCCTATAAGTCACATGACGCACAATTATCTTGGTAGTTGTATGATTGATGCTAGGGCAGGATTGAAGTATAAGTATCTAAGTAGTTGCACTCTAGGGTATATTGTGCAACGTCTTATTAATATATTCCTACCCGTACTTGGTCCTCCCGTATCTCCGATCTACTTGTGACTCCGTTCCAACGAGACCCACCCGTGACATCTAGCACGTTAATTTATATACACACACACTGAGACCGTAGGAAGCAAAAATCTAGATGTGTAACGGTAGACGGATAGCGTTTGCGTGTTTTGAAGTTAAGCTTTAGCAGAGCCTCTAAAGACCTTCATATAGTTAGTTAGTCTCTTTCCTTTTCATAACAACTCATTTGTAAGGATTTACCACGACCTCTGTAATAGAGCACTGTGATAATTTGTCTTTGGTCAAGATGCATCCAAGGATCAACATATTACAAAAAGCTGTGTGGCTTTTTGAGCGAAATTTGACGTGGTGAAATTCATTTATCCATTTTTCCTCATCGAACCTTTCCTACGGGATCGTGGTAGTTGTGAATGCTGGTGTGGGTGAATCTAGCATTCTCGACGCATCGCGAATAGCGGTAATGGCAAAACTTTCTAGAGGTAGCAAGGGGAGACGACTCAGAGGAAAAAGAAATGATTTTCCGTAGAATATGCTAAAGAAGTCTAGTCTTAATGTGATTGGTGAAGGGAAGGATAATCTTTTACTATGAAGGAAGCCAACGAAGCCGTGGAGGTTACTGGCATCCACAGGAAAGCCTGTGCCGGCAAAGACGAATTCTTCACCTTCCAGTGGTGCCGGTGTAATCGCTCAGTATGCTCTGCATATCTGGGATAGCTAAGAAGAATCGCATCCGAATCGAAGTCGAAAGCAACCCCAAGCATATCTCCATTTGACGACTTCTTGACAATGCCTCCCTTACCATTATCATCTGAGTCCTCAACCTCCTTTCAACCACGCATCATCTCGCCTCAACAACCAATAAAGAAGTTACTCCAATTGCAAACAGGAGCTTGCTCCATTTATTACCGGCCATCACCGACTACAGATTTACGACGCTACGTATACCCGCAAGGAGGAAATCAAGTCATAATATACAAGGCTCGGGTCATGGTTTATGGGGGACTGATGCTCTAATGGGTATCTACATCTTGAGGAAGGACAGGCGGCTGAGATGTGGTGCGATAGGGGGAACAGTTCTCTGAAGGCTATGCTCGGACTGACATTTTCGAGGGGTTTTCGACTTTGAAATGTTTGTGGGTGCCAAGACTGACATTTCGGCTAGTTAGCTAGGAGGGCTTCTTTTGTCGATAAGTCAACGGCACTCCCCAGCGCCCTGGACGGCACAAAAGAAGTTGGGCTAAGCTACTGTACAGCAATTACGCTCTGTCAGCACGACCTTCGGGAAGGAGGCTAGAAAGGCAGAGGGTGAATTTCCCGAGGTACCCACAAGTCTGCAGCGCCCAGCTGGCCGGCCTCTTCGAACGCTTCAGAAGGGGCACTATGTCTTCGGATTTAGTCCTAATGTTGGTATTAGGAGAGCTCCGTACCCAGTGGTTTTTGTGATTTTTCCTGGCTGCCAGATACCGGCAAATGGCCA
The DNA here is from genome assembly GCA_900239735.1 of Blumeria hordei DH14. Taxonomy (NCBI): domain Eukaryota; kingdom Fungi; phylum Ascomycota; class Leotiomycetes; order Helotiales; family Erysiphaceae; genus Blumeria; species Blumeria hordei. Next base: position 6,755,677 of record OENG01000023.1, read on the forward strand.
TCGTTTCGTTGGCTGGAGAGGGGAGATAATGAAGAGCAAAGGGCTCCTATAAGTGTATGATCGAATGAGGGCTTGTGAGGGGTGGTACTGTTTGAGGGGAGCTGTATGGGAGGCATAGGAGGGGATATACTACTGGCAGAGGTATCCTTGGCCTGTAGGCAGAGAGGACCCGCATGTCCTGCATAGTCATAGAATCAGACAGGACAATAAAATGATTTATTTATTACAAGAAAGCCTGTGCAGCGACGTTCGGCAGTATGTCTCAAATCGATGAGATAATGGAATTGTAGGAAGTCGTCAAGAAAAGTCTAGCGGACCCTGTGTTGGAAAATATACTCTGCACAATTTTATATGGATATGTAATGAAGGAAAAAATACTTAATATTTTACAACAATGGGAAAGTTGGACTTGATTTGATTTCACTATCCTAAATTAGCGCCCTATGGGCCCATGCAGATGTCTACGGACTGTGATATTTACACGGGAGGAAGCCTTTACGGTGAAGCCCCCTCAGACCTTTCTGCTCACTGTCTGTCGGTAAAAGGATGTTATTTGGGCGTTATGAATTGACTAATTCAACGTGTCAGGCTGAAGCCCTACACCCAGGAGGTTTGACACGGGAGCGTGTCTCCGGAGAACCCATAGCTACCACTAAAGCTAGCTTTACATAGCTAAAAATTTACATGAATGAGAAAAAATACAAATATCGAAGGGAATTTTCGATATCCTGTGCCTAGACAGCTTTCTTATTATAATTTGCCTGTATTATTTGTATCCAAAAAGACCTCGGTCTCTCCAGTCTAATTTTGCTCCTCATCACATCCCGTCACGGTGAGAAGTCGATAGCATTCTACCCACCCCTTCTCTCCTAACAGTGTCAATCCACTTGGCGCTGATTCCTTCGTTGTCCTTCGCCATTGATTTAGCGCTATCCGGCATTCCGAAAAATGCCACGAGCGCCTTTCTCTGCCACATTTGCACCTACAATCTATTCCTTCGTGGTGAAATCTTTTATGGTATTTGGAGAAGTTTCCATGGCCAGTCGTACCTGCTATCAGATGATGGTTCGCCCATCTAGGGAGAGCTAGATCTGGTGGATGTTTTAGTTTCATCGGTAAATCTAGGTCTTTGTATCAACTAGGACTGTTTTCACGCCACCAGGCTTCGACAGGCTCCTCACAATGGTTGTTGAATATTTATGCGACAGAGGAATTTGGAGTATACTTCATACCAGCTATTAATTCGGCTACGTGTGGATACTTGTTCTCGAAAAAAGTTTCTTTACACTAAGATTGTATATATAATATCGTTATTGTTGTCTTGGTTATTACAAAATATGTTACATGAAGTTTACAATTAAAGAGAGTGTAGAGTGCTAGGCGAGACGCGTGATACAAATATAAAGATATCACATAACTTTCAACCATCTTCTCTGACATATTGGTTTACATTCGGTAAACAAAAAATCGCATCTATCACAGCATATTCTCATTTGCAGATTGAACTATGAAGACCCTTCCGCTCTGGCTCCAATCAGAAATAACCACAAAAACATCAAACCCCCCCCTACCACCCTTCACAAGTCGCGTCAAAAACCGACGACTGTAGCCAAACCGACATCAGAATCAAGCCGCGTCTCGCGCTCAGCGCGCGTGAGAGCAGCACTCCTGATCATGGAGGGTCTTAACCAATCTCATGAGGTAGAAGCCACTCCCTTCCATAATCCAGCTCTTAGCGATTGGGACACCCGGGAGCAGCCAGCAGCGTGACATGGAGATCGATCCAATTAATTACGACGATCAAATCGAACACGACGACCCCGTCAACGACCCATTTTCAGAGCCAGCTCCCGCGGGCCTGATGCAAGACACACTGACCAAGAGCGTAAACTCCATGACAGCCCTAGCAAAAGAAGCAGAGACCCTTTTTGGAGGTAATTCTTCACTAATCAACAAGCATAGCAGCGCACCAAACTACGCTACACTACCCGCCAAGCAAGCTGAAGCATTCAAAAGCCTTTGCAATGATTTAGCTAAAGTCGCAGCACGGCATTTCGATGCTTACCTCTGTGATAAGCCTGTGAACATCACCAACGATGTCGCCCCGCCCAGCCACAATGCCCCAAAAACTGCGCAGACCTACGCAAATGCAGCTTCAAGGGCACCCAATAAGCAATTCACCGGTCGCCACAATCCAACCCCCCAAACAACCGCTAAAGCGCGGCTTCAGCCCAAGCCCACCCGCACCAATGATCGGTTATTTGTCCGCATCCCGGAAGGTAATACACTCCGAGATCACTCAGCATACGCGATACAATCCCACCTGAAAGCTAAGCTTGGTAATGAGGGTCAGATTCTTACAAATGTGCAGTCAACAAAGACTGGTTTCGCTCTCTGCCCCAAAGACGGAGACTCCGAAAATCTCATGGGAAAAATAAAGCCTTTTAGTTTCTTCGGGGACGCACCAGTAGAGAAAGTAACACCATGGACTTCCTACCACATAAAAAATGTTCCCCGGACATATGGAGCCCTGGAACACATCAACGTAGAATGGAAGTATTGCCTTAAGCCCATCTGTCAGATTGGAGCGTAGGCGTCTGACCTGAAGCGGAAATGGAGGATGAGAAGAGGTCGGAATGGGTCGCAAGAGATGACTGAAGGTCTACTGGAGATAAATAGGAGGAACTAAAGGTTTGAAAGATGGGTAATATAAATAGCTAAGAGGTCTAAAGGTTTGAGTGGGTACTAGTGGTAACTAAAGGTACAAGAGGTAATCCGAAGGTGTTGGGTATGACAGAAAACTAAGCGTGAAGAACTCTGAAGTTACAGACTAAGCCATCATATATACCTGCTTTCCTTCCACTAGCTCATCATAACATAGACATTAACCTAATATCAACATGATCCCATATGTAAAGGATTATACTGTTGTCATAACAACATGAGAAGAAGGGTAAAATTATATGGCGAAGGAAGAATCGGAAGGATCGGGAGGATCGGGAGAGGAATCCTTACACCATCATAGCTGAGGTGTTGAAGGATGCCCTAGCCATGGCAGCTGGAGTAGCTCCTGTAGCTATTGCGGCTTCACGCAACAATGATGCTAATCCAACGTCCTCATCAACAACATGGATCACGCATTTCCCAGGATCACATCAGCGCCTACCACACATCACCTTCCTCTTTGGCTGCCGCAGGCAGACAAGAATTTTACCCAAGCGCCAGATGGCTGTCCAATGCACCCAGTGCTGGCTCTGGCACAATATACGCACATGTGCCTCTGACTTCAGATGTCGCCTTTGCAGATCCTCCAGACACTCCAAAAAAGATCATGCCGATCAATGCGGCGCCACGGGCCAATATATATGCCCCAACAGATGCATCCACTGTCATGGGCCCCATCCCGCAGACGATGATAGCTGTGACATCCGGCCTAAGCCCTCTGGTCCTCCGAAGACCAAGAATCAAGTAAGTGCTATCCGCTAGATCAACGCAGACGCTCGCCTACAGAAACAGGCAGAAGCTGGCTGTAGCAAGGCTACGACAAGCCTCAAAACCACGCACACTACGGCTGCAACTTCTGCTGAAATAGGCCAAACACAGCCGGTTTCAGTAAAATACATCAACCCACATGAAGTTCTAATCACAGAGGATCAGAACAACAAACAAGCGCAATTATAATGTCTCCTTTACGGCGCTGCAAACAAAACAATTACCCATTAAAAATTCTCAGGGAGTTGTGTTATCAATGTTCTGTAGGGTACGAGTTGTGGGGTCTTTGGAAGAATGACTAATTCTGTGGTGATGAAATATGGTGAAAACGTGAGGTACAATGTGCACTATGTATGTCAATGGGTATTGAGTAAGAAACAAGGTTGGTACAAGGACAGTGGTCTTCATAAAGAAGAGATGTATTTATGAGTATAAGGTATAAGGGTAATCAGAAGACGTTGCGTGAAGAAGAATACTCCTCCACGCTGAGTATCTATATACATAAAATAACCAAATAACCAAATAGCACATTATCTCAATCCCGAACAATCTACTACACATCACCTTGTAAAACTAGCCTAATGTTTCGAGTCCTCCCTTCTCAGTTTAGAAGTTTGTTACACGAGCTTTGCCACAATGATCCATCAAAAAAAAATAGTATCTGCAAATGTCGGCTGCAGAGCCCAATTGCGCGAGTTAGCTCTCAACGAAGCCAGCCTAGCCTCTGCTGATTTTGTACTAATAAAATAACCGTACATTTACAGCAACCGTGTCAGGCATATCACCAAATGCCACCCATCCTTCAAGACCTTCTCACCTATCAACAACTGGAAATCTTCACAACCCAGGGTGATGTCCTATGTGCGGTAAAATGCCTGTCTCTGTTCAGAACAGGGTTATAAAGCATTCTGAAGCGATATGATTCTTCTTAGAATTGTCTCGTCCTCGGGTAAGTCCATAAGCATTGTCAACATCTACAACGCTCCTGCAGGACCCACAAGCAATGGCATTCTTGATTCCCTTTTCTCTCTCACCCTCCCTTTCGAAGGTAATCTGCTTATCTCTGGAGATTTCAACCTACACCACACCAGATGGCAGCCATCATGAACCCGCAGCCCCTCCCCCGGCGCCGAAAAGTTCACAGAATGGGCAGATAAAAATAGTCTCTCTCTTCTATCACCTGCAGATATGGCAATGCATGACCGAGGCAATGTACTCGATTTAGTTCTCGGATCCAGCCCTCTAGTTCAAAAGACAAAGTGCACCCTAGCCCCACACCTGGACACAACGTCAGATCATGCTACAATACTAACTTTAGTAGATTTGGAAGGCTATACTGAGCCCCTCTGCAGGCTCAGACTCGAAACGTTGGACAAAGAACTTTTTCTCTGTCTCCTATTCATCAATATTGATGATATTACTCCAATTCCACTAACTTCCACCAGGGAGGCGCTGGAAAGGTGCGCTATAGAGCTAACAGAAGCTATCCGTACAGCATACATGGGCGCACCCCGCCACTCACTAGGCCACGGTAAAGGGAATGTATGGTGGGATATATCATGCAAATAGGCTCGCTAGAGGTACAAGAAGGCCCGAAGCAGATCCATAACAGAGGAAGATATTGCCGGAGAGCAAAAGGAGTATCAGGGCACGATTGCAAGGGCAAAGAAGGCCTATTTCATTAACAAGGTTGCCGCAGCCAGTACATGCAAGGACATCTTCGCTCTGACAAAATGGCCTAAATCCCTGGGGACTTCCAATCCACACCCCTCAAAGACGCCAGGTCTCCAGACCGCCCCCCTGCAACATCGTTGCCTGAAAAAAGGGAAATTCTACTCGGTAATTTTCTCACAAACCTGGCTGAAGTGGGTGATATCTCTTTGGATACCCCAACAGTTGCAAAACGCACCATTTCGTTCCCACCACTCTGCCAGGACGAAGTTCAGGATTCGATTCTTAAAGTATGAAATACAGCCCCTGGGTCTGTCAAGATTCCGACTGCCATGTAACGTATAGCTTGGCTCCTCATCAGAGAATATATCTTCTCACTCTTCAAAAGCTGTCTCACTCTCGGCCATCATCCTGTCTGCTTCCGGCAAACTGTTTTAATCATGCTTCAGAAGCCAAACAAGGTGTCACAGATCAACTATAGAAAGCAAAGAGCATTTGTATGGATGATTGTATTTTAACAAGTCAACTATAGAGATCTAAGCTCTACATGCTATGCTAGATATATGTACAGACTCTTTGACTTCTAGATTCTTCCCTCTAAGATAAGATCACATCTAGATGATTCCAGTTGCTACTTCAAGGATATCCTTCTAGCAGCTTCTCCGACTTTCAGTCCTAGTCCTATTCATATGGGACCTTCTAGATAATTCATCAGTAGTTCAAGTATATTGTGTAAGACTATTTCTTTGGCCCAATCCCTAGTTGTACACCAATACTCGCCAGTACTGGCTACAGGAAAGTACCGGCTCTCTAGCTGTTACACAAGGCAGACCTATCTTGCCCTCGCTCATACTGCCCAATAGCACTTCTCTACAAACTTGGGAAGGGGTTGGAGCGGCTGATAGCCTGTCAAATAGCTTGGATTGCGACCCGAAATATGATACTCACCACCCAGCAGTTTGGTGCCCTTCCAGGAAGGTCAGCTGTCAATTTCACCACCTGTCTTATACATGATGTCGAAAGTGCTTTGAGCGAGGGGCGCACGACTAGAATTCTGACACTCTACGTGAAAGGAGCCTTTGATGCTGTGCTCCCAGGCCGGCTTGTCTGGCGTATGCGGGAGCAAGGCTGGCCAGAGTTCCTTGTTGTTGTATTATCCATGTCACCTACCATGGTAGATGCATAAGGTCACGTCATAATATATGCACGTGACTGTGAAACTAAACCGTGGGATGTTTAGTGTGTAATGCATGTGTGGGTGTTATGGACCAAACTAGAACTTGATAGAATAGGGATAATGGAATCAGCGAGAGACTGATGGACTGAGGGAGAATGAGATGGTTGTTTCTCATAGGAGAGAAATGATATCACAAGAGAATGTTCTAGCACTAGGCTGTGAACAACACAGTAAGTCTGGAGCAGTATATAAGGAGGTCTCAACCTCCATTCATTTATTTGTAATTAAGTTTCCTTCATACAAGAATATAGAATCAAGTCTTACACATCAAGAGAACACACGCAACAGCGATTAAAGAGACCTACTGTGAGCATAACTTCCCCTAGAGTATCCATCGTCCTGCTTGTATATAGCCTAGTGTCGGAATACTTTGGTGGTAATTGATATCACAAGCTTGATGTAGCAGTAATAATTATTGTACGTATAAAATTGATCTATCTCTCCCCTGTCTACCTAGGAGGAAACATCTATAAACCGTAAAACCCCCTGTCTCCTAACGCCATTCCCAAACAGGTACCTCATCACTCATCAACACAATTAGTCATTAGTTCTAAGGAAATACATATTGATCATTGGATTGTTAAGTCATTAAACACTGGTAACAAACAAAACGAAAAGTTAATGCTATACTTGTACATTATACACGGTCTACCATAACTTAGTTCCTCTCCACCCATTCATGGTGATCAATTTTGATAGTGTTGGTGTCAATAAGTTCTCTCAGAGCATTAGAACACTTGGATTTTGTCATTGCATCTGCTGGATTGCAGTCTCCTTTGACCCAGCATACATTGGTAATTTCGCGTCTCTCATACAATTGACAAAGGCACATGAGATCTATCATAAGTCTCTTTTCGCGAGTGGTGCCGAGTTTTACCAAGCATTTGTATAAAGATTTCGAGTCAGTACAAATAGTCAGAGGAATGTGCATGCCAAGGATTTTCTCGAGGGTTGATTTTATGGTTGCTCCTGAGTCAAATCCATGTACCATTGCGTACAATTCTGCAGCGAGGACGCTTCTAGTTATTCTTTTACATTTGATGGAGGACCAGTGTAAAATATTTGCTCTATTTTCTCTATCTGCGAGTAGTATTATGAAACCAATCTGGGTCGAGAAATCTTTATTGTTTGCAAATGATGAGTCAGCAAATACTATTACTTTTAATGAATTATTGTCAAGTTTTATGAACTTCAATCCTCTGGATGAATTTTCTTTTTGCCAGTTAATTCTTTTGTTCAGTAATTTGATATCTGATTCATTTGGATCGATAATTTGAGCAGTGGCAGACAGGTCAAATGAAGCTTCTGGTTGACACAAGCTTGCCACATATGCCCCTCGAGCTCTCTGGGCGACATATTGTTCTATTGGTGTTAGTGCCTTTCTAACTTTGTTCCTTGGGCTGATTGTATCTATAGGTATAGGAGAAATTGGGCACAAATTTTCACAATGCTGTGCCTGTGTTAGAACAATTGATCGGTCCTCCTCAAGATTGAGTTTTCCCCCATTAAATTTGATTGGAGTTAACATTGTGAGCATCTCTCGTTCCTTTGCAATGAATCCTGCTTTGGTTAACTCTTCTTGTTCCCTCTTAATAAACACTTCATTAGCTCCGAAAAGTGTATCATCTGTCTGCATACCAAGTATGCAGACCTCATTGCCATCTTGTCTGCTGTGCAAGAGGCAAGGATTGTACGTCAATTGCACCATTTGTAAATTGTCTGTGTGGTGTTTCAAGTAAGTGTTGTACCAATGATTTCCTGCCTCGGGTATGCCATACAAGGGCTTGATAACTTTTAATACAGATCTTACTTCTGCTAGTTCCGGAGGTGGTCAGATGAAAAAATCGCAGCACAAATTTGTCGATGATTGTACATATGCCTGAGATATGTCACGGACGTATAAATTGAGCTGTAGTGTGGTAGTTAAGGCGAGGATAATTTGTTGACTAACCCTTTGAATGGTGGGTGACTGAGTTAATACAAAATCTTTTCCATGATCCCTATACGCTTGTACAACGAGTCGGGACTTTTCAAAAGCTTTGCCTGTTCCTTTGTTTTTCACTTCATCAACAAATTGCGAGTTGAAAATTTTTGTTCCAAGCAGAATATCTGAATATTGGACAAATTCAAAGACACCTTTTTCAAGCAAGCCTTGTTTTTCTTTTTGTCGGGAAATTTGAAATGAAGGATTCTGTGTAGTTGTGTGAGATTTAAAATATGCGAATAAATTAGACGCATTACAGATTTGTTGGGGCTGCTTGCAAGTTTGAGGCGTGTTTTGGCAAGGTATTATTTTATCGTTACTTTGGACGTCCCCGGCGTGCACTGATTTATCATCGTTCTAATTGTTTGTATTGTCAATTTTATAATATGGTCTTACTGAAGTTGAGCAAAAGTTGGTTGGTCCTGATGGTAGATCAATTACACAAGTTTTGTTGTTAACTTGAATTAGTTTAAAAGGGCCGCTCCACATGCCTGCTTGGCCAGTATTTCCTTCGCGCCACACTAGTACATCGGAGTTTAATGGTAGGTCATGTAGTGTTATGATTACGAGGTTATGAGTGACGTCGTGGAGTCTGGACCGTGATATTATATGGGACAGAGTATATATTGAGACGTGTATATAATGTCTATATGGAATCTATGTGATGAAGGAGATGGTACACAACTACTGTCTACAATTGCTGGTGAAGTACACATTATACCATGCATGTGCGCTTCGGCTAATCCTACGCTGTGCCCTACTTGTCCCACTTAACTCTGTTCACGTGACACCTCCTGGCTTATACACCCATTAATATTGTACATCACAACACTCCCCCTGTCGGTAACGACCAGTGTGACACGGGATCTTAGTGGATCTGTACTGGGGACTTGACTTTTGTTAAGCTATCGGCCAGTTGGTCTGCAGATTTGACATATGCTACGGAAATCTTTCCTGCCTGATATTGTTCTCGGCAATAACAATTCCTTAGAGCTATATGCTTAGAACGCTTATGGTTGTCGTGATTTTTGATCAGCGAGATAGCTGATTGGTTATCTACGTACAAAGCTGTACGTTCGGCTCCTTCAATCAGATTTGTAATCCTCAATTCTTCAAACAGCGACTTTACCCATTGGAGTTGACGACATGTCTCTGTGGCGGCAAGATACTCGGCCTCGGTGGTAGAGAGGACTACCTCTCGCTGCATGTGTGATTTCCAAGATATTGGTCCAGATACCAATCTAATCAGTGAGCCGGATGTTGATCTACTACTAGATGGATCAGCCGCAAAGTCCGCATCTGAGTAGGCTTCGAGGGTTGGCTTTCCACTTCCTTTGGTGAAAACTATGCCCTTGTCAGGCTTTTGTGCAATGTATCTGAGAATCCTGCGGGCTGCATGAAAATGTTCAAAAGAAGGGTTGACCAGAAACCTTGCAAGATGATTTACCGCAAATGCTATGTCAGGCCGCGTGTTGTTGGCCAGATATTGGAGACCTCCGACAATTGAGTTATACTCTGTTCTCAATTGTGCTGAGCTTTGTGTGTCATTCGGTTCCATGAGTCGTTCCATTGGTGACGTTGCCGGTTTACATTCTGCCAGTCCGTGTCTTTCAAGTAGATTGCGAGCGTATTGACCTTGAGAGAGCTCAAGCGTATTCTTTTCAACCTGTTTGATGTTTATCCCGAGGAATTTGCTTGTCTCAATAGACTTCAGCTTGTACTTCTTGTGCAAAGCCTGCATGATGCTATTTATCTTAGCGAGACTTGGTCCCATGATCTGGAAGTCATCGACATGTAGAAGTACAAATAGATCCCTTTGGTCATTTGCATAGAGACACACATCTGAGTGTGTTGGATGTAGGCCCAAAGTTGCCAAGGTGGATTTTACATCGTCATACCATAAGGCGGCTGCTTGCTTTAGCCCATACAGGCCTTTGCGGAGATGTAGGATGCATCCTTCTTTTTCAAATCCTTTAGGCATTTCCATGAACAGGTCTATGGTTAGATCAGGGTTGAGGAACGCTGTTGGTACATCTCCTTGGCGTCTATACCAGCCAAATTGATGAGCTAGTACAAGCATTATTCTTCCTGTCTCTGGTCTAGGGGTTGGTGCGAATGTCTCGTGGTAGTCAATACCAGGCCGCTGCGTGAAACCCTTTGCGGTACATCTCGCTTTCCATTTATCTAGGCTACCATCTGCTAGGAATTTCTTTTTGAAGACCCACTTGCATTTCAACGGTGTGCGGCCATCTGGTAATTTGCTTCGATGAATGATCTTAATGGCTCCAGTTTCTTTCAGAGAGCGAAATTCTTCTTCAGCTGCCTTCCTCCATTGACGAGCCTCAGAGCACTTCATGGCTTCCTCCCACGTTGTGGGATCTCTAACTGGACGGGCTGCCATTCCATGATGGAGCTTATAGTAGTCTACCTTTTTGACTAGCCTTCCACGTTTTGTGCGCACCAACTCGCCGTGATGTTTGACGCTTACTTCCTCGCTCCTTTCTGGTGAATGTAGTCGTTTCTGTCCAGCTATGGGAGCTGGATCCCAGCCAGTCATTATGAAGTCATATTTTTCTTCTGGAACCATTTCAAGAGTTGACTCCCCCTGAACTAATGCTTGATCACTTGGGCTTGCTTGGTTTAAATCTTGATGGTCTGGAATTTGATCAGATTCCCCTATATTTAACTCCCCCTGGTCCAACTCTGGGTTATTCAATTGGACTGGGCTTTTATTTCTGTTCGAAATTTGATCTGGAGGTTGAAATTCTGATCCAGACTGAGATTCTACATCATCATTGGGCAGTGACTTTGGGCTTGTATCTAAATGTGCCCATGTTTCTCTTGATATACATGGCACGTCTGGCGCTTGATTGCTTGTGGGGGTTTCTGGCTCAATTACTGTTTGATCCCCTTGCTTTGTTGACTGTGTATGGTCCTCTGGTCTTGCTGTGTGAACGTCTTGTGTTTGATACAGGGGCTGGTTCACACTGATGTTATTATCGCTCTGATCCTCATTAGGGTGATAGGGGTTTGTAAATATTGAGCGCTCGTTGCCCCAGTAGCTGCTGTTTTTCTGCTGATCTGCTGATGGCAGTCTTTCTCCAAATACTACATCTTCATTGAATGTCGCATGGGGTGTGACGCTTTCGACCCACTTCCACCCTTTAACAGGAGTTTGATGAGGATGAAATATAACATAGTTTTTGCTACTGTTTGGCTGGAAGCCCATAAACCACCCCTTTTCGGCCCTCGGCTCAAACTTACCAGGTTTTGGGCTAATCAACTTGTAGGCTCGACAGCCAAATCGAGGCAGATTAGTGAAGTTAATTTTCTCTGGATGGGGTTGCTCAAGCCCTTTTAAGAAATCGATTATTGGGACCATCTTTGTCCTCAAGCAATATAATCTATTGACCAGAAAGCATGCGTGTTGAATTGCCCACGGCCAGTAACATGGTGGCATATTGGCGTCTATCAGCAAAGATCTTGCAACCCTAAGTACTACTTTATTTGCAGCCTCGGACGCGCCATTCTGTTCAGGTGTGTCTGGGGCCGAGACATTAGTCCGTATACCATGTTCCTCACAATAATCTCTAGTTTTAAGAAACTCTGTTCCTCCATCTCTGAAGATTGTGCGAATCCTTTTTCCGTACTGATGGTGCATAAATTTCACCCACTGTACCAATAGTTGAGCTATCTGATCTTTTGTTTCAGTTGTTAGCACCCATCGCATACGAGTTTTGGCATCTGTGAGGATCACGGCGTACTATTTGCCTGTGGTTGATGAGGTTAATTTTCCAACTGTATCAACAAATACTTCATCAAGGGGTTTGTTCGGGGTTAACCTTGGCTCTCGCGAAATGAAGCGTTGGGCTTTGCTTAGATGACAGGTTTCACATGTCCCCAATTCGGAAGCATCAATTCCTTCCAGCCCTTTCGAGCACTCGGCTGTCCGCTTTAGGATTGTTTGTCCAGTATGTCCCAATCTTTCGTGCCATCGCTGTGTGACAGACGTTCTTGGTACTCTTGCAACACCTGGTGCTGCTATTGATACTTCGTTGTCATCATAAAGCGGACGAATGTAAGTTACATCATTCTTTTGATCGAGACGGGCTACAGCTCTATGGGGTTTTCCATTATGGTATTGTATAAGCAGTCCTTTAAACGGATCGGCGTATATATTACCAAATCTCTGCAATTTACCTGCTGAAACAATATTGGATGATGATGTGGGCGAGTAGAGACAATCGCGTAATCGCATCTTCAACTTTCCTATCTTGACATTTGCAGTTCCTTGACTTGTCAGCGACATTTCCCCGACTGCTTGATCAAATTTAAACGGGCTGGCACGTTTGCGCATTGTTTCAAAGATATTTGGGTCACGAAAGAAGTGGTGCGATGCACCAGTGTCATAGAGGTATGGGAATTGATTCTTGCTTCTTCCTGCAGCTGATAACATGGTACCATTGTTTAAACCGCTTTCGTCCTCGCTACTTTCCTCAAATTTAACCTCTGCTTTAGCGACATTTTTCAGTCTGCCTCTCCTATCCACGTTCTTCCCTCTGCCCTGTGGCCAGCCTCTCCCTCTTTCATCATTGCGAAGCTCTGGATGCTGTCTGAAACAGTCTCTGTTCTTATGCTTATGCCGACAGCGGAGGCACATTGCTTCTGGATCAACACTGTCGACAGGCTCTGATGCAGCTAGCATTCTCGGTTGATTCTGTGGTCTGTTTCCTCCAGCTGTGCGAATGGTCGACATCATTGTTTCAAGGGATGTTAGGCGATTATCGGGCCCGATAGCCTTTGTGTCCCGCCAGTTACTTAACCACTCGATGTCCTTTGTGCCAATGAGGAACATCCCAGCTGCGACCTCTTTTGGAATCTTATAATTGTTGATTTTGGGATCGGCTGGTGCTTGGCTATACTCCATCATTGCAGTCGACGAGTTGCATAGACTCTGGTACTGCGTTAAAAATCTGTTACAGTAGTCGTCTACTGTGCTGGCAAATCTGACACTCATGAAAGATTCCAATGCGGCAACGTAAGGCGCAACCGCCGTTGCTTCTCTTGACTGAGCGATATCCTTGTAGAGCTCCGAGGCTGTTAGGTGCTCGTGATTTTCGGGCCAGGTCTCTGCTGGAAGCCTTTCCATGATGATGTCCTTGGCCTCAAATTCGCCCATCTTCCATATCTGAACCTTTTCTCTGTACGTCTTCTCTTTTTCAGCGTACGAGCTTTCAGTGTCCATCTCCAGCCTTATCGGCCGTGCGGGCCTAGTAGCTGGAATTATATCTTCAAGGTCTTGGAACACATGTCCAATGACATTGCGCCTTGATAGTTTCGAGAGCAGGCTTGACTTCCATCTGCTAAACGAAACTCCTGACTCCAGGATCACTTTCTTGTTGCTGGTCGACATATTTTGGATATTGTCGGGATGATTAGAAGAGCCCGGGCTCATAACCTGTTATGATTACGAGGTTATGAGTGACGTCGTGGAGTCTGGACCGTGATATTATATGGGACAGAGTATATATTGAGACGTGTATATAATGTCTATATGGAATCTATGTGATGAAGGAGATGGTACACAACTACTGTCTACAATTGCTGGTGAAGTACACATTATACCATGCATGTGCGCTTCGGCTAATCCTACGCTGTGCCCTACTTGTCCCACTTAACTCTGTTCACGTGACACCTCCTGGCTTATACACCCATTAATATTGTACATCACAACATGTAGACTTGTTGTGTTAGGGCCGTTTTGATGGTTTAATGCGGCGTTCACACTTAACTTTGCGCGTAATTTGCCAACCTCTTGCATTGCCTTTTTGATAGCAGCAGCTCGTTGAATGACGGATGGCATTGGAGGGTCTGAGTTGGTCATTCTTGGGTATGCTCCATATACCAAAAGAGTTGGAACTAGTCCATTGGGCCCAGCAGTGTCATTTATGGCTTTAACTGCCATTTGAAGTATGCAGTCTTTATTAACTCCGGCTCCCCTTAATTCATCAACTATTATTTTGTATGCTCAACAAATACAGGAATGGTACCGCTCTACTTTTCCAATGGACCAATGCGCTTTGACAGGAACGTTCTTTACAGAGATTGCCATTGATGATGCATTCTGGTTGAACTCTTTGCTTCAAAGTTTTTACCAGCATCTGTAACAATGCAGTCTGGAGGTCCAACGTAAGTATCTATCCAACAGGCACGTATAGCGTTCCACGTGTGTTTGGCGGAGATACCATTCAGCCATCTAGCAGCCTGAAAATTTGTCGCATCATCGACAATGTGCAGAACTGGATTATTATCAATATACATTATATCAACAAGAATGGAATGGTTGAATTGAAGGTCAGTGTCTTTGAGATTAAACCTGAAATGATTAGGTGCCCCTTGATGCCTTTGGCAATGGTTGCAGAATTAAGTTAAATGATCTAAATATTTTCTAGGAACATCGCTATGTCCTGATTATTTTAATACAGAGAAAAGTCGCTAAGCAGAAGGATGACCGAATCGGCGGTGTAGTCGCTTTAGCTCTGCTTCATTAAGGAAACAAGGATTTGTATTAAGTGATGTAGAAATTGAAGATTTTAAAAACTCCCCCCAAAGCAAAAATGCATGACCAAAACGCCGGATTACAGGAATTTTCTTGCTAGGAGTTACTAACTGATTTTTTGAGGTTGTCGTAGTAAACTCCGAGTTTGTCCATGTCTAGAAGTGATAGGAGAAATGGCGTGTCTGCTTGAACAATATGAAACTCAATCTTTCCAATTGGAGTGTCTAAGTTGGTAGTACCTATTGACGTACTAGAGCCTATACCAAATTGTACTTTAATCAACCCAGCTTTTGTCTCATCTAGATGAGCGTTTGAAATTTTCTTGAGCGCCAAGAATTGTTTGTGGCCTGCTGTGGAATATTTCGATGCACCAGTATCAATAACAATTCCATAAAGATAGGTATCATTGTATCTTCCTGGATTTATAAATATAGTTGGGTCAGTGTGTGGCTCACAGATTGTTGGCGTTTGATCTTTACCAGTCAGAGAGTGAACAAAAGAGTTATCAGCGAGGGCCGAAAAAATTTCTTGGGGCTTTTCGAGAAATCCCATAGATGCAACAAATGATTCTTCAAAGTGTGATTGCCCCTTGATGTCATCAGTAGGTGAGTTTGTTTCTAAAATTAGAGTGTCCATTTTGAATTCTGGATTGGATTCCTCTTGTTCAACCTCATTGTGGTGGCGTTCCAATTCCGCGATAAATTGTTCGGCTTTCTTTTCAAAACGTTGCAGCAGTTTTTTCTTGAAAATATTTCTAGCTTCTTCTTGCTCTGCAGTTAAATGATTGTGCGACCAACACCCCTAACAGTTACAAACATAACATCTCTTGTTAGAAGGCTGTGTTTGGCTTGTGTGTCAATTTATGGGTGGTTTTAGTGATGGTTGGTTGGGGTTAAATTTATTAGCTTTATGAAAACGCCGGTCAGTGAAAAGTTGCGTTGTAGACACCTCACTGTTTGCTTCAGCTGTAGATATTGACGCCTGGAGGTCGTTTATTAAACCGCTTAGAGTCTCATTTGGCTTAAAGCATGCAAGTTGACAAGCTTGGACTCCTCGACAAGCATTTATGAGTTTAAGATGTAAATGCTTGTCTGTCCTATACTCAGGGTCGAAACTTAGTTGCAAAAATCGAAGTTCTTTTACCAGCAGCATTAGGCATTCTTGGACTGATATGCCTTTGCCTTCATTTTCCATTATGAGTCGGGTTAAGGAGAGAGCTTCCCATCTGGCTAACCTGTTTCGGTTTGTTTCTGGACCTTCGAAATATTCTTTTGTTGCAGTGCACAAATTATCAAAATCCATCCAATGTCCATTTGATGTGATAGAATAGTAGTGAGTTAGGGCCGGGCCGCTAAGCATAGTCGAATATGCTTTCGCGTGTAGTTGTTTTGGTATTCCAGACTTTTCACATAATTCCATGAAGATATTTATCTTGAAATCAAACATATCATCTTCGCCATGGTACTTCAAGTCAGGCTCATACATCTTCGAAAGATTTGCTAATTCTCTTGCATAATTGGCAGGTGGTTGTGATGAGGATGGAAGCGAGTTAGATTGATATTTGTTCGAGGCAGTGTCGGCTGAAGTAGTCAAGGAAGAGGTTTCTTTGTCTTTTACGAGAGTCGGTTGTTTGGATGTGCTGTTTTTCATGAGATCTAAAATTTTAATCGAATTAAAAGTTTTGTTTGAATTGGAAACTTCTTCAAAAGCCCATTCAGATGGTATTTTTTCCATCAAAGTATTGTGTAAGGACTTGGCGATTGTAGTTTTTCTCTTTCTGTCCCATTCTATCCAAACTCTGTTTGACCTCAGGTAAAGTCGAAGACTACGTTGAACTGAAAGCGATGCAGCCTTGAAATCAGCTTCAGTGAAGTGCGAAAATTCATCTTTGTATGCCTCCCAAAGATTATCATCCTTAAAATTGAATTCCGAAAATTCACATATCTTTTCCCTTATATAATTATTTACAGACCTTTGTTGGTCTTCTTGTCCGGATGAGGCGATGTCATTCTTAATGCTTGTTTCTGCCATTGCGTAAGTTATCTGGGTATATAGGTATGTAATATGGGATTTTCAGCGTGGGAAGAAAAATCGGAAATGCAAGGATTTGACTATGCAGAATTGATGTCACGGGACTAAGTCCTAAATTCGCTAAGCCATTCCTAGGACTTAGTCCCGTGACAATTGACAGTAAGATAGAGGGTATAGAGGGTATGGGGATAATTTCCTATTAAATTGAGTATTTATTCAAGTTCGGAATGCGTGTGTCACAGTTCCAATATAGAAAGCAAATGGGCATTTGTATGATTGAAAGGTAAAGCTATAATTCATCTATGGAGAAGTAAACTACCTGCAAGTCTCCCGTGCTACTTATAAACATCTAGAGGTATCTAAATATAGCCTATGTTCACAGTGGCAATAATACTAGCTTAAGGTTTGTTCTGCCACACGGGTAACGCTTCCGATATCCTTGGCACTATCCTTTACGTAGTCTCAGTGGCGATTACGTATCCATTTTAGTTAGCTGAGAATCCTACGAGTGATAGAACATGAAGGTTGCCTTCGATAGCCATCAAAGGCTACAGGAATTATCGGCTCACAAGCCGTCACAGCGTGTATGAGTGCGTGATGGACGCAAAATCAAGTGCCTTTATCAGGGGTTGATTTCTTGAATATAGAATGGAAGACGAGGGCCTTTTTCAGGATGTCATAGGAAACTAGTCACGTGCTATATGAGCGCTAGGACTAAAATTGATCCACTTCTATGTATATACATTGTTTAGTGAACCGACCTATCCTTCTTTCTCTGTAGATTACAATCTGTAAGCAGACCTATGCTTGTCTGGGTTTTGCGCTAGTCCAAAAGCGAAAGTAAGATCTACGCGCACAGATGTTTGGCTACTGGTAATACTCAAGGGAGCGTACAAGGGGATACTCACACAATGTAGTCCTAGGCTCGACTTGTAGTAGTAAATAATTCCATACTTTCACTCTTACATTCTTGACAATTCACGTGACATTTACACAAAGCCCCTCTAAGTTTTACATGGTAGCATTATTCTTGGTTGATTCAAACGAAAATTCGACGGTAGAAGACTCATCTGGAGCTTTGTTATATCTTGGACGAATTGTTTGTGATGATTGTTTAGAAGGGAATTTGATATCTGTGTAAATGTCGTCCTTCGGATTATCGAAGGCGGATCGGGAAATTGCTGCCCAGGGCACCGATTTGAATCAGACTGCTGTGGAAAAGAAGCAGTTGGGGAAAAATATTGCTGGTTGTTCAGGTCGAGTACCGGGTAACTTCAGCAATGAGTTTGACTTCATATCAAGCGGAAGCACGAGTGAAAATCTGAGGTCCAGATCAAGAGGAAAAGATTCAGACAAACAATCCTTCGAACAAAAGGATCGGGATGATGACGAATGGTGCAAGAAGCACTCAGAAGAAGCTACATCTTCAAGGAGGTCGGAAGGAGATGGTGATCGCAGAGATGCACCAAATGACGACGAAGATTTAGGGGCAGGATGGGACAGGCCCGATAGAACAGCTCCAAAGAACGGGAGCAAAACCTTGCTCGAGTGGAACCTTTTCAATTGGAAACCACCTCAGTCAGCCTTTTTGAGAGGAATCAAAAATTGGTCCATGTACTGAGAGGCTGTGTTACTATAGCTAGAGTGTATTGGATACGAAGCAGGGATGAAGTTAACGCCACTAGACGAAGTGAGACTTGCTGCTGTCATCCAGCGAACTACAACGGAGGAGACAGGAAGTCTAATCGTAGGGATGAAACGAGGCACAGAGATGATGAGGTTGTTCGAACGAACCTATTGTCAGGTTGGTGAAGTTCAACAGGAGGCTGTTTGGGAAACTCTTATCGCCCTCAAGTATGAAGGAGGATGCCCTGTGGAGTACGTGACAAAGTTTAAGACACGTGTTAGGGACTACATTTTCACTGGTGGGACTCTAGCAGAGAGACAAATCTCCATTATCTTCAAGCAATCGACGAAGGATAAAGCTAGGAGGTGGAATTCAATGGTCTCCACCATCGCCCGTTTTCAAAGCTGGTCAGCAGAAAATCTTATTCAAGATTTTATATCTCACCACTACGACAGGATCGGAGAATCGGGCAAAGAAGAGAGGCCCAGGAAATCTCAGCCGGTGAAGAAATACTTGAACAACGCCCAAGGTGAACAGAATACAAGTGACCAAGGAAAGTCGAGAATAAAGGGAAAAGGCAACTATCCTAAGAAAAAGTTTGCCATCCGTTGCTATAGCTGGAAGAAAGAAGGACACATTGCCAAGAACTGTCCTGAGAAAAAGGAAAAGGAGGCACACAACTTTCATGCCGCACACAAAACATTGTCCATTGACATAGGTCCACCGGCTGCAATAGCTAACAAATATTGCCAAATTTCCGAAGAATTCTCTGGGAACAGTTACGCTGCTCAAGTAGACCCACAGGTTTACAAAAACATGGTCGATTTCTACGAGAATGAAATGGCGCGTCGTCGCGGCGAGCCAGTAGATGATAAAAAGTTGCTCGAGTCGCAATCCCCAGGAGCTTCCATCAACTTCACACAGCAAATTCTAAGCGCATCTGGAGGGAGTGGAATTGCAAGCCGCTGGCTATTTGATACGGGTGCCGATGTAGATGCCACTAACTGTCGGAGAAACTTCAAGCCAGGCACAGTTGTAGAGCTAAAGCCTAACCAATTCCCAATTCAGACTGGAGGTAGGATTATATGCGCGGAATGCATTGGAGAAGTTTGGCTATCACTCACCGGACCCGGCGGCAACCAAACTTCAATGAGGTTGAAGTATGTGGTATACTTGAAGGTATTCCCTCTAAATATCATCAGCGGAGAACGATTCTACCGAAGTGGTGGTTACCTGGATAAAAATAAGATAGTGAACCCCAATGGCGAAGTCCTGTCTCATATAAACGCGGAACGTCGAGGATGTTTCTTGGGGTTGTTTAACCAACCAGAACCGTTAAAGTTAACAGGCTACAAAAAGGCAGTGAACCTTACCTCGGTGGATAGTATTCATCAAAGTGAAAAAGAAACCTCTAAACAAGACCCTGAGGTAAAGGAATTTACAGAGGCCTATCAAGATTGTTGGAAGAGTGGTGTTTTCAACATGACCAATGACGTGATGAAACGCCTGATCCTATGGCACAGGCGCTTATGCCACTCTAGCGCTGAACGACTCAAATGGACGATTAAAAATACAGTTGGTATCGACCTACTGCCATCACAAGTGGAAAATTTGCCATGCGAAGCGTGCAACATGGGCAAATCAATAAAATATAAAACTTGCGAAAGACGGCCTAGAATGAGAAACGTCGGTGAAGGTTGGCATTGCAATGTAGGAACCTTAAATCCAGTCACGATGGAGGGCTACGGATACTTCTGCCTCACGACAGATGACGTTTCGAGGTACAGAATATTCCGGGCCTTCAAAAAAAAGAGCAACGCCGCTGACAAGCTAAAGTCAATTCCGTCGAAAACAAACTCCGAATTGAGACAGCGCCATGGACTTCGGGTGAAACGCCTAACAATTGATGGGGGTCGTGATTGGGGTTTAAACACTCTCCAAGACTTTGCTGCAAAAGAAGAAATTGATGTGATCATCTCCGCACCAAATAACCAGTATCAGAATGGTGTATCAGAATGGTGTATCAGAATGGTGTATCAGAATGGTGTATCAGAATGGTGTATCAGAATGGTGTATCAGAATGGTGTATCAGAATGGTGTATCAGAACGGTGTATCAGAGAGAGGAATTCGTTTCGTGCAGGACGCAGCACGATGTTGCAGCATTCAAATGAAAGTTCCATCGATTTTCTGGAACCATATGTTGGAAATGGTGTGCTACACCTTAAACTGTACATCTCAAAGTTCGGTAGAAGACAAGAAGACGCCATGGGAAGTGTATTGGTCACAGATTGAACCTGATTGCGCAAAAACCAAAGTGGATCACTTGTGGATACCAGGAACCTTGTGCATCACCCACGTCGACGAAAATCATTGTGTTGCGAGCGAAAAACTTGACGCCAACGGCACAAAAAGTGTCTTTTTCGGCTACAGAGGAAGAAAGAACAAACTTGTTTGGTTACTTGACGGTGGAAGATTTATCGTGTCGCCTCAAGTAACGGCGTATGAAAATGTCGGTCCAGGCTTTGGCTGGGCAGCAGACCCAAGAGAAATTGTTCGATCGCTCCCTAAGCATGTTCAGGATAGGCTGAAATCTAGAAAGAAAGATTATGCAAGAAATGAGGATTACAACACTCCCCAGGATGACAATCAGTGTGACGAACAGAAGGGAGCACAGGTTAGCAGATGAACAAGTCGAATCAGATAAGGACAAAGATCTGGAATATAATTCATAAGATTCTAAACTAGGGAAAGAAGATAACAAGAGGTATCTGGAGATATACATATATACATAATAAACAACTGGTCCGTGCGCATATAGGGTCACACTACAATACCCGAAAAGAACAATAGCATCAGAGGCCCCGAAGGTTAGGAATACAAGGCCATAACATCACCCTCCCCTTCCAAAAAAGCTTGTCCTCAAGCTTGAATTCATAGGAGTATCATCGCTGAGTATACTATAATCGTCCTCACCATTCTTCCAAGCACTTAGCCATTGCATTATATTTTTTGGAGGGCCTGGCTTGTTTGGGTACTGCTTGTGAAATTCGATTAATTTGGATGGGGCAGTCATGAAGTCAGAAGCAGGATAGTACTGTGGGTCGTCATCCCAGCCAAGCCACTTAGCGCAATATTTTAGTTTACCCCTCAGCAGTTTTACATCCAGTATTTTTTCAACTTCCCACTCATCATCACCTGTGATGCTGACTAGGTCTGGTTGAGGAATAATTTGTCCCGGTAATGGATTGTCGGCGGCCTTCCTGAGGTAACGCGAATGAAAGACATCGTGATTGGACCATTGTTTAGGGATGTCTAATTTACATGAGTTACCTTTTTTCGATAAAATCTTGTAAGGACCCAGGAATTTTGGTGATAATTTTGTGCTGGACCTTTGTAGCCGGAGATTCTTAGTTGATAAATAAACTCTATCTCCAACATCGAAAACGGGCTCGCAACCATGTTTGTTTGCTTGAATGACCATTTTCTCTTGACTTCGACGCATAATCTCTTGGCCGACCTTCCATGTTTCCTGCAATTTGTGTGCAAAGGCTTCTGCATTTTTTAGCGCTAATTTTTCCCTTGCCGTCTTTGGATGTGCTGGAGGATTCCAATTGTATGATTTTAGAGGTGTATAGCCCCTGGAAAGTTGAAATGGCGACATGCCAATAGAATCATGTGGTAGTGTTAGCTGCGCATTATCCATGGCAGGAAGTAGATCAGACCAGTTGTCTTGATAGTGATCTATGAACGGGCGTAATCGATGAGCTATGTATTGGTTCATTATTTCTGTTTGCCCATCAGTTTGTGGCAAGTACGCTGTTGATAGTCGTAATTGCACACCCAAAATTTCCATGACATATGTCCAAAAAGCCGAAATGAATTGAGCTCCCCTGTCCGAGACAATCGAGTCTGGAAGGTCATAGTACCAATAGACATATGTGAAGTACAATTCTGCTGTGTCACAGGCAGTAATACCTTTTTTACATGGTAGGGTGACAGAGACTTTGGATAAACAATCAATAAATACAACAACTTTATCAAACCCTTTTTTATCTTTTGGCATATCCATGTAATCCATACAAATGTGTTGCCAAGGTCTCTCGGGTATAGGTTATGGCTTGAGGAGACCGGGCGTTTTATTGCGTGCGGCATGGTGGACACGACACAGGTGACAGTTCCTGCAATATCTTTCGACATCCTGGCGCATGTTATTCCAGAAGTAACGTGATTTAAGCTCTAGATATGTCTTGTTACGACCAGCGTGCGCAGTGGAGATCTGGTCATGAATATCACGGATGAGATCCGTTCTTAAGTTATCTTTGTCTGGAACAACTAACCGGTCTTTAAAAAAGAGTACACCTTTATCCATCCTTAAATTATTATTGGATCTCGTTTGTTCGCGCATATCATGTAGACTGTCATGAGTTCGATTAGCTTCTATGATTGCATCAATAACTTTTATAGATTCCATGAGGCAGATGTGCAAGTCTCCTTTGACTTCTTTTGATAAATTACTATTTTTTAATACTGGTTTATATCGGATTTCTCTTTTCACTTGATCCTGCGGGCCTGTATCCTGTTCACGGCGGGATAGCGCGTCCGCCGAGGTGTTCTGTTTACCAGGTCGATATTTAATTTGAAAGGAATATTGAGATAGTAATTCAGCCCAACGGGCCTGTCGAGCTGTTAGATTTTTTGAAGTCATGAAATACTCTAGAGCACATGATCAGTAATGATGTCAATTTTGTACGGGAACCTTCCAGTTCTGCTCTCCAATTATTTAGTCCACGGACTATGGCTAACATTTCTTTGTCATGAACTTCATAATTTAATTCAGCTGGTTGCATTGTTTTCGAAAAGAAAGCAACTGGATGCCAGTATTTATCATATCTTTGAGAGAGTATAGCAGCGACAACCCCATCTGATGCATCGGTTTCCAATTGCGATGGGCGATCTGGATCGAAATGTTTTAGTATAGTTGAAGTAAGAGCGCTTTTAAGACCCTCGAAAGCAACATGACAATTTTCATCAAAGTTAAACTTAACTTCAGATTTGGTGAGATTGATGAGAGGTTTTGCTACTCGTCCAAACTCAGGAATGAAACGGCATAAAAATTACAGAACCCTAAAAATGATTGGATACCCTTTACTGACTTGGGTGGCAGCCAATTCTCTACTACTGATATTTTATCAGGGTCTACCCTTAATCCATCCACACACACAATATACCCGAGGTATTTAGTTTTCCTTACATGGAATTCACATTTCTTGATATCCGCTTGCAATCCTGCTTTTCTTAGTTGTAAAAGAACTTTTTGGACGTGCTCACAATGTTCACTTTCATTTTCGGAATAAATTAGTATGTCATCAAGGTATGCAGTGCAGAATACGTCTAAGTAATCGAGAAGGGTGTCGTTCATATATCGCTGATAGGTGGCTGGACCATTTGTTAACCCGAATGGAAGAACTTTACACTTATAGGAGCCATATCTTGTACGGAAGGTCGTCAATTCTTCAGAGTCGGGATGCATTCTTATACGGTGGAAAGCCTGTCTGATATCAAGTTTTGTAAATATTTTCGCTTTATTTAAACGTGCCAATGTTTCATCAATCAATGGTAAAGGTCTTTTTTTGTTATTGCATTTAATTTTCTAAAATCAATACAGAAACGAAGGCTACTGTCTGCTTTTTTGACAAAAAGGACCGGACTTGAAAAGGGCGCTTTACTTGGTTCAATAAAACCTTTATCGAGATTTTCTAGGATGTATTTGTGCACGGCTTTAAGCTTCTCAGACGACATGGGGTATAGGGGTCCGGCGGAAAGTTGTTGTAGGTTCTCGAGTTCAATCTTATGGTCATAAGGCCGGTGCGGGGGTAATAAATTGGAAGCGGATTTGGAGAAGACATCAAGGAGATCATGGTAGTATGAAGGTACAATTTTCTCTAGTTCTAAGTCTTGACTCTCACACACAATTGGATTGTCTTCCTCTTCTTCGATTTCGTGTCGAATTTCTTTGAGACTAAGGAAAGAAGATGTATGGTCAGTACAGCCAGGGCTTGAATGAAGGGCGGGAGCGCTTAATTGGCATAAGTCTAAATCTGATTTAGATCAAATATTTGTCAATTTCAAATTTTTTCCTGCTGAATCATCACTGACAGATTCATTTGTGTTGCATTCTTCATTTAATTTGGATATTTGAATTGGAAGAGCAGACCTGGAAGCGAGGTGAAAACTTTTCTTGTCCTGCACGGACCGTTTTGTAGACCGAGCGCCGTACATTGCCATTCTGTCTTCTTTGTTAAACAAACTATCCCGACGTGTGACATCTTTTTGATGGATTTTAAACGGTTTGGGTCGGTCCGTTAAGAGATATTGCAACGAGGTTCGAATAGGTGAAGAGAAAGATAGTGTTTCTGGATGGTCTGTTGGCCAAACAAGGCGGCACTGTCGTGAGTCAATCATTATGTCGAAGTGCGCTAAAAATCTACTACCAAGGATTACATCATGCGATCCTAATTCTACAATTAAGAAAGGCAGATTATCTAGCCGCCGTCCATTTATCCACAATGACAATAATATGTATTGCGATATTACAGGGCCTTTCTTTCCATCAAAGCCTTTGGATTGAATAGAATATCCGAGATTTTTAGGCTTCTCTCCAAGACAATTTGATATGGCGTATGCACATCTTGAATCGATATATGCAAATCCATTTGCTCCTGTGTCCGGGAGTACAGATACTCCGTCCACTATTCGCAAATTTCCAGAGAACGAGCAATGCAAAGTGTAGGTTTTCTCTGACATTATTTTACCCAGATCAATATGTTGTATATTGACTAAATATCCTAGAAGGGAGTTTTTATCTAGGATTCCACTTTTCCCTTTGGATCATTCTCTAAAATATCTACCTCATCCTCTGAACACAAATCTGAATCCACGCTGGATGACTCTTCAGCTACCACTTGAACAGTTGCATGCCTATTGTTAGGGATTCTAAAAGGGCATTCAGACTTGGTGTGTCCCGATTTTTTACAATAGTGACAAGTTACATCTATACCTAATTTTTGTTCTTGTCTAGAATCAGGTCTAAAATTTGGCTGTCTATTTGAAGCGGGGTAGAAGATTCTGGTTGGTAAAGTCTTCTACTGGAGTTTAGTTTTTCTGGTTTATTAGTCGAACTTTTCTCGAGTCGAATTCGTTCCTTATCAACTGGTTCTGCAAATTCACAAAGAGAATTGAAATCCGGACATCATGTAACTGGGTGTAAACTGCCAATTTTAGCTGTNAATCTAGAAAGAAAGATTATGCAAGAAATGAGGATTACAACACTCCCCAGGATGACAATCAGTGTGACGAACAGAAGGGAGCACAGGTTAGCAGATGAACAAGTCGAATCAGATAAGGACAAAGATCTGGAATATAATTCATAAGATTCTAAACTAGGGAAAGAAGATAACAAGAGGTATCTAGAGATATACATATATACATAATATACAACTGGTCCGTGCGCATATAGGGTCACACTACAATACCCGAAAAGAACAATAGCATCAGAGGCCCCAAAGGTTAGGAATACAAGGCCGTAACATCACCCTCCCCTTCCAAAAAAGCTTGTCCTCAAGCTTGAATTCATAGGAGTATCATCGCTGAGTATACTATAATCGTCCTCACCATTCTTCCAAGCACTTAGCCATTGCATTATATTTTTTGGAGGGCCTGGCTTGTTTGGGTACTGCTTGTGAAATTCGATTAATTTGGATGGGGCAGTCATGAAGTCAGAAGCAGGATAGTACTGTGGGTCGTCATCCCAGCCAAGCCACTTAGCGCAATATTTTAGTTTACCCCTCAGCAGTTTTACATCCAGTATTTTTTCAACTTCCCACTCATCATCACCTGTGATGCTGACTGGGTCTGGTTGAGGAATAATTTGTCCCGGTAATGGATGTCGGCGGCCTTCCTGAGGTAACGCGCATGAAAGACATCGTGATTGGACCATTGTTTAGGGATGTCTAATTTAAATGAGTGACCTTTTTTCGATAAAATCTTGTAAGGACCCAGGAATTTTGGTGATAATTTTGTGCTGGACCTTTGTAGCCGGAGATTCTTAGTTGATAAATAAACTCTATCTCCAACATCGAAATCGGGCTCGCGACGATGTTTGTTTGCTTGAATGACCATTTTCTCTTGACTTCGACGCATAATCTCTTGGCCGACCTTCCATGTTTCCTGCAATTTGTGTGCAAAGGCTTCTGCATTTTTAGCGCTAATTTTTCCCTTGCCGTCTTTGGATGTGCTGGAGGATTCCAATCGTATGATTTTCGAGGTGTATAGCCCCTGGAAAGTTGAAATGGCGACATGCCAATAGAATCATGTGGTAGTGTTAGCTGCGCATTATCCATGGCAGGAAGTAGATCAGACCAGTTGTCTTGATAGTGATCTATGAACGGGCGTAATCGATGAGCTATGTATTGGTTCATTATTTCTGTTTGCCCATCAGTTTGTGGCGAGTACGCTGTTGATAGTCGTAATTGCACACCCAAAATTTCCATGACATATGTCCAAAAAGCCGAAATGAATTGAGCTCCCCTGTCCGAGACAATCGAGTCTGGAAGGTCATAGTACCGATAGACATATGTGAAGTACAGTTCTGCTGTGTCACGGGCAGTAATACCTTTTTTACATGGTAGGGTGACAGAGACTTTGGATAAACGATCAATAAATACAACAACTTTATCAAACCCTTTTTTATCTTTTGGCATATCCATGTAATCCATACAAATGTGTTGCCAAGGTCTCTCGGGTATAGGTAATGGCTTGAGGAGACCGGGCGTTTTATCGCGTGCAGCATGTGGACACGACACAGGTGACAGTTCCTGCAATATCTTTCGACATCCTGGCGCATGTTATTCCAGAAGTAACGTGATTTAAGCTCTAGATATGTCTTGTTACGACCAGCGTGCGCAGTGGAGATCTGGTCATGAATATCACGGATGAGATCCGTTCTTAAGTTATCTTTGTCTGGAACAACTAACCGGTCTTTAAAAAAGAGTACACCTTTATCCATCCTTAAATTATTATTGGATCTCGTTTGTTCGCGCATATCATGTAGACTGTCATGAGTTCGATTAGCTTCTATGATTGCATCAATAACTTTTATAGATTCCATGAGGCAGATGTGCAAGTCTCCTTTGACTTCTTTTGATAGATTACTATTTTTTAATACTGGTTTATATCGGATTTCTCTTTTCACTTGATCCTGCGGGCCTGTATCCTGTTCACGGCGGGATAGCGCGTCCGCCGAGGTGTTCTGTTTACCAGGTCGATATTTAATTTGAAAGGAATATTGAGATAGTAATTCAGCCCAACGGGCCTGTCGAGCTGTTAGATTTTTTGAAGTCATGAAATACTCTAGAGCACGATGATCAGTAATGATGTCAATTTTGTAGGGAACCTTCCAGTTCTGCTCTCCAATTATTTAGTCCACGGACTATGGCTAACATTTCTTTGTCATGAACTTCATAATTTAATTCAGCTGGTTGCATTGTTTTCGAAAAGAAAGCAACTGGATGCCAGTATTTATCATATCTTTGAGAGAGTATAGCAGCGACAACCCCATCTGATGCATCGGTTTCCAATTGCGATGGGCGATCTGGATCGAAATGTTTTAGTATAGCGTTGAAGTAAGAGCGCTTTTAAGACCCTCGAAAGCAACATGACAATTTTCATCAAAGTTAAACTTAACTTCAGATTTGGTGAGATTGATGAGAGGTTTTGCTACTCGTCCAAACTCAGGAATGAAACGGCGATAAAAATTACAGAACCCTAAAAATGATTGGATACCCTTTACTGACTTGGGTGGCAGCCAATTCTCTACTACTGATATTTTATCAGGGTCTACCCTTAATCCATCCACACACACAATATACCCGAGGTATTTAGTTTTCCTTACATGGAATTCACATTTCTTGATATCCGCTTGCAATCCTGCTTTTCTTAGTGTAAAAGAACTTTTGGACGTGCTCACAATGTTCACTTTCATTTTCGGAATAAATTAGTATGTCATCAAGGTATGCAGTGCAGAATACGTCTAAGTAATCGAGAAGGGTGTCGTTCATATATCGCTGATAGGTGGCTGGACCATTTGTTAACCCGAATGGAAGAACTTTACACTTATAGGAGCCATATCTTGTACGGAAGGTCGTCAATTCTTCAGAGTCGGGATGCATTCTTATACGGTGGAAAGCCTGTCTGATATCAAGTTTTGTAAATATTTTCGCTTTATTTAAACGTGCCAATGTTTCATCAATCAATGGTAAAGGGTACCGGTCTTTTTTTGTTATTGCATTTAATTTTCTAAAATCAATACAGAAACAAAGGCTACTGTCTGCTTTTTTGACAAAAAGGACCGGACTTGAAAAGGGCGCTTTACTTGGTTCAATAAAACCTTTATCGAGATTTACTAGGATGTATTTGTGCACGGCTTTAAGCTTCTCAGACGACATGGGGTATAGGGGTCCGGCGGAAAGTTGTTGTAGGTTCTCGAGTTCAATCTTATGGTCATAAGGCCGGTGCGGGGGTAATAAATTGGAAGCGGATTTGGAGAAGACATCAAGGAGATCATGGTAGTATGAAGGTACAATTTTCTCTAGTTCTAAGTCTTGACTCTCACACACAATTGGATGTCTTCCTCTTCTTTCGATTTCGTGTCGAATTTCTTTGAGACTAAGGAAAGAAGATGTATGGTCAGTACAGCCAGGGCTTGAATGAAGGGCGGGAGCGCTTAATTGGCATAAGTCTAAATCTGATTTAGATCAAATATTTGTCAATTTCAAATTTTTTCCTGCTGAATCATCACTGACAGATTCATTTGTGTTGCATTCTTCATTTAATTTGGATATTTGAATTGGAAGAGCAGACCTGGAAGCGAGGTGAAAACTTTTCTTGTCCTGCACGGACCGTTTTGTAGACCGAGCGCCGTACATTGCCATTCTGTCTTCTTTGTTAAACAAACTATCCCGACGTGTGACATCTTTTTGATGGATTTTAAACGGTTTGGGTCGGT
The DNA here is from genome assembly GCA_900239735.1 of Blumeria hordei DH14. Classification (NCBI taxonomy): domain Eukaryota; kingdom Fungi; phylum Ascomycota; class Leotiomycetes; order Helotiales; family Erysiphaceae; genus Blumeria; species Blumeria hordei. The sequence goes on from OENG01000023.1 coordinate 6,785,341, forward strand.
CCGTTAAGAGATATTGCAACGAGGTTCGAATAGGTGAAGAGAAAGATAGTGTTTCTGGATGGTCTGTTGGCCAAACAAGGCGGCACTGTCGTGAGTCAATCATTATGTCGAAGTGCGCTAAAAATCTACTACCAAGGATTACATCATGCGATCCTAATTCTACAATTAAGAAAGGCAGATTATCTAGCCGCCGTCCATTTATCCACAATGACAATAATATGTATTGCGATATTACAGGGCCTTTCTTTCCATCAAAGCCTTTGGATTGAATAGAATATCCGAGATTTTTAGGCTTCTCTCCAAGACAATTTGATATGGCGTATGCACATCTTGAATCGATATATGCAAATCCATTTGCTCCTGTGTCCGGGAGTACAGATACTCCGTCCACTATTCGCAAATTTCCAGAGAACGAGCAATGCAAAGTGTAGGTTTTCTCTGACATTATTTTACCCAGATCAATATGTTGTATATTGACTAAATATCCTAGAAGGGAGTTTTTATCTAGGATTCCACTTTTCCCTTTGGATCATTCTCTAAAATATCTACCTCATCCTCTGAACACAAATCTGAATCCACCCTGGATGACTCTTCAGCTACCACTTGAACAGTTGCATGCCTATTGTTAGGGATTCTAAAAGGGCATTCAGACTTGGTGTGTCCCGATTTTTTACAATAGTGACAAGTTACATCTATACCTAATTTTTGTTCTTGTCTAGAATCAGGTCTAAAATTTGGCTGTCTATTTGAAGCGGGGGTAGAAGATTCTGGTTGGTAAAGTCTTCTACTGGAGTTTAGTTTTTCTGGTTTATTAGTCGAACTTTTCTCGAGTCGAATTCGTTCCTTATCAACTGGTTCTGCAAATTCACAAAGAGAATTGAAATCCGGACATCTGTGTAACTGGGTGTAAACTGCCAATTTTAGCTGTCGGTTCATCTTTCCATACATCAGGTCTCTTCGTAGGGAATGATGTATTTTGGCTTTGCCAGCTAATGAAAGAAATCTGGTCTTAAAGTTTTGAAAACTTTCATAAGTGCCTTGTTGTAGTGATTCAAACTCCACCATACTGTCCCTTTGTAACGTGCTACTACGATGACTCGCGATTAAATGATTTACCATTTGAACCGAATTTACGAAATCATTTTCTACATCTTCCCCAGAGAAGTACGGAACCAGCATTTCTTGAGCTTTGGCTTTTGTGGATGCAAAGATAAAATTCATGATCCTCCGATCTGAGCCCCAGTGTCCGTCGTTGTCTTGTATCCTACCTCGAAGTAAAATAAGCCAATTTTCAAAAAAATCCAGATTGTCGATACCTCCGAACTCGCAAATAGGATTAATGATTCGATCGGCTGTACCTAGTCGAACGTTCCCATAGGTTTGACCTACTGTCTCGGATGGATCGCGATATTTTGCAAAAGGAGGCCCTTGAAAATTGGGCTCTTCGCTGCTATGGAGACGTGCTGTACTTTGTCTCTGATACTCTATCCTCCTAGTGGCACCTCTTTCGACTGATGGAATTATATGATCATAGTCTGTAGGAATACTCTTGCATACAGTACCTTGATCTGCTTGGAGTAAACTTAACCCTGAGACTGATCAGGAAGGAACTTTGAATTAGTCATGAATTAGTCATAGAAGGAAAGGTGGTCAGAGCTGAGATGGAAAACTATTCTGGTGTGGAGTTCTTTTGGAAGATGAGTCAGTGAATAGAAGTGGTTGCAAGATATATACTTAATATAATATATTTGTTAATTCGCCCCAAAGAAAACCTACAGTAGCCGTCGCTCTAAGATTTACAAACAACGGGTTATGAGACCGGAACAGCGCAACGCTGCCTAGAATTAATAAATGCGAACGAAAAACTGCTTTGAGTAGGAAATTGTCAGGAAGAAAATTAAGTAAAGCAACATACACCAAAAATTTACTCCAGTAAATGCCAGGATCGCCAAGTGAAGAAACACCAGAGCAGTTTGAGACGTCCAAGAAAACCAAATCCCTTCACTTTGACTCAAAGGCAGGTAGATTCAGATATAAAGGGAGATTTATAACTACCTCTGAAGCCGAACGCCTTGCGAAGGAAGAATTTTGTGAACTAACTCAAAGATCCGAAAAAGTATCAACAACATCTCTGGAAACCAACATGAACGAAAAAATGAATAAAAGGACTTTAGAGCTGGACACGATCTTGGATGGAGCAGAGGCATGGGCAGGATGGACGACTGCACTTTTTAATGCGTTATATGTCCATGATATTCCAGGAACAGACTATACACAATGGGAAATTGTCACTGGAGAATACACCATGCCATACTTGTTGCCAAAAGATGAGAACAAAGCTAGTACTATAGTTGAGAGCACACCCGCACAAGTAAAATTATGGAAACAGGCTAATGCAGTCGCATTATCTACCATTAGGAAAAATTGCTCAGTACTAGTTAAAGCTCGGATAGGTACTTGTGTAACGGCATATGAAGCATTCAAGGAACTAGAAAAGGCATTTCAAAGTCAGACGTCTATAGAATTCTACAGCCTGTTAAATAGCCTGATGATCAATGCTTTTGACGACCGGAAAAACGATGTTGTGTCACATATTGCTCAATACGAGCAGGTATGGAACAATTTTGTCGGGATTATATCCAGGGCAAAACTTGACAATGATGATGGCATGGGGAGAGGACTTTTGGAGTTCAGCAAAAGCGACAAAGCTAAGGCTGAGTTTCTACTTAGATCCTTTGGAACACATCATGCCAATACAATTGAAAATATCAGGGCCAAAGAATACAGCTACCATGATGTCGTACTAAAATTAACACAATTTATTTCGTCAAAGAAACAGAAAAATGATGGCACAAAGGAAGAGCCTGTAGTGCTCAAGACTAAAACTACAAAATATTTGACCAAGGAGTGCAACTATTGCCAGTCTATAGGACGCAAAGGCATAGGGCACATTGATGATGAGTGTTGGACCAAGAAAAAGGTTGAGAAGAAAGCAAGAAAGTTTGAAGTAGAGGAAGAAGAGAGCTTCCATATAGACAACTTCAGAATAGGCAGGACGCAAACCTGCAACAATAACTTTGAATGGGATACAGGGGCAAGCCATCACACTACAAATCGACTCGATCTCTTGTTTAATGTGCAAAACTGTAATCTAACAGTAAGAGGCCATGATGGAAATATATCCCAATGCCGTAAGACTGGAACAGTAAGATTCAATCACAAGGGGAAGAAGATCGAACTGAAGAATGTGCTATACGACCCAACATACAGCAATCTCATCAGCGGGCAAAGAATCCCTGAATATTTGACAAAGGCTTCAAAAAGAAGTATTATTCTAAAGATAGGACCGAAAAAAGTCTGTGAGATGGAAAGAGATGGGAACGGGAATGGGTTATCAGTATAGATCGAGTTCATACCGCAGATTGCCAAGAGACCTTACATCAAACCAAAGAAGCTCTTAAATTACATCAAAGGTATGGACATATTTCATTTGATACCCTCAAATCTCTCCCTGAATGCCCCAAATTCTCCTCAAATCCTCGGTGTGAAGCATGCGAAAAAGGTAAAACTACAAAGCCAGCAGCTAAAGAACAATCAACCAAAATCCGGACATCAAGGACCTTGCAACAAATTCACGTGGATCTAGTAGGACCTATAACGCCACAAGCAGGATCACATAAATATCTGTTAGTAGTAACAGATGACTTTAGCAGATATACAGCATGCACACCTTTATCAAAGAAGTCTGATGCCCCGGAAAAATTATCTCAGATAATTGTAGCCTTGGAAAATGCGACTGAACGAAAAGTTAGTGAAATCCAAGCGGATTGGGGCACAGAGTTTCGGAACAGCAAGCTGGAACATATGTGCAAAAGTAAGGGAATTAGAATGAAAGAGACAGTTCCAGGGCACAGTGAGACAAACGCCATAGCGGAAAGAGCGAACCGGACAATAATGACAATGGCAAGAACCGCGATAAAAGGAACAGATGGGAAAATAGCTGCAAACAAATGGAATCAAGCAGCATCCTGGGCAACATATACGAAGAATCGAGTCCCGCACAGGACACTATCAGGTAGATGTCCAGTTGAGATAATGCTGGGAAAAGACGGAAAGGAAGAAAGAAAATTCCTCAAGTTGTTTGGACAAAAAGTAGTATGCTACAAGTACAACCAAACTCATGGACAAAAAATAAACAACCGATCTTTCGAGGCTATGATTATAGGATATTCTGGAACGCACGGAATTTATCAAGTCCTCAAAAAGGATGGATCAACCAAGTTGGTGAAAAATCCGAAAGAAGTTCACCATGTGCAAGAAGAACCCAAGAATGAAGAAAATCCCCCAATATTTTCACAGAAAGATCAGACCCTGGAACCACCATCACAAGCCATAGAACAGGAACCAAATAGGTCACAAAAATCTCGAAAAACCCCTGAACAATTTGAACAGTTATACGGGAAACGAAAGTCGCAGAGAACTCCCGCGCCCAGCTTGAAGAAACGAGAAGGGAACATATATGAAAACCCCAATGATTCAGGCCTCAAAAAGGCAATCTCGAAATTATCAGATCTATGTGGAAACTTTGAAACCTGTGAAAAGGTCCCAGATGAGGCCAATAGGGCTATGGAATATTACGCTCACAAGGCCCAGATAGGAGCAATAGGAGTAGATGAAGATCATCCCACTGAGCAACAAGTCAAAGAAGGTCCACATGCTAAACAATGGGCAGAGGCTCGAGAGAAAGAGCGAGCACAACTTAGACGTTACGGTGTCTACCGTATCATCGAAAAGGCAGATATACCTGAAGGAACACAAATAGTGGATACCAAATGGGTGTACGTCATTAAAAGAAGCATAGATTGTTACGGGATTAATCCCTTGTGTTTGTACTGTCTGCGCCAGTACGGTAGGGATGGAATATAGGGCCTAGCCAGCTACGGGGGCTACCAATGTTGCGGTCTGGATATGGTTGCTTAGCAACATAGATTGTTATGATCGGCGCTGACAATTACAATTCCTTATGTATACAGCGAGAAGTAGGAAATCTTCTTTCTCTAGATTTCATTAATTAACTGATTTATTCTGGACTTGCTCTGCTGTATACCAACACCAATTGATCCGGCGACATAGATGGACAAATAGAAAAGTTCAAGGCAAGAATGGTAGGAAGGGGTTTCTCTCAAATCATGGGCGTCAATTATGATGAGACATATGCACAGATGATGCGGCCAGAAACATGGAGACTTTTAATTGTAATAGCTCTATACAAAGGATGGGATATCCGACAATGGGATGTTGTGGCAGCATATCTTCGAGCCAAACTTAACCATGATGTGTATGTCAAAGATATCAACAAAGAAGGCAAAACAGAGTACTGGAAACTAGAAATGGCCTTATATGGTCTGAAACAAGCCGGTCATGAATGGTTTAACAAGCTGAAGGGAATACTACAAAGTTCCGATTGCCAAATGAAACAATGTGTGAAGGACGAAGGTTGTTACCACAGAACAACCCAAGACGCACTATTAGGCACGCATGTTGATGATATAATTGGAGTCGGCACTCAAGACGCTCTAGAAAATATCGAAAAGGGAATCGAAAAACATGTTGAATTGGATAAGCGTGGTAAACATAAAAAAGATGCTTGGAATAGAAATGAAATGGAAAGTTGGCGGTAACACAGTTGTGATGACCCAAACAATGCTCATAGAATCACTCTCCAAACAACACAATGTGATTGCCAAGGCGAGTCTACCACAGGACAGAACATATTTCGAGGAAAATTCACAAATAGAGCCTGCAGATTCTAGAAACTACCAACAAATTGTTGGAGGATTGTTGTTCATATCACGGATGACCAGACCTGACATAGTTATACACGTGAACCTATTAGGGAGACATGCGCAAAGTCCAAATACTTTAAATCTGACAGCAGCGAAGATGTTACTATCCTATTTGTTAAGTACCAAAAAGGTAGGTTTAAGACTTTGCAAGCCCGAAAACCTCGACGTAGAAGTCGTCACAGACGCTTCGTACGTAGGAGAAGAGGGAAAATCACAAAGTGGATGTATGACCTTTGTAGGAAAACAGCCGATAGGATGGTGGACTCGCAAGCAAGATATAGTAGCACAATCTATTACTGAAGCGGAATATATGGCAGCAGGAGAAGGAGCAAAAGATGCAGCATGGACCAGTCAGATTCTTGAAGAATTACACATAAATCAAATCCGAGTTATACCAATGCTGATAACTGATTCTGAAGGAGGCTATAAGCTCTCAAAGACGAACAAATTTGCACGAAGAACAAGGCACATTGAAGTTTGACATCATTATCTTTGACAACAAATTCAAAATGGGAACCTGATTATCAAAACAATACCCGGAAAGGAGAATCTAGTAGACCCGTTGACAAAATTGCTACCAAAAGCCAGGATTGGGGATTGGAGGATAGAAATTTCAATGAATGGATAATCAGCTAACATATTACAGTACAGTAATGCTCGAGTAGGGGAGTGTGTAGGAATACTCTTGCATACAGTACCTTGATCTGCTTGGAGTAAACTTAACCCTGAGACTGATCAGGAAGGAACTTTGAATTAGTCATGAATTAGTCATAGAAGGAAAGGTGGTCAGAGCTGAGATGGAAAACTATTCTGGTGTGGAGTTCTTTTGGAAGATGAGTCAGTGAATAGAAGTGGTTGCAAGATATATACTTAATATAATATATTTGTTAATTCGCCCCAAAGAAAACCTACAGTAGCCGTCGCTCTAAGATTTACAAACAACGTAGTCAATGGGGCCCTCCCTAGTTTGAGATTTCTGTGTACGATAGTGGCTAATTGATGGCCTCAGAATATCTTCTTCTTCTTCTTCTTCTTCGTCTTGAAAGCGTTGTCTTGTTGTCGGAGAGCAGGTGTTTTGGCATTCTGAGGAGCGTGGCATAGGATTAGGTCTTGATAGAGACGGATTCAAACTTGCGGATTCTATAAGCTTCTCTAGTCTAGCCATTTTTGTTTTTAAGAATTCGATTTCGCTTTGCTGTTGTCTATTTGTGAACTCAAGCTCGTGATGGCGACTCATTTTTTTATAGGCCGTGTCAACAATTGAATCAGCCATTTCTCTACCAGTTTCATTTTGAGCTACTGTCAACTCGTCCACTCTTTGATTGACTTCCGAAATACGTGGTTTACCTTTTCGAACAGCAACATTTGGGATTTCAATGTTCGAAGTTATCCTGTCGGGGCTAAGTTCATGATGTAAATTTTCCGCTTCAGACTCCACATCAGAGGTTGGCGGGGGAGGTAGATAGGGTTTAGGAGTCTTGTCCTTGTCGGACATTTTTGGAAGAAATTAAGAAACAAATTAGTGCCTTTATTTTTCTTTTTTTTTTTTTAATTGAGAGTAGGAAAACTTTATCAACTGTAATAACTTTTGTGACAAGTTGTTCCCTGGAAGTACTTTGAGCACGATATTGCGTAGTTGTACGTTTCGTCAAGTTAAGTAGGTTAACTGCGAAAAATCTCAGTCTCGATGAGACAAGGAAATTGTTTTGCCTTCCCAGGCGTATTGGTGAGTTTAGAATAATGTGACGACCAGAAGGGAGCACAGATTAGCAGATGAACAAGTCGAATCAGATAAGGACAAAGATCTGGAATATAATTCATAAGATTCTAAACTAGGGAAAGAAGATAACAAGAGGTATCTAGAGATATACATATATACATAATAAACAACTGGTCTGTGCGCATATAGGGTCACACTACAATACCCGAAAAGAACAATAGCATCAGAGGCCCCGAAGGTTAGGAATACAAGGCCGTAACAATCAGCAGCCAATATTGCCAAGAGGGCGTGGTCGTCCTAAGCGCACCATCGAGCGGCCCTACGACAATCAGCAGATGATAACTCTTGATGCTCCGCTTGATACGGACAATGAGATGGCAATAGTGCTGCTTGAACTTAAAAATGGTGAGAATCCTGAAAAATTCCCTGAAGACATATGCGGCGCAGTAACAGGACGAAACTTTGGGAAAATGAATTTGGCCTCCACATCTAACAAGATGGACCTATTTCACATGACTCGGAAAGCCATCGATAGACAGGAATTTGGCCTGCACAGCGATGGTGATGATATCTTCCGCATAATGGTCAACCACTCTGGCGCGTCCTCATACCTAGTCGAATCATCACTCGATGAACCTACGTTTTCCGAAGCTATTAAAGGCCCCGAGAGACGCGAGTGGATAGAAGCCATCAATCAAGAGATTGAAGGTTGTTTGTCTCTTGGAACCTTTAAGTTCGTACCACGAACAGCTGTAAAAGATAGAGGGCGTCTGGTTGCATCCAAATGGGTATTGAAAAAGAAATGTAAGTCAAACATGGAACTTGACAAGTTCAAGGCTAGAGTGGTGGCTAAAGGCTTCACGCAGACAAAAGGAGTAGACTTCAACGACACCACTTCCACAACAGCTAGGTCAGCTAGTTGGAGATGCCTAATGGCATTAGCCTCGCTGAAGAGCTGGTATATCCTCCAAGCTGATTTCATAGCTGCATATCTTGCAGGTGACTTGAAGGAAACTGTTTTCATGGAACAGTTCCCACGTCTGAAAGAGTATTTCGAGGTGAACCCAGAAGCTGCAAGGAGGTTTGGCTATTCATGCACCAGTTGTGACGGCCCTGCATCATAGTAATGAGTAGGGGTGCAATGACATAATGATAGGTCTGTATTATAAGGAGTTACCCAGTATGGAACGCACGGGCCAGGTGTAAATTATGTGCAGTTATAGATCTGTAGATGCTTTCTTTCCCTTCTCTTCCTTAGTTTAGAATCCTTTATATTATAATCTTAATTTGAGTATCTATTTGATTCGACTTCGTCATCTCCTAGTTCGTGCTCTCTTCGGACCCCTCACACCAGTGTCATCGAGCTCAAAAGACCTTTGTATGGTCTGAAGCAGTCAGGGACTTGTTGGCAAGATAAAGTCAGGCGCATCATGATGGATAGAGGCTACAAACCTTTGATTTCTGATAACGCCATTTATATAGGCAAGACAAAGGGGATTATTGTGGCCTCTTATGTCGACAATTTCCTGTTTTTCGGTCCAAATATGGACAACCTCAAGTCACTATCACAATCTCTGAACAGCGAAGTCCCATTAAACGACTTAGGTGAGGCACACTGGTTAGGCGTCAGAATCCACAGATCATCGCCAACTGGATGCGTAAGTTTAGACCAGGAACAATACCTCGAGAGATCCTTCCAAGAATTCTGGATTTCTAGAAAAGTTATCGAAACCCTAATGTCACCAGGTAGCGGGGCAGAAATGAGAAGAAACACAAGTAAGGCAACTGCAAAAGACCTGAACGAGTTCCAAAGGTTAGTTGGCAAGTACAACTTCTCCTCCTGTATGGTTTGATGCGACACATCTCAGGCCACATCTCAGATGGCACGATTCATGTGCAACCCATCGCCTCAACACATGCACCACATGTTGAGGATTCCTCACTACCTATCTGGTTGCGCAGACAGGGGTTTATTCTATGAGAAAAATCACCGGCACCTAAATGAGTTTGGAGAACACGGACTGTTTTGTGCGGTGGATTCTAGTTTTGCGGATGACCACGATACAGCAAAATCCACAACTGGATACGTAATATTCATGGCTGGAGGTCCCGTAATTTGGAGATCAAAATTGCAGAGTGTTGGAAATATCGCGCAATGAAATGGGCGCAATATTCATGGAACGAAAGTAGAAGTTGACTAAAAGAGTGTCATGTTCGGATTACAGCTAAAGTGTGGAAAGTGTGCGCTACAAGTACAAGTGTAAGCGACACGTAGCCTAAGCCACACCATAAACAAGTGTGGCGCCATCTAGGCATAGAAAACCCCCAATAACCTCCTTGTGCCCACGCCATACAGCCGCTCGTATATCTAATAGGCAGCCTAAAGCGCTACCATATTACCCATTCCAACCTCTTAAACACACACAAGATCGTGTCGGGAACCTAGACGAAATGGAGGGCCCATACGTCCACAACACTCCGTGTCTCCATTTCCAACACTCCTCCTGACCGACAAGATCGACCAACTCAGGTGAAACCATAGTATCCAGCAACCCAACTCAAGCAACATATGTGTGGCGGGAAAACATTACGTCCGGAGGGGAACACCTTTAAGTATGAGTGGCCTTAGAAGAAATCCCAACGAGGGACGGCGAGGAGACTGGAAGAGGTCCCGAGAGGCGGAAGAGAAAGGGACAGCTGGCTGTATAATTGTGCCTCGAACAGCATTGGCGGAAGAAAGAATGGCGACAAGAAAATAGGTCGATTGGTGAAAGTGCCAGCTTGAAGAAAAGTAAATCCGAAATATAAGAACAAGTGGTTGAAGTGCCAACTTGTTAAGGAATGTATCCGAAGGAAGGTATTCGGTAATTGATGTCGAGTGGTAAATGCTCCAACCCGACAGAAAAAGAAAGCTTTCAAGTATAATAAATGCAAGTCGGTATTGTGGCCGGCTTGAGTGAAAGTAGAAAATAAAATAAGTCGACCCGTAAATATCCCATCAAACTTTGTGTGCAAAAAATACCCCATAATCCAAAGTAGTCGAATTATAATGCCTCCTTTTCTATTCACTGCCTTCAACAGTCCTTAACTGAGACTGAAGAAGGGTATCACAGCTCCTCCAAATTAAAGTACCCCTCAACCAAAAACTCTTCTGCTAAATCAGACAGAAGGCACACACGGTTGAGGACTCGGGAAGATTTGGAGGGAGAAAGATGCCGAGAAAGTGCCATGGCTCCTCCAACAAAGAATATCCCTAGACCAAGAAACTCTTCTGCTACAACAGACAGAAGGTGTAAATAGGGGTCGGAACTCCCCGCGTTGTAGTATAGATCAATCAACATCTTTCCACACTTTATTCCCAATAAAGCTCTCCTAACAGTCAAAGGTCAGCATCATGGTGATACATCCTAACCCATAACAGTAACAATACTCTCATTGCTACATAGAAATTACAAAGAGTACGGAATCCTGGATTAACTTTATGCCGAGTTTAGCCCAATTAGAGTGCATCATTGGGAAGAGACAAGTGCCTAGAAATCTACAGGCTACAACTGTCACACTAGGTCGTAAATGAGGATATTTAATGGGTCAAAGTGATGACAGGTCTTCTCTAGGAAGAGATGAATTGGCAACTAGTTGCAGTAGATATTACATGTGGTTCTTGCCGATGAAGAACTGGAGAATGGATAAATGTGTAGAAAGAATAAACTGGTTCAACTGATTTCTATTAAGGGCTCGGGGAGCTTAGCTATCTAAATACTACAGTAGTGGGTCTAATCATAAAGGACACATGTTAATCCTTATTACCAGGATTAACCCTGTATTTCAACACTCCCCTAAAACTTGCAAATAGCTAAAAGTGTAGCTATTCAGAGGTTTGAGATCACGCTTGAAATTCCTATTGCTCGTCGATTGGCCTCAAATTTAACCCTATCCAATGCCTTTGTCATTCCGTCGGCTAATTGCCGCTCCCCTGGAACCCACCGTATTAAAATCGTACCTTTTTTTACTTCGTCGAGGATATGATGGTACGCAATATCAATGTGCTTGATTTTCGATGTGTTTGATACTCCTGAAGCAAGTTGAATCGCTGATTTGTTGTCTCCTAACAACATCGGCGCGGCACTACCTGCAGAGCCCTTACCTTCAATTTCTGCGACCAGTCTTCTTAACCAGATAACCTTCTTGGCCGCCTCACTACCTCCAATATACTCAGCCTCAGTTGTTGATCTGGCTACGGAATGCATTTTTCTACTCGAGCAGTGGACTATGCCTCCATTTAGCATCAAAACACACCCAAGTATACTTTTTCTATCCCGTTGGTCATCGGCATAATCTGCGTCAGCATAGCCCATCTCGTCATTCAATTGAGCTGACCCAGAATATACTTCAACACCATGATTAAGAGTATAGTAGTCAATGGGAGGATCTCCCCTACGATCCTTATTCCCATATGTGGTACCAAATGTGACTGTGCCAGAAATGTATCCGACAATTCTTAGAAGGGCTTTCCAATGGTTCCAGCTTGCTTCTGTCGCAAACGATGCCATTCTCGTGACAGCAAATACAATATCAAAGCGTGTATTGTTAAGCCACATAAGTTTACCCAAGAGTTGAACGTATTTCTTCTTCTCCTCTCCGTTCAATTCGCGTCCCGGATTATCCTTTAAGTTATTGACAGCTCCTTTCTCCATTGGTGTAGCATAAAGTAGCGAGTCCTCGTATAGGTATTCTTGTATTATTCCCCTCGCATACTTTTCTTGATCAATAGAAATTGCACCATTTGGTTGGCGTTTGATGCGAATTCCTAGCACGTTCTCCGCATCACCAAGATCCTTCATTTCGAATCGGCTTTTTAATTGAGCTTTCACAGTATCCATGGCTTTCTCATTAGCCCCTGTTATAAGCATATCGTCGACATGGACTCCTACCACCACGCCAGTAGCCTTTTGAATCAATATTGTCGGATCAGTTGTGGATGCTGTGAATCCTATGCCTTCGAGAAATCCTGACAATAACAAGTACCATAATTGTGCCGCCTGCTTCAAACCATAAAGACTCTTTAACACTTTTACAAATCTTCCGAAGTAATGTCGTGCTTCTCTTGGGACCTCTAGAAATATATCTTCTGTCAAGTCTGCTGCTAGAAACGCTGCAACAACGTCCATTTGATGGATTCTCCAACCATGTTTCGCTGCAATTGCCACAATTATTTGTAATCCTTCCATACCAATTGCTGGCGAAAAAGTCTCTTCATAATCAATGCCGTGGATCTGCGAAAATCCTCTTGCTACCAATCGAGCTTTATATTTGATAATCTTACCGTCTTCGTTAGTTTTGGCATCAAATACTATCCTTGCTGATATTGCTTCTACCCCATCTGGTAATGCATCGATTGGCTTGGAAAGCGTCTTGTTTCAATGATGTTATCGATCTCAATTTCAAAAGCCTTAAGCCATTCTTCATTGTCTGGAAGCTCCATTGCCTGTTTAAATGTAAGTTCTTTGTAAATCACCCCTTCGTGAATACCTGGCTCGTTTTTCATCATGTTGACCTGATCACGTCGTCTTCTACCATCACCTCTCGTTTGCTGCCTGCGCGCCGCGGATTCTTTAGCGATTTCATCTTGTCGTAGCCGTTTCAATTGTGCTTTGATCTCCCTTTTTTCCGCGGCTGTTTGTTGTTGCGTTGGTTGACGTATTGAGGTTTGGGGCATGGAATTTGTACACTCTTCCTCGTTTGAGATTATCGTCGGGCTGACGAGGTCTGTGAGCTCGCTTAATATAGAATCGTCGCTATCATTGGCTGAAGCATTTTGATCTTCGGGCAAGCCCACAACCTCATCCTCAATTATGCACTCATCACCCACTACGTCATTATTTTCGCAATCTTCATCCAAATCATCGCCAGACTCATCTTCATCATCATTAGCCTCGTTATCCCCCATTTTCGATTCCTCATCTAGCTGCTCCCAAGGAATAAGATCGCCATCAGTTACGCCATTGCCAGTCTGATCGAATTTTACGAAACGCGCTTCCATCACTCTTTTATCCTTTGAACTCCAAATTAGAAAGATCTTTTCCGACTCTTCCTTCAAACCAACAAAAACACCTTCCCAGGCCCTTGGATCCAATTTCTGTCTCTTTTCTCTTGGAATATATACCCACGCTGGGCATCCAAATACCTTCCATTGCGACACACTTGGCTTCTTCCCACTCCATTGTTCCCAAGGCGAAAGCTCCATATCCTTGACCTGCTGACGGTTGTGAGCATAAACTGAGTGTTTGGCGGCAAGTTGCCAGAATGCCGGCTCCATTTTCATCCCAAATCTCATTGTATTTGCATTTTCCATTATTGTGCGCATACTGCGCTCCGCAAACCCATCACCTTCTGGATGATATCCGACTGTTGGCTCTATTGCAACATCACGGCCATCACACCACTTCATCAGCTCCGTATTCAAGAATTCTCTTCCACGATCAAAACAAATGGCTTTAACTCTTTCGCTATTACCCCAACGGCGTCTTTGAGATTCTACGGTGTCAATCCATTCACGAACTTTGCCCTTAGCTTGTGATTTGTTTATCAGAAAATACACCCAGATCATACCGGTATGTTGATCTGTGATTGATAGCATGTATCAATTCCCTTGTAATGAATGTTGACTGATCGGCCCCCATAGATCCATATGGACCCTTTCAAGCGGTGCTGATACTGATCTCATTTTCTCTTTTGACGGATTCCTCGTCATTTTTCCCTGTGTGCAAGCGTTGCAGAAGGGTGGGCAAAAGGAATGTTCAGGTAAATCTGTCATGATTTTTCTTAACCCTGCCTCCTGTTGCTTTCCTGGGTGGCCTAAACGGGCATGCAGCAGCTCCACTTGAGCCATGCTTGGTTTGATTTTCGAATTGGCTTCATCCAAAGTAACCTCCAAATTAGGTGCGAATGTGACATTCTTCCTTATCAGGTACACGTTTCGTTTCGATCAGGTCGATTTGGCCGTCAACAACCAGACTGTCTTGTGACGGTCTTAAAGTGGCGTTTTATTCAAACTGAACTCAGAGCTAGATACAAATGAAAATCTTAAAGTAACGAGAAGAGACATGACTGAAAGCCGCCTATTTATTTACAAGACTATGATCTCGTTCCCTCATTTCATACCATTCTCAAAATAGATCATGACCTGTCCTCCGACAAACAACAGCATCTCCGTCTATTTTAATTTAGCTTCATTTTAATGTTAGCAATTTTAGTTATTAAAATAGTTATGATGCATGTGGCTTAGATGACTCACGACTGGTGTTCGAGTCGTCCTGTCTGCAATCTAAATTTGTCATTTAAGAATAGATTTGCATGAACTGAGCCAAGGCCTATACTTGGGTCTATTGAGTCGTGGAGGGGTTCATGACATGTATGGTGTTTAACATGGTTGGAAGAGTTCAAGCCTTATTTGTTAGGCAGCAGCCTAATGATAACCAGGTATGAGCCTGTGACATGTCTTCCAAATTGTTCTTCCAGTTGTCAAAACTGTCTTCTCCAGTGAGCTTCGTACCACCATACTTCGATGACTTTGTAGACATGGTGGAATTTTGTTGTGAGTTTAATAAAGCATATCTTCGAAATTGCGCTAGCAGCGTAATCACCGGACTCTATAACCTGTAAAAAGAATATACTGGTTCAACTGATTTCTATTAAGGGCTTGGGGAGCTTAGCTATCTAAATACTACAGTAGTGGGTCTAATCATAAAGGACACATGTTAATCCTTATTACCAGGATTAACCCTGTATTTCAACAAAATGGTCTTCCCGAAGATGAGATGGGTAAACAAATGTATAGTAAAGGGTGATTTCACAGTCTAAGCATAGGCACTGAGGCAGCCTTATGGTCAGAGGTAGTCTATTTTCAATCTATGGTGAACTACAGATTGAAGAGAATAATAACAGTTACTTTATACATGATTATTATCCAGGCCAATGTCACAGTTTTCTATCCGTATATCCGTATCTCTTCTCGTATCCCTTTTCGTATCCCTTTGTCGTGCCCTATTCTTAGAGGTGTTTGCAAAGTTGTAAGACCCTGATTCCAAGAATAGTCCCTGCCTAGTTTCATGCTAAGCTTGCGTTAGACAGCGCAGGCTACAAGCAATTACCGGCTTACAAGCTGTCACAGTCACATAGATAACAGAAGTGTTATGAACCTTACTTATGGACTGGAATACGGAGCTGTTAAGCTACAGAGATCGAGTCAGTTTTGGCAAGATAAAGATTTCAAGGGTGCAGGTAAATCACGAATAGCTAATCAAGTAAATATATTTAGTTATGATTATCAAAGGGTATAAGGTCGTGTATCATAAAACAAAAGTTGTTCAAACTAAGGAGCAAATTTTAAAATTACAACCAACATAATCTACGCCCCATTTGCCTAGCCCTAACCAAATTTACGAAATAGTCCGTGCGCCACCCAATCCAAATTACCTACAACTAATTCATAACAAGAAGCAAGTAATACAATAGGAATTTTAAACAATATCCACATTATCCACACACTTGAGAATACTCGGGAATATCCTCAAGTTCGTCCATTGATCTAAATCATAAGAGTATAACTGTTATGAATTAGTTGTAGGTAATTTGGATTGGGTGGCGCACGGACTATTTCGTAAATTCGGTTAGGGCTAGGCAAATGGGGCGTAGATTATGTTGGTTGGAATTTTAGAATTTGCTCCTTAGTTCGAACAACTTTTGTTTTAAGATACACGACCTTATACCCTTCGATAATCAGAACTAAATATATCTACTTGATTAACTATTCGTGATTTACCTGCACCCTTGAAATCTTTATCTTGCCAAAACTAACTGGATCTCTGTAGCTTAACAGCTCCGTAATCCAGTTCATAAGTAAGATTCATAACACTTTGTTCGAACTCACATTACAGACCTCGAGTCAGCTTTGACAAATCTAAATCCAAGTCGATTAATTAAGTTAAAATCAAAAATGTCGACCGAAGAATCAACTACTGCAAATGCCAATTTACTTGAGAGCGAGTGGGATAAATTAGCTGCTCTGATCGGGGAAATTCAGAGCCAGCCAACCAGCTCTTCGGCTCCGATACCAATGGGTGCACATCCTAAGGTCAAAATGTTCTGTACCCAAGCTTTTGTAATGGGTAAGCAAGCTGCCAGTCATCCTGAGATTATGGGACCACAGATCCCCTCTACAGCTTGCGATAATCAGCAATTTCTGATGTACGAGTACTTCTCGCTTGGTATGGATTCGTGCCGCACAATTAATCCATCGACTTCGACATCAAGGCAAGAAGGCAACAGGCCTGACCTGTTCTATGGAGATCGTGATAAATTTAAGGCGTTCTCCAGACAATTAGCACTCTGGTTTGGTCAAAATCCAAACAATTTTAGATCTGATAATGAAAAAATTAGTTTCGCTGCCAGCTACCTCCGTGGTGAGGCATTTGAATGGCTTGAGCCTTTTGTGAACGAATCCGATGGGAAAGTTCAATTCGACACCTTCGACAACTTGATGCATGCCCTGAGAGCGGCCTTTGCAGATCCTGATTCATACGCCACGTCTGAGAGGGAGTTAGATCAGCTCAAACAATATTCATCTTGTTCGGCATACTTTTCTAGATTCTCGGCGTTAATATCGCAACTTGGCTGGAACGAAGATGCTGTGAAAATCCACCACTTCCGCCGTGGACTAAAGGATGGAATCAAGGATATGCTAGTGGGAAGAGATGTCCCATCAACAATAAATGAATTCGCTGCATTGTGCATTAAATTAGATAACCAGAATCAGGCACGAGCACAAGAGAAAAAGAGCGTGGGGCCATTGAGGCTACAGAATAATCCACTGAAGCAAGCGAACTCAAATTTGTATTTGCCACCACCTTCGCCCCAATCCGCCCCCAGCAACCTCCTGGAGAACCCATGGAGCTCGATGCAGCATCGCGCAATGCCTATCGTAGGGCAAATAATTTGTGTACATATTGTGGAGCGTCTGGGCATTTTGTCAGGTATTGCCCAAAGGCTGAAGCAAAAAAAAATAAAGTAGCATCTGCAATTGTACAATCACCAGATCAACCTGAAGAAAATTCGTCTACTATATTTGAAACAAAAAACTAGGACATCTAGAGGATAAGCGGCAATCTTTTAGTAAAATTTGGGCCGCAATACATTCAATTAACTTCAATTTGGGAAATAAACCACCACTTGTTTTAAACACTATAATCAACAAAAATATTTCTTCTTCATCAATGGTGGATTCCGGCGCAACTTCGCTCTTTGTCGATTCTTATTTCCTTGAAAAAAATAATTTAATACCAAAAAAGAAAAAATATCCTGAGACTTTAAAAGTCGTTGATGGCCGTGAATCAGTTAGTGGAGCTATAACACACGAGATTGAGTTAAGTTTACAGCTTGGTGATCATTCTGAGTGTGCCCTGTTCCAGGTAACAAAGCTCTC
Source organism: Blumeria hordei DH14 (assembly GCA_900239735.1). Classification (NCBI taxonomy): domain Eukaryota; kingdom Fungi; phylum Ascomycota; class Leotiomycetes; order Helotiales; family Erysiphaceae; genus Blumeria; species Blumeria hordei. The sequence goes on from OENG01000023.1 coordinate 6,803,387, forward strand.
AGATTATCCTATTATACTTGGAAAAGCTTGGCTCAATCGTCATGACCCTACAATTCATTGGTCTTCAAATTCGATCTTGTTCACATCAGAATTCTGTCAGTCTCATTGTCTTCATAATAGGGACTCTGATGTCTCAATCTGTTCTGTCACGCTACCTGTTCTCAACAAATTAGCAAAGCGTGAAAACCTTGAAGTCTTCGCTATTTCTGTTAGGGAAATTGAGGAGCATCTAGAAAAATCAGAAAAATCCGAATCTGAAGAGTGCAAGGAATTACTTCAGAAAATCCCACCGGAATTCCATGACTTGTTGCCGCTGTTCACTAGAAAGGAAGCAGATAAGCTTCCTCCTCATAGGTATGTCGACCATAGCATAGAGCTTGAGGAAGGCAAAAAGCCTCCATTTGGCCCATTATACAACATGTCGAATTTGGAACTTCGCGCTCTCTGGAACTACCTTGAGGAAAATCTAAAAAAAAAATTCATTCGTCCTTCGTCTTCGTCCTCGGCCTCACCAGTTTTATTCGTTCGTAAGCCTGGAGGTGGATTGAGATTCTGTGTGGATTACAGAGGGCTTAATTCCCTGACCAAAAAAAATCGATATCCACTACCCTTAATAGATGAAACTCTCCGCCAACTACAAGCTGCAAAAATATTCACTCGACTCGATCTTCGTGGAGCATACAATTTGATTAGAATTCGAGAAGGAGATGAACATTTGACGGCATTCCGCACCCGCTATGGACTATATGAATATCTAGTTATGCCATTCGGCCTCACAAATGCTCCTGCTACTTGCCAGCAATATGTTAATGATACCTTGAGACAGTATCTCGATCGTTTCTGTGTTGTCTATCTTGATGACATTTTGATATATTCTCAAAATCTGGAAGAGCATCGCCATCATGTCCGTCAAATACTAGAATCGTTGCTTCAAGCAGGACTCTATGTCAAGGGAGAAAAATGCGAGTTCTTCACTACTTCGACAAAATTCCTTGGGTTTGTTATCTCGACATCCGGTATATCCATGGATCTAGCCAAAGTTTCAACAATACTCGAGTGGAATCCTCCCACATGTGTAAAAGAGCTTCAGTCTTTTCTTGGATTCGCAAATTTTTATCGTCGATTCATAGAAGGTTACTCCCAAAAGGTGAAACCTCTAACTAAATTACTTTGTAAAAATTCGACTTTTGAATGGTGTAATGAACAACAAGAAACATTTGAGGCTTTAAAGCAGAAATTTTGTTCAGCTCCAATACTCCGACACTTTGAGCCGAATTTGGAAACAATCCTCGAAACAGATGCTTCAGATTTCGCAATCTCAGGAATTCTGTCCCAGTATTTCCAACATTCAGGTAAAAAAATGCTACACCCAATAGCATACTTTTCGAGAAATTTGACTCCAGCTGAGCGCAACTATGGGATTGGTGACAAGGAGCTCCTCGCCATTGTAGCATCACTAGTGCAATTTCGACCATACGTTGTCAATTTGTCACAGCCTTTATTGATTCTTACAGATCATTCGAACTTGACAACCTTTGCCTCAAAACAAATCTTGAACAGAAGACAAGCTCGCTGGGCCAATGAGCTCTCAGAACTAAACTTCAAGATTGTTTACCGTCCAGGCAGTAAAAATCAACGCGCAGACGTGTTAACTAGAAGATCAGGAGATCTTCCTGTTGAAAATGAGGAACTGCAACCTGCAACAATACTCGGACCTGAGAAATTTGAAATTTCGGCGCTAGAAGCGCACTTTGAAGCAGAAATTAAAGAAAATTTGAAATTAGATTCATTTGGGCAGAGCATATTCAAGGCGCTTGATCAGGGACTAACTCGTCACCTAGGTGTCGATTTGGCTACATGCCGCAAAAATGATGATGGTCTTTTAGAAGTCAATGGACTAATTTATATACCACAAAACCTAGAATTCCAGCAGCGCATTATCAGCTCACGACATTCGCATCCTGCTGCAGGTCATCCAGGACAGGCAGCTACATTTGAACTAATATCTCGCGATTTTTGGTGGCCTGGAATTCGTAAGACCATCGCTCGTTACATTCGCAATTGTGATACCTGTCAGCGCATAAAACCTGTCCGACACGCACCCTATGGGTATATTAAGCCTCTGGAAATTCCTCAGCGACGTTGGGAATCAGTCTCTCTAGACCTTATCACGGGTCTTCCGTTTTCTAACTCATTTGATTCAGTACTTGTTGTGGTTGACCGTCTCACCAAGATGGCACATTTTGTACCCTGTAATACTGACTTGGATTCGACTAACTTTGCTCGCCTCTATCGCGATTCGATTTTCCGTCTCCACGGTCTTCCGAGCTCAGTAATTTCAGACCGTGGTTCGATTTTTACATCTGGCTATACTAAGGAACTTAGTAAAATTCTATCCATTGAATCTCGCCTTAGTACAGCATTTCATCCCCAGACAGATGGACAGACTGAGCGAGTAAATGCTATTCTGGAACAATATTTGCGGGGATATATTTCGTACCAGCAAGATAATTGGGTTGAGTATTTGTCTCTTGCTGAATTTGCATACAATAATTCGATTTCTGCAACCACTAAGGTTACTCCGTTCTTCGCAAACTATGGCTTCAACCCTCGATTTGAGATCCTAAGAAAGGATTCAAATAATTTGTCACCTTTGTTACCAGAATTACAACAGTTCCGAGTAAAACTAGAAAAACTCGAGCAGCACCTTCGACAGGAAATTCGGCTAGCACAGGAAACTTATGTTGAACATGCTAACAAGCACCGAATTTCTCCTCCGGTATTTGAAATTGGATCTTCAGTTTGGCTGCTACGGAAAAACATTCGAACAACTAGACCATCTGCCAAGCTCGATTACAAGCGACTAGGACCCTTCAAAATAATAGCGAAAATCTCGACTCATGCTTATAAATTGGATTTACCTTCGACCATGAGAATTCATCCAGTCTTTCATGTTTCGTTACTCGAACCAGTAGCTATAGACCCTCTTCCTGCGCAGAAGAAAATACCTCCTCCTCCAGTTGAAGTTGATGGGGAACTCGAATTTTACGTTGAGGAAATATTAGATGCCAGAAAAACTGGGAAATCAGGTCAGCTTCAATATCTTGTCAAATGGGCTGGTGATTTGCAACCTACTTGGGAACCTTTTGAACATGTAAGAGATTTGGAAGCACTCGATAAGTTTTTCGCTCGTTTTCCGAAGAAGCCGAGACCTGCTGCTCGTAGGAACTCGCACTAAGAGAGGGACCTACTGTTATGAATTAGTTGTAGGTAATTTGGATTGGGTGATGCACGGACTATTTCGTAAATTCGGTTAGGGCTAGGCAAATGGGGCGTAGATTATGTTGGTTGGAATTTTAGAATTTGCTCCTTAGTTCGAACAACTTTTGTTTTAAGATACACGACCTTATACCCTTCGATAATCAGAACTAAATATATCTACTTGATTAACTATTCGTGATTTACCTGCACCCTTGAAATCTTTATCTTGCCAAAACTAACTGGATCTCTGTAGCTTAACAGCTCCGTAATCCAGTCCATAAGTAAGATTCATAACAATAACTCACAAACTCCACTTTTCTTTAAGCCATAGCTGCCTCCTTGTAACGGCTAGAGAGCGGGTACTTTCCTGTAGCCAGTACTGGCAAGTAATGGCGTACAACTACTAGGGATCGGGCCGAAGAAAGAGCGTCACACAATATACTAGAACTACTGATGAAGTATCTAGAAGGTCCCATATGAATAAGACTAGGACTAAACGTCGGAGAAGCTGCTAGAAGGACATCCTTGAAGCAGCAACTAGAATCATCTAGATCTGAACTGATCTTAAAGGGAAGAACCTAGAAGTCAAAGAGTCTGTACATATATCTAGCATAGCATGTAGAACTTAGATCTCTATAGTTGACTTGTAAAAATACAATCATCCATACAAATGCTCCTTGCTTTCTACAGCTGATCTGTGACACTCCTTCCATACCTTCATCCTAACAGTACGTCATTCCAGCTCAGCATAACCTTTCAATAAAACCAATTACTACAGCTAAGTGAAGGTCACAATTCACTAGTTTATGCTAGATAATTGTGAGGCTGGTCAATGTATGAGTCGCCATGGCTGTGGCTAGTAATGCTAAAGCCTTATTATGTTCCATGTTAATGGGAATTTTCATTGCTAAGTAGCGCCAATTTCAATAATATCTCCCTTCTTTGTAACAGTTGAGGCCAGCTTGATCCAATCCCCTATTGCCGTATCAAGTGCTGGGTACACTCTGGAAACTCATTGGATGGCTTCTCTTCCATGATCAAGGGTGGGTGATGAGTAAGACTCCGACCCTACCATCTGATCTGACAGCGGTTAGCTTCATGATAATGGTGATAGTGGATGTGTTGAGAGATTGTGGATCCCAATTGATGGAAACCCGACCGTGCAAATTGTGCGCTGTTGATTGGCTCACGTGGTGCGGGGGAATATTTAAATAAGTTGGCGATCCTGTATTATAGAATTAAATTCACGTTTTATTAGTCTCAAGCTCTACTCGCATTATATTGTTGATTAGTCGGAGCCACGAGACACCTACGTGAAATCATTGTGATCATAAACTGATCAACTAGAAGCCACAAAAATATATATTTTTGTTGAAATGCAGGGTTAATCCTGGTAATAAGGATTAACATGTGTCCTTTATGATTAGACCCACTACTGTAGTATTTAGATAGCTAAGCTCCCCAAGCCCTTAATAGAAATCAGTTGAACCAGTATATTCTTTTTACAGGTTATAGAGTCCGGTGATTACGCTGCTAGCGCAATTTCGAAGATATACTTTATTAAACTCACAACAAAATTCCACCATGTCTACAAAGTCATCGAAGTATGGTGGTACGAAGCTCACTGGAGAAGACAGTTTTGACAACTGGAAGAACGATTTGGAAGACAGTCTGGTTGTTGACGGCCAAATCGACCTGATCGAAACGAAACGTGTACCTGATAAGAACCTTGAGAGGGAGATTGATGCAGCGGCTCGATCTGCAACAAGGTTATTACATGCGCAGGTATCCCTCAAAATTAGTCAGAGTGTTGATGAGAACCATCGATCGATAATTGGTGCTTTTAAGCATCCACAAGATAAGTACAACGCCTTAAAATCGAAATACGAAGGAAACAATGAGACAAGATATCATCGTCTGGTTACAAGATTTACAGATATCACAGAGGGGAAATCAATGGGTATCCACGAAAAGGTCGAACTGATGAGAAAACTGCGAGCACAAGTTTTGAAGATTAAACCGAAAAACGATATTCCTGAGTGGCTCATGATACATACCTTGAAGCTGAGCGTTGACGCAGAGCAATATGAGACAACGCTCCAAGTAATCAACCAAAGCACTGTGGAGCTAGAATTCGAGGACATAATCTCCCGATTGGCGTCCAGGGAGACTGAGCTGACTTCTGATTTTGCAACAGCTAACTGGGCAGGGAGAAGACAAGGGGGCTACCAAGTGAGAGGCAAGAGGGAACCCCGCGGCACTGACACTACTAACACCGCTGGCTTCGGCTTAACTCCAAAAATCTCTACGAATGCTAATCTGCTAGCTGGGGGAGGTTGTTTCTCTTGTGGAGGGCCGCACTTCCAGAATCAATGCCCAGTATGGTTGAAAACGTCGGCAGGAAAAGCTTGGGTGGTTGCCCAAGCGCCTAGAAAGGAGAACGCGAAAGTAGCAAGGGCCATGGATAGTGATTCGGAATCTAATGCTTCCCTCTGCTTTATGGTCCAAAATAGTGATGTGAAACGTGTGATTTGGTGGCTTGATACGTGTGCTTCCACTCACATTGCAAATCGTAAAGATATTTTCCTAGAAGAGATCTTAAGCCCTTCGAATACCTGCGTTGCCGCCGCAAATGGAGGAAGCATTTATTCTAAAGGATCAGGAACTGTCAGGATCCATTGGCAGAATAGGGAAGGAAAAGAAAGAATGACAACGGTGAAAAATGTTGAGTACATACCAGAATGTACAAACAATCTGATTTCCGTTGGAAAACTCGAAGATGAAGGTGTTTCCTTGACGGTAGACTCGCCTAACAAGAGTATCAGTTTGATAAAGAAGAACAAAGTGGCTTTAGAAGGAAAACGAAAAGGCAGAATGTGGAGAGTGCGCCCATTACCTAGAGACATATCAAATAAAGTATATAAAGCATCACCGCCAACTCCAACCCTGATAAGGAAGAATGTCACATTCGCACCTAATTTGGAGGTTACTTTGGATGAAGCCAATTCGAAAATCAAACCAAGCATGGCTCAAGTGGAGCTGCTGCATGCCCGTTTAGGCCACCCAGGAAAGCAACAGGAGGCAGGGTTAAGAAAAATCATGACAGATTTACCTGAACATTCCTTTTGCCCACCCTTCTGCAACGCTTGCACACAGGGAAAAATGACGAGGAATCCGTCAAAAGAGAAAATGAGATCAGTATCAGCACCGCTTGAAAGGGTCCATATGGATCTATGGGGGCCGATCAGTCAACATTCATTACAAGGGAATTGATACATGCTATCAATCACAGATCAACATACCGGTATGATCTGGGTGTATTTTCTGATAAACAAATCACAAGCTAAGGGCAAAGTTCGTGAATGGATTGACACCGTAGAATCTCAAAGACGCCGTTGGGGTAATAGCGAAAGAGTTAAAGCCATTTGTTTTGATCGTGGAAGAGAATTCTTGAATACGGAGCTGATGAAGTGGTGTGATGGCCGTGATGTTGCAATAGAGCCAACAGTCGGATATCATCCAGAAGGTGATGGGTTTGCGGAGCGCAGTATGCGCACAATAATGGAAAAGCAAATACAATGAGATTTGGGATGAAAATGGAGCCGGCATTCTGGCAACTTGCCGCCAAACACTCAGTTTATGTCACAACCGTCAGCAGGTCAAGGATATGGAGCTTTCGCCTTGGGAACAATGGAGTGGGAAGAAGCCAAGTGTGTCGCAATGGAAGGTATTTGGATGCCCAGCGTGGGTATATATTCCAAGAGAAAAGAGAAGAAATTGGATCCAAGGGCCTGGGAAGGTGTTTTTGTTGGTTTGAAGGAAGAGTCGGAAAAGATCTTTCTAATTTGGAGTTCAAAGGATAAAAGAGTGATGGAAGCGCGTTTCGTAAAATTCGATCAGACTGGCAATGGCGTAACTGATGGCGATCTTATTCCTTGGGAGCAGCTAGATGAGGAATCGAAAATGGGGGATAACGAGGCTAATGATGATGAAGATGAGTCTGGCGATGATTTGGATGAAGATTGCGAAAATAATGACGTAGTGGGTGATGAGTGCATAATTGAGGATGAGGTTGTGGGCTTGCCCGAAGATCAAAATGCTTCAGCCAATGATAGCGACGATTCTATATTAAGCGAGCTCACAGACCTCATCAGCCCGACGATAATCTCAAACGAGGAAGAGTGTACAAATTCCATGCCCCAAACCTCAATACGTCAACCAACGCAACAACAAACAGCCGCGGAAAAAAGGGAGATCAAAGCACAATTGAAACGGCTACGACAAGATGAAATCGCTAAAGAATCCGCGGCGCGCAGGCAGCAAACGAGAGGTGATGGTAGAAGACGACGTGATCAGGTCAACATGATGAAAAACGAGCCAGGTATTCACGAAGGGGTGATTTACAAAGAACTTACATTTAAACAGGCAATGGAGCTTCCAGACAATGAAGAATGGCTTAAGGCTTTTGAAATTGAGATCGATAACATCATTTGAAACAAGACGCTTTCCAAGCCAATCGATGCATTACCAGATGGGGTAGAAGCAATATCAGCAAGGATAGTATTTGATGCCAAAACTAACGAAGACGGTAAGATTATCAAATATAAAGCTCGATTGGTAGCAAGAGGATTTTCGCAGATCCACGGCATTGATTATGAAGAGACTTTTTCGCCAGCAATTGGTATGGAAGGATTACAAATAATTGTGGCAATTGCAGCGAAACATGGTTGGAGAATCCATCAAATGGACGTTGTTGCAGCGTTTCTAGCAGCAGACTTGACAGAAGATATATTTCTAGAGGTCCCAAGAGAAGCACGACATTACTTCGGAAGATTTGTAAAAGTGTTAAAGAGTCTTTATGGTTTGAAGCAGGCGGCACAATTATGGTACTTGTTATTGTCAGGATTTCTCGAAGGCATAGGATTCACAGCATCCACAACTGATCCGACAATATTGATTCAAAAGGCTACTGGCGTGGTGGTAGGAGTCCATGTCGACGATATGCTTATAACAGGGGCTAATGAGAAAGCCATGATACTGTGAAAGCTCAATTAAAAAGCCGATTCGAAATGAAGGATCTTGGTGATGCGGAGAACGTGCTAGGAATTCGCATCAAACGCCAACCAAATGGTGCAATTTCTATTGATCAAGAAAAGTATGCGAGGGGAATAATACAAGAATACCTATACGAGGACTCGCTACTTTATGCTACACCAATGGAGAAAGGAGCTGTCAATAACTTAAAGGATAATCCGGGACGCGAATTGAACGGAGAGGAGAAGAAGAAATACGTTCAACTCTTGGGTAAACTTATGTGGCTTAACAATACACGCTTTGATATTGTATTTGCTGTCACGAGAATGGCATCGTTTGCGACAGAAGCAAGCTGGAACCATTGGAAAGCCCTTCTAAGAATTGTCGGATACATTTCTGGCACAGTCACATTTGGTACCACATATGGGAATAAGGATCGTAGGGGAGATCCTCCCATTGACTACTATACTCTTAATCATGGTGTTGAAGTATATTCTGGGTCAGCTCAATTGAATGACGAGATGGGCTATGCTGACGCAGATTATGCCGATGACCAACGGGATAGAAAAAGTATACTTGGGTGTGTTTTGATGCTAAATGGAGGCATAGTCCACTGCTCGAGTAGAAAAATGCATTCCGTAGCCAGATCAACAACTGAGGCTGAGTATATTGGAGGTAGTGAGGCGGCCAAGAAGGTTATCTGGTTAAGAAGACTGGTCGCAGAAATTGAAGGTAAGGGCTCTGCAGGTAGTGCCGCGCCGATGTTGTTAGGAGACAACAAATCAGCGATTCAACTTGCTTCAGGAGTATCAAACACATCGAAAATCAAGCACATTGATATTGCGTACCATCATATCCTCGACGAAGTAAAAAAAGGTACGATTTTAATACGGTGGGTTCCAGGGGAGCGGCAATTAGCCGACGGAATGACAAAGGCATTGGATAGGGTTAAATTTGAGGCCAATCGACGAGCAATAGGAATTTCAAGCGTGATCTCAAACCTCTGAATAGCTACACTTTTAGCTATTTGCAAGTTTTAGGGGAGTGTTGAAATACAGGGTTAATCCTGGTAAAAAGGATTAACATGTGTCCTTTATGATTAGACCCACTACTGTAGTATTTAGATAGCTAAGCTCCCCGAGCTCTTAATAGAAATCAGTTGAACCAGTATATTCTTTTTACAATTTTTGTTGAGAGAACCTCACAATTCTAGGTCATCCCAATTTAAGACGTCTCCAAATTTTTTACGCATTTCACCACCTATTCAATCATCATGGTCGGCCTGAATAATGCTCAGTTGGAAAGCTTGATGAAGGATCACATTGCCGGGCAAACCAAAGCCAACGAAAATTTTTCCGAAGCTAATGAAGCTGCAAAGGCAGTGACAAAAGATCTCTCCAAGAGAATCGATCAAAGGTTTGAAGAGACCCAATCACAAATTTCTCTTCTAGTCAAACAAATGTCTGCAATGAACGACTTAATTTCCAAACTAGTAAGTAGAAATGAAGACGTGGAAACAAAAACTTCTTCGAAAAATTCAGTCCCCTTTCAACTTTCGGAAGCAGGGCCATCTGAAAATAAAAAACCATACCGGGAGGAGCTATTTGACTTTTCAGCAGGCAGCGCCTCGCGACCCGCAACCAGGCCAATCGTGTTTCAGCCTAAGAAAAGACCCTTTACCTCGGCGCAATTCTATGAAACAACGCTCAACCTAAGCAATGATGAGCAAAACAAAGATGGGACTATTAATTTATACCGCCAGTCAGTTAACGAACCATTGAATGTTACTGAACAAGAGCGAAAAATAAAGCGGTACTTCCCAGATTTCTTTTCGCGTTCCGAAGCTGAAAATCCGCACGGCCCTTTAAAAGAGGCAAATAGAAAAACTCGCGCGGTATTCCCACCACAATGGAAATTGCACTTTGCTGATGAGAACATAATGAATATATTATACCACATGCAATCATTGATGATTCAACATATGCTTCCATATTCTGCTTGGGCTATCAGAATTGCAATGGAAATGGATGAAGATTTCATCTCGGCGCGAAGAACAATCATCAGTCAACACCTCGATTGGGCAGGAGCTGTAGACTGTATCCTTAAAATACTGTTCGACAATGATGTACTCGGGTCGCCTTTGACAACATTTGCACGAATAACTGCAAGAAACAACGAGACTCAATTACAATTTGCGCGACAACTCCGAAAAGCTTTCTTTAGCCTACCTTCGGATGTCATGGTAGGGCCTCAGACTAGAGATATACTGAGGCAGCATATTCGACTCTCACTTCCACGTACCTGGACCATCATTTCCAATAATCTCCCCAAACTCACCAGCGCGGAGCTTGCGGATTGAGTGGTTCAAGTCACACGCGGTATTACAAGGTGGACACTTGAGGATGATGTATTCAAACATTCCGAGTCCAATGCACCAATTCCGATCTCAGCGTCAAAAGGCGAAAAGCTTCCAGCATTTGACGCATCCATAGCTGATCCAAGGTCGTATGGGCAAGACGTCTTTGCGTCACAAGACATTGCAGAAACAGATAAATCATACCCAATTCACGACAAGCGTTAGGAATGCTTCAATTGCGGAAAGACAGGCCACTGGGCGAAAGACTGCCGGTTGATGAAAACAGCGCCGGTGGAATCAAAAGAACAAAGGGAATATGCACCAAACGCTAAATACACCTCGTCGTGTTTCAGCGATAAATTCAGGAAAACTTACCAATCAATGAAAAATAAAAAATATGTAAAACCTGTAACACCACACAATCGTTCATCAAAGCCTGTCACTTCTACTTTCCTTGTTGAGCCAGAAGATTTGGATCAAGAGCAAATAAGCCCTGAAGGCCAAATAGAAGATGAGCAGCTCGATGACAAAATTGAAGCCATTCTATATCAAATGCAAAATGAAGAAATTTATGAATAGGACAGCCCGAATACCTACTTTGTGGCCGTAGGAAAGGGCAAATTTGAGCCACCCCCAAAAGGACAACCTCTACGGGAAGGATATGGCAAGCCACACAGAATGTTTTTTGCACGAATAACTCATTTTCCCTATGTCCAATTTTCAGTTTTTTTTGACTACGGCTCTTCAGCATGTTATGTTTCACAGTCTTTCTCTAAATATTTGACTTCTTATAATACATCTATTATTTCTAAAATGTCAGGCATTGGTGGCCCTGGCCCAACAATTTCTAAGGATGCAATTTTAACTGCACAGTTTCTTTTCTCGAATCACCTTGAATCATCCTGGACTCAGTAATTCACAGTGTCTCTAGGAGTTGTCCCAGATGGCACATTCCCAGCAGATGTGACACTTGGACAAACTTTATTCCATGAACTGGGGCTACGATGTTTATCAAATGGCAAACTGCAACTTCTCAACTTAATTGACCAACCAATTCTTAATCCTATAATTAATACTCTCCCAAACCGAAAAGTCTTCACTACTTCAAATATTCCAATGGTCAAATGGCACCCAGCCACCCTTCATTCCGCATTACAGTTTTCCCTACAATATCAAGTTAAATTCCCTTCACTTTTCGATAAATCTCTCCGCCAAATGGATAAACTCTCCAAGACAGAACACCGCATAGAAACGGGTAATTGTCAACCAATTAAACTCCCTCCGAGGCGATATAGCCCGGCGCAACAACAAGCCATCCGGGACTTCTGTGCAACACATGACGGCTCAATCATACGCAAATGTAAGGGACCATGGGCTGCACCTCTGTTATTAACACCAAAAAAGACGCTAACCCAGACTAACCAAACCGTTTGGCGTATTTGTGTTGACTATAGAGAGCTTAACAAGATTACGAAGAAACACGCCCATCCCCTACCAAATGCTCAAGATGAAATTCAGCGCGCAGCAGGACATAACTTCTATGCATTCCTCGACCTGGAAAACGGATTTTGGCAGATACGTATGCACAAAGACTCTTCAGAGAAAACAGCATTTGTGACTCCTTTCGGTGTCTATGAATGGCTAGTTATGCCTTTCGGCCTATGCAACGCACCAGCTACTTTCCAGTGTTTTATGGAAGAAGTTCTAGAGCCATTCCGTCAATTTGTCGCAGGGCTCCTGGACGATGTAGCTGTCTGGGCAGACTCAATGGCAGAATTGCACTCACGGTTGATACTTATTTTTTCTATATTCGCTTCCTATGGTCTCCTCCTCAATGCTTCAAAGTGCAGGCTATTTGTTTCAGAGGGAATCTTCCTTGGTTTCCATATTTCTAAACATGGCATTGCAGCAGACCCCGGAAAAGTTTCAGCGATCAGAGACAGGCCTATGCCAACAACTACCTCGGAAATAAGAGGATTTGTAAATGCAGCTGGTTACCTACGTTGTCTCATTAAAAATTTCTCCCAACTAGCAGGGCCACTCACGGACCAATCCTCTGGACCTAAAAATTGCCCTGTCATTCTGACGGACCAATTGATTCAATCATGGAAAAGTATCAAACTAGCGCTTACAACATCACCAGTTGTAAAAAAAATTTGATTGGAGACTTCCCGTCATATTGGAAACTGACGCTTCCCAAAAGTTCGTGGGTGCAGTCATACTCCAACCGTACATGCGATGCTCCAACAATTCCGATCGTTCAGTGCTGCATCCCATAGCTTACTTCTCAAGAAAACTAAACGATACCCAGCAGCGTTATTCAGCACAAGAGAGGGAATTACTTGGGATTTTACTGTCACTACAACATTGGCGTCACTGGGTAGAAGGCGGCGACGTAACGGTGATAACTGACCATGAATCTCTACGAACTATTCAGACCAAAGCCGAGCAGCCCGTCAGAATGGTCCGTTTTTTAGATGCTATAGAGCATTTTAATATCAGGATTATCTACCGTCGCGGAAAAGCAAATGTTCTCGCTGATTTTCTCTCCCGTCCCTGTGATGTTCTATTTCTCTCTAGGGAAGAAGGGGAAGGGAATGTAGCTACTGACGACAACGAAAACTCTAGAATCCAAAGTGGTGCAGAAAGAGAACTTGAGATGGAGGAAATAAAGCACCCACACGAACTCAACCGCATCGACCTGCAGTGCATCACCGAATTTCTAACCTTAGGAGAGGCACTTCCCCTAAATATAGCTGCCACTTGGGTCCGAGATAATTTTGCGATGTACAACTCCAAATTGCATCTCATCAAAAAGAACCCGTCGCAACAAGTAGGCGATGCACCTGGTCCATCTGGCGCCGCAACCCTACTAGAAATCTTGGAATATGAGGATCTAGTATCGACGGCCGTAAATGTTCATGAGGGCCAAGGCCATGCGTCAATCGGCAATACTATGCGGGAATTAGGGCGTAGGTTTTGGCACCCCGAACTGATCCTCGCGGCTCACGAAGCTGTCCGAAAATGCAAGTCCTGTCAGCTCATGAAACCTCCAGACCCGTTACTGGGAAGCTTAACTCCTATAGTACCAGCACCTCCTCTGACACGGTGGGGTATAGATCATACTCAAGTAGGACCCCAAGTCTTGCTCAATGCAATTGAGTACGCAACAGGCTGGCTGGAATCCCGCTTAGTTCCCAATGCAGACTTCGCTAACACTGTGCCTCTGCTCACGTATATTATCCAGAACTTTGGAAAGCCAAAGCAGATTATCAGTGACAATGCTGGCTGCTTCGGAGGCATAGAAGCACAACGATTTCAAGCTAGCCAACAACTGCAGGTTGTCCATACCACACCAGCTAGGCCAAGAGTAAATGGCAAAGTCGAACAGGCAAATGGCGTTCTGAAAGCCATACTGGTCAGAGTTCTCCTGGATTCTCCTAAAATTACACTAGCTGGCGTTCTCTCACTCGCGGTAATGAATTTCAATCGAAGAGTCTCACCCAGCGGGTATAGCCCTTACTTCTTACTCTTCGGCACTCAGCCCCCGGAGGAGGAAAATTCTTATCCAGTATATACCCGTGAAGCCACAGAATCAGAGGAGCGCCTCTGGGCCGAAGAACTCGGAAGGAAACACCCCGCACCAATAGCACGCTCCTACGTTAGTAGTATGAAAGCAACTAGGGATAAAATACGGGCTTACCTCCAGGAAGAAAAGGCACTTATACGTACTTACGCCCCCGGAGACTGGGTACTGCGAGTACGCCAGCGAAGACACAAGATGGAGCCCTACTATGACGGGCCATGGGCCGTAGCAGCTTGTCATAATAACAATACCTACTCCTTAATATCACCGAGTGGATACAAATTAGGCAACAAGTACAACGGCACAAACCTATTCCCGGCATATGTACGTGAAGGACACCCAGTTCGTAGTCTATGGTATGGTAGCCGCCGTATGCTGGAGCAGGATAGAAAGACACTCAAAAATTCAGCAAGGATTTAGTTTGAGTGATACCATAATAAAATTTCTAATTAACTTGTAATTTAAATAAGCTGTGGACAGCTAGTTTTGAGAAGGGGGATAGTTTGTGGATCCCAATTGATGGAAACCCGACCGTGCAAATTGTGCGCTGTTGATTGGCTCACGTGGTGCGGGGGAATATTTAAATAAGTTGGCGATCCTGTATTATAGAATTAAATTCACGTTTTATTAGTCTCAAGCTCTACTCGCATTATATTGTTGATTAGTCGGAGCCACGAGACACCTACGTGAAATCATTGTGATCATAAACTGATCAACTAGAAGCCACAAGATGAAGATGATACAGGCCGCGATAGCGATTAGGAATCCCCATCGAAGTGAGGACTTCGTTACTTAATCTCAGCTCTGCAGTCTCTATGGTGGGTTGGAGGTTCGTACGTGACGCCGCTGACAGGTTATGAGTCTTCGCTTTTTGTACAACGAACTTACCGAAGTAAGTGTCAAAAATAGATTGGTAAAAAATTTTAATAAAAATATTGACCACATGGGCTTATATCAAATAGTAGGATGTTCAAGAGATTTGGTATACTACAATCAAAAGCTTGGTGCTCCAATGTTTGTACCATTTTAACTATATCCTACTGTTTCCCACCCTTGCCTGTTGTTTGCATGAATGCTCACACTGTGCGCATTTGCCTTGAGTACTATGAAGTATCTTTCATTTCCGTACGAATGTCATTCTGATGTTTCATCCAACATTGCTTGAAGTTCTCGAGCTACATAACTCACATTAATCAAAAAAACTAAACCAGTATGGGTGTATTTCCTGCTTGCACTGATGTGAAAGTGAAAATTTACCTCAGTTTTACACACTCTCCAATCTCTTTTCTCATAGAAACACTCATTCATCTTGACATTTTCCTCTAAAAACTATTGTCTAACACGAAAGCGTGTGAATATGGACTAGCACTCACCAGCACAGCCTGTGCTTATGATGCGTTTATCCCTGCCAAATAGTTTCAGTAATGTCCCACTTTGTGTAGGAATGGATTCGCACCAATCGTCCGGTTCATCATCTTCAACTACAGCTTGATCTCGGGTATCACGGTTTACTTTGGGTGGTGGTGTAAGCATCTTAACTAAGGTGGAATGAAAAGTTCAATTTGTCTAGGCCATAAGGTTGAATTTTCGGCTCTCAGAAAACAGGCGTTGTCGTCATGAGTCATCGCCGGATTAATGTGCTTGTATATTCAGGTACTTCATGTCAATATTAATAGCCACTTATACCTGACGCCATTAGGAAATGGAACTACTTTTGAATCCGTTCGCCAGTGCCTTTACAGCCTGCAGCGCCTCCTTCACCCAAATTATGCTGTCTTCTCCGTAACAGAACGTATGATTCTCCACGAACCATGGACCACATCATGTGCCCTTCTTGTCATACCAGGAGGTGCTGATACGGCTTACTGCCGTTCTCTTAATGGAAATGGAAATAGGATAATTGATCAGTATGTCCGCCGGGGAGGTGCTTATCTTGGATGTTGCGCTGGTGGTTACTATGGGAGCTCACGCTGTGAATTTGAGGTCGGAAACAAACTTATGGAAGTAATCGGTAACCGGGAACTCTCGTTCTTCCCTGGAACCTGTCGCGGATGTGCATTCAAAGGTTTTGTGTACAACAGTGAGGAAGGAGCTAAAGCAGTCGAATTGAAAGTGCACGGAGAATCACTCAAGAAAAAAACTGAACAACAGAATTTCAAATGCTATTACAACGGTGGAGGTGTGTTCGTCGACGCAGGATTGAAAGGAGACAACAACGTGAAAATTCTTGCTAGCTATGTCGACCCTTTAAGTGTTGATGGGGGAAACGGCTCAGCCGCTGTGATCTATCGTAGAGTTGGAGAAGGCAGGGTAATTTTGACTGGACCACACATTGAGTAAGTTTTAAGAACAAAAATTGAAGTATCAACGTTAATTTCTGTCTAGATTTTCTCCTGTCAACTTGTCCCGCCAAAAGAACGGTCCAGCGTATGAGAAGTTAGTGGATAGTTTATTAGAACATGATAACTTAAGAATTGCATTCTTGAGTGATTGTCTGGAGATGTTAGGCTTGAGAACCGGGGAACAAAAGAGTTCAATTTTTCTACTCTCACCCTTACACATCTCTTCCTTACAGTGCGAACTTATTCCACAATTACTATTGACATGGAAAACAATTATTATGGAAAGAAGCGGCCAGTCATATATTGAAGGGAATAGTGACATTTTTCATCTCGAAAAATGTAATAACCAACAGTCTGAAAGTATCTATACTAATGAATTACCGGTATCTAGCCTTCATATCCCGCAAGCAAATTCAGGGGCTGGTCATATAAACATGAATCAGCAAGCTCCGGATCATTGTAACTCAATCAAACATATTATCCTTCACGAATTTGAATGGCCGAAGCTTCAAGAAACACCCCACTTCAATCATAACGAGTACTACGCTAATCTTGAAATGTATCAAGCAGAAAAAGGAAAAGAAGTAGAAGATTTTGGAAAATATCTCATCTATGCAGATGTAGTAGATAGTACTAATACAATGCTTGAGAAGTAGTTGGTCCTAGTTATCATTAATACCTTGCTAATTATGTGCAGAAATATGAAGCTGGTCTCCCATACTCCTAGTGGGTTAACATTTATAGCCACGACACAATTAGAGGGTCGTGGACGTGGCTCAAATGTATGGATCTCACCGACAGGCTCCCTAGCTATGTCTGTCTGTATTAAGCATCCCATGTCGCTCAGTAATCGAGCACCTATCACATTCATTCAGTATATCGCCAGTATGGCAATAATTGAGGGAATTCAATCATACGGAATTGGATGTGAGAAAATTCCCATCAAACTTAAATGGCCGAACGATATTTGTAAGTCCCAGTTAGTCAATAAGTGCAGTTCAATTTAAAGACTCTATTCTGATTAAAATATAACCCCATTTACAGATGCTTCTGACTCTAGCCGCACTGATTCTAACAAATACGTCAAAATTGGCGGTGTCCTAGCTAAATCTTCTTATATGAACGGCGTATTTGACATTGTGGTCGGCATTGGACTCAACATAGAGCCGACAGCACCAACAACATCGCTTAATGCACTCCGACCCTCTGATACGCCGCTTTTTACTCTTGAACGCCTATCGCCTCGTATCTTGACATGTTTTGAGTCACTCTACCGACGATTTTGTCGAAATGGTTTCGATCACACGTTCGAGAATCTTTACTACGGCTATTGGCTTCATACAAACCAAGTAGTAACACTGGCAGATGAAAATAGTACTCGAGCGCGAATAAAGGGTATCACACCAGATTTTGGCTTGCTCAAGGTTGAAGAGCTGGGCTGGGATGATCGCCCGACTGGAAAAATTTTAACTTTACAGAGTGACTGCAATAGCTTCGATTTCTTCAAAGGGCTTCTCAAGACAAAGGCTTAGATTATTTCCGCCTTGCTCTAGTAGTATGTGCCATATTATATCAACAATAGCCATTCATTTATAGTGATATTTATGTAACACTTTTCTTAGGCCTTAAGCCTTTGTAGATATCAGTCCACTGAAGCTCTATACCAAAGAGTTCGTGTTAGGATTTGACTTTTATTTGAGCTTATGAGGATACTTAAGGGTAAGATTTAGAATATTTATATGGTGGCTGAGTGAGAAAGAGACAAAGTTGGAAGAAACAGCACTACTAGTCATAAGGTCGGGGTAATGTTACGGTGTGGCGTGGCGTGGTAACTCCTAGTGATACTAGTCTTGGTGGCAAATATTAGGTGTAGGAGAAAGTCATCAGTCAACAGGTTCACCAAGCAGATCAAATGTTAAAAATATCTGTTAGTAGAAACCAGATATCTATTTCTCACTCCTTGTACGAATATTAGCGTTAGAAGAGTAGCTATGGGGAAAATATATGGATATCAGTCATATGATGTCAGCGCAGGGTTGAGGTTCACTTCTATTCATTATTCATGAGAGATTGCGCAGTACAGCGCTCACTGTTGTTTAAAAAAATTTTTTACGGGATTCTTACTTTCCATAGATTATATCAGTCACCTTGTCCCCTTAAGGCTTGGGTCGCAGCCATAACTGTAGCCCGGGAAACGTTATAATAAATAAATATTCATGAGATATTTTGATTTGATTTCATAATCATGATTCGGCGCCACCAGGGTCTATGCTGGTGTCTATGTAATTAAATATTTACATGGGGGGAAACAGTCCTGTGTATTTGTTCGGTTTTCTAATGTATCCTCCAATGTGCTAGATAGTCTATGACTATATTGTCATAGCTAGATAGCTGAACATAATATGATTCAAAAAAAAGGTCTATGACTCAAGTAGTTCAATTGACCACTTCTCTCTTTAATGTATTCTTCAGGAAGCGCAGTTACACTATAGTGCCCTCCATATAAACCATTCGGATTATTTCGATCGACCCCAAGAACTACTTGACCTGATCCTTTCTCTCAGCAGCATTTCGACCGGCTTTATAATCTGCAATTGCTCCATCAAATCATGATTAAGGATCCAATGTGTTGTCCTTTTGATGTCGTCAGGATTTTTTACTTTAGATTCATAGCACCGATCCTTTGATTGTAGTCAATCATAATGATATAATTTGAATTTGAAATCTTTTACGTGACAGGAAGAACCTATCATCTTTTTAGACGTTACAATGGTAGTTGAGTCCTGAGAACACATTGCTACCTACATGACCGGCATTAGAACCAGAAGCGATAAAAGGAATAAAAAGGTAAAGTAAATGTCTGAATTTCGGTGCCCTGCGCCGTATCCTTATCTTCCAAACACATCTCCTCTCGAGGTAGATGCAATCTTGGCATGGTCACCTCCCACACTGTTCATTCTTCGGCTGACTGTAACAGCTGCTTGTGGTTAAAAATTGGATAAACTCCAGCCATCCCTTCTCGCCAATCATCTCCTTGGCCCCAGATGGGGCCATTATCTCACAGCTTCTCCAACTTTGCAAGGCAAGTCGGCAATCTGAAAAATGCCAGAGCATTTCCTCTCGGCCGCAAACGCACATTAGATATTCATGTTCGGGGTTGAAGCGCCGGTGGTAATCGTTGTAGACCCCGTGGCCTATTCTTGCCGCAACAAGACGATGACACGGCCATCTTGGTAGAGTCAGTTCCGGTGTCTGTTTGCAGCGCATGTAGAGGTCTATGTCTTTGTATTGTTCCAGCCGAAACTTCTGACACCACTCTTCGCCGAGTTCTTGACCCCACATTTTAACTAGTCTCCCTATTGCCGCAAAGGTAAAATTTCGAGATTCTCCACAGAGCAAAACTGTGGTTAGTGACCGGCTATTGAGATATCTCAATGCCGATTTGGGTAGCACATCGGCCTCTTCATTTCATTTGATCCCAGCATGACCAGGTATCCAGCGTAATTCCACACGTTTACTAAGCCTCAGCAATGAAAAATCATCCACCACTGCCTGCGAGGAGTTAGATCTTCCTTGGTCGGGCGCTCGGGTGGCTACTTGGTTGTCCAGAAGAATGTAGATCGGCAGTTCTTCTCCAACTGCTGTTGCAGCCCTCAAGGCTTTTATGGCGCCTACAACTTCCACGTCAAATACCTCTGCTCCAGGAAGTGGACTAGAACCACTTCCAGCTAGCTTGCCTCCTTGGTATGCTACATATCCCCAAGCTGAATTTCCGAGAGCGGATAATGAAAATCCACAAAGAAAGCCACGACTGTATTGGCTGGAAGTGAAGTTAGTGTGGCGGCTAGTAAGCCGGTAGATTGCCTGTAGCCTGTGCTGTTATGTCAGAGTATAGAGAGAACTTCGGAGTAAGACTTGCCTGAGAACGGAGAAGAAGTTCAGTTTGCTTGAATGACTAATAGACTACAGGTATTACGATATATACAGTGGATTTACAAGGAAGAAAGGTTACCCGGAACCGACTCGACTGCAGAAAAGTGAGATTCCAGACCAGAAAAGAATTATCCACTGACTCAGAATACTGGGTAATGCAATAGAAGATACGAACAAACCAATAACTGGATTTGTTCGGGAAGGATTGGATTCAAGCAGACTCAAACGTTGAGTCTGATTGGATCAGAAGTATGGGCTCCTGCCTGAACTCAGAAATATGGTTCAGGCAAGATGCATGCAACCACATTGGTCGACAGAAAGAAATGCAGGAAGCTATATTTCCAACATGTTCATCACATGCATACTCATTACCTCAGCGCTAAGTTACGATTGTATTGAAAATCTGGTACTGCCCGTGCACGAAACATCATTGGTAACTAGCCCAGACTTTAATAATGGGAGCTGGACTAGAGGACCGAGACTAGTGTTTGAAATATTGGGATCATGTATATAAATAGAGCGTTGAGTGTAGCAGTAGTCTTGTGCTTCAGTTAGTAAATAAACTTAGCATTCGACATAAAAATGCCCAAGCTTTATATGTTGGAACTGTTTCAGTTAGCCAACGTTTGATGCTTCCTTACCTAGCTTCTTTTTCTCGACTGCATGGAGTCAATACCGAGGGACCATGCGGAAAGTAGAGCTTTCCAGGGTCTTCAGCTATTGGAACTTGAGACATGCTCATATGCAGGCGTATCATGTACCTTTCTGGTTGTCGGAACAAGCGATTTTTTTGACCCAATCTAAGATCTAAACGTCTTATTGTATCTTTCGGGACCTCAGCCGCTCAAAGGGCAGGAGGGTGCCAGGCATCCATTCTTTGTATGCGTGCTGCAAACAGTCGCATCTTTTGCTACAGAATTGTGGATGCCAGGGGTATTCCTGCTTCACCGTAAAGAGCGCCATTCGGAGTGGTGTTAGAAATGGAGACACAGAGTGTTGTGGACGTACGGGCCCTCTATTTTGTCTAGGTTCTCGACTTGATCTTGTATGTATTTAAGAGGTTATAATGGGTAATATGTTAGCGCTTCAGGCTACCTATTGGATATATGAGCGGATATATGGCATGGTGTAAGGATTCCCTGTTTCATTCTTAATTTAGTATATATTTTTAGTCTTCTTCCAAGTGGCTATGACAACACTGTAGCTCTCGGCACTGGGTACTCTATTATTAGGATAAGACTTATGTCATGATGGAACAATGGAAGGAAATCATGTAAATAAATAAGGGCTTGGTCTACTGAAGCTGAGCTCTCCACGCTTAGTTTTCGGTCATACCCAACACCTTCGGATTACCTCTTGTACCTTTAGTTACCACTAGTACCCACTTAAACCTTTAGACCTTTTAGCTATTTATATTACCCATCTTTCAAACCTTTAGTTCCTCCTAGTTATCTCCAGTCGACCTTCAGTCACCTCTTGCGACCCATCCGACCTCTTCTCACCCTCCATTTCCGCTTCAGGTCAAACGCCTACGCTCCAATCTGACACATGGGCACAAGGAGGTTATTGGGGGTTTTCTGTGACAGTCTTAAAGTGGCGTTTTATTCAAACTGAACTCAGAGCTAGATACAAATGAAAATCTTAAAGTAACGAGCAGAGACATGACAGAAAGGCTCCTATTTATTTACAAGATTATGATCTCGTTCCTGTTGTGATCCTAGTCTGCGCAAGGGAGCAAGGGCTTCATAGGCAAGACTCGATGATAAAATAACATGACTTTATTCATGCAAGCTCATATTAATGCATGACTCAAATGTGAGTCGTGCTAATTATCAGGAGCTTAAGGATCAAACAATGTCGATACGCATTACATGAGTACATTAGACAATCAGTGGGCATGGCTGTAGAGTAAATCGTAAATGTATATTATCAGGTCCATTTACCTCTTAGGTAGACTATGCGTTCATCTTTAGATATCCATTTCATACTCAGATAGTCTAAATACATTCGCCCACCACCAAGAACATCATTCCACATTCTTCTTTACACATACTATCCTACCACCATACTTATCCATCTGACCTCATAATAATAACAGTTCCCTCATTTCATACCATTCTCAAAATAGACCATGACCTGTCCTCCGACAAACACTAGCATCTCCGTCTATTTTAATTCAGATTCATTTTAATGTTAGCAATTTAAGTTATTAAAATAGTTCATGATGCATGTGGTTTAGATGACTCACAACTGGTGGTTGAGTTGTCCTGTCTGCAATCTAAATTTGTTATTTTAAGAATAGATTTGCATGAACTGGGTGTCACGGTTTCATTATAAGGTGCATGTGCGATCTTGTAGGTACAGTATATTTATTATAATTCTCTGAGGAGAGAATTCCTGAAGCTAAAGACTACATATATTTACATTCTGAACTATTGCCTTTCGAGAAGATTCTCACTGTAACCTGAATGACTGAGACTATTTGACAACTACCTAGAAGGTTCTCGGTACACCTGTTATTCTCATGAACCTTCAATATGCTTCCAGAAGGTTCACTGAGAATATTCGAAGTTTCGTGGCTTCCGAGACCCTTCCCAAATATTTCCCTTGTGCCATTGCCTACACTAGCCAGCATAGGCTGCAGGAGTCTTTCGGCTTGACAGCCGTCACACCACCAAATTCTAACCATTGCACAAGCATAGCGACATCGTCGATTGGTAGATTAGTACATGCATGAATGTGCAGAGCAAATGCATGTATGTCAGGCGCAGGTTCACTAGGCGCAAGACTCGAGGCGTAGGAGAAGGCGTAGCGTACGATGTACTGAGGAAGGACGCCTGGTGGGAACGCGAAGGGCTTTCTAGAGAAGTGGTAAATGGGAAAGCGGGGAGTTGTTCTAGATAAAGTGGCCGGAGGTGACAGTAGGTCGCTATGGGTGGCAGAGGACGAGAGTGAGATGTAATTAGAATTATGTAACTATTCCTTAAGACAGACAACAAAGCGTGGAGATCTAAGTCTCGGAAATGAAAACTACATAACTGTCCTTGCTTGATAAGAAAGCCTAGTGGGACTGAACAAGGAACCCACAAACCCTACCTAAGGCATTTCTCCAGAATCCTTACAATGTACATGGATCATAACTGTGGAAACCCGAGGGACAATAGACAATTGGCGAGTGGTCAAAAGCTGGCGTGGACTCAAATTGTTTGGATCCATAGTAGCCTATGGTATGTAGATGCCTTAGGCTGCAAGGTTAAGCGTGGCGTGCACGGGCACCTACGTGAATACTGATATGGATCCCTCATCATGTAGATAGAATAGAGACAACCAATACACAACCATTTTACACCAGTATTCAAGCATATGCTAGAAATTGTAGCCACCGAGTGCTACCAACACAAATCATAAGATTCTAAACTAAAGAGAAAAGTATCTAGAAGGATATGAATCTGTATATATGTACATAGATGTTCCACTGACAAATGGAGTTTCCAGCACGAAACCTTCTGTCCCTCATTGTCTTCAACCCAAGGGTTTTGCATGAAAACCAACATCCATGACAAACCTTTCATATTGTGATTTGTCACACTCAAGACTCGTGTGTGTGAAACTAGTTTTTAGAATCCCTGAATTGACCCTGAGTCAGCTTACCAACTATTGGACCGACAACCATGTGGTCACTAATAATGTCGGGGTATCACAATAACACACATCTATTTAAAAAAAATTGCTCTGTATTGTAAAAGTATACATCAAAGCCCTCAGTACAGCTTGCAACTAAAATGAAACCGTTCTATATGCTTTGTATTAGTCTGCTCCATCCTAATAATTTGTGTACCCTCCATTTGCCTTTATCACTGCTTCATATCTTTCGCGCTTGTTACATGCACTCAATGGATGTTGTAATATGTGGTCTATGGGGGTTAAATTAGATTAGAGTGGTAGCTGTTGTTATGAATTAGTTGTAGGTAATTTGGATTGGGTGGCGCACGGACTATTTCGTAAATTTGGTTAGGGCTAGGCAAATGGGGCGTAGATTATGTTGGTTGGAATTTTAGAATTTGCTCCTTAGTTCGAACAACTTTTGTTTTAAGATACACGACCTTATACCCTTCGATAATCAGAACTAAATATATCTACTTGATTAACTATTCGTGATTTACCTGCACCCTTGAAATCTTTATCTTGCCAAAACTAACTGGATCTCTGTAGCTTAACAGCTCCGTAATCCAGTCCATAAGTAAGATTCATAACAGCTGTGTTGGGTAATATTCAGTGCACAGACACCTCAATCTTGTAGAAGCTTCGGCTTATTAACTACCGTAAGCTCATAATCACAACAATGGAGGCTTCTTCCGACAAACAAATCTTCTGTAACTGTGACGGGCTTTGCCCGGATTGGGACTGGTCACTAGGACCACTCCGTCTACAAGGTAGGGTAGTGGCAGAGCAACGCTCCTGGATATACGAAAGGGGACTCTAAGGGGGTATTAAAGGGAGTACGATACAAGGAAGAGAGCCAGGGAGAAAGGATGATTCTCAGGGGCCAAGGAAGAGAGCCGGAAGAAAGGATTAATTCTCATATGGCTAAAGGGGGGAATTCATACTAGCGTACGCGGAAGACATAAAGGTAAGGATACGATACGGTAGTTTAGCTTTCCCCAAGGAAAAATTATTCATTTCCATTGCGTTATCTACTTCAAGTACTTCTGAATTCCTTAAACCCTTTACAGTAACCTCTTTTTTTGAGAGCATTAGAAATGAAATACTTACTGCATCCCCAGTGGCAGAAGGGTCCCATTGCTAGTGTTATGGCCTGTAAGCCGGTAATTACCTGTAGCCTACGCTGTCTAACGCAAGATTAGCATGAAACTAGGCAGGGACTATTCTTGGAATCAGGGTCTTACAACTTGGCAAACACCTCCAAGAATAGGGCACGACAAAGGGTGTCACGGGTCCTGGGCCCGCTAAGATACCCCCTGTAAAATAGCTTTCTATTACACACTCTCCAGCGCATCATAGAGCGACTCTTATATTTTCATTACTTTAGAGAATCAGAATAGACTTTGATTACTTCGTTCGATTGTACAAGATCACGACCTCATTTCGTGACATATTCTGATTCTCTAAAATCAATTTATCCTCATCTAGCCACACCTGCGACGCCTCGCGGTACCGGCAACAACCTCAAGTTAACCCAACTTGAATCAAATTTCTGAGCCTTGAATACATTTTTTTTCAGCTCTCAAATACTCTCAGCTCGCTACATCTCAGCCAGCACCCAAGTTGATTTCAGTCATGTCACAAATCAACACTAACAATCAAACCGCAGAAGTCCCCAAGCCGATAATACAATGGCCGAAATGGTCTGGAGATTCTGCGGACTTTCCCGCTTTTCACATCAGCCTTGAAGGAGTCGCAGAGGAGCACACAAACAACAAATCTTTTTGTTACTCGGTTTTCTCCCAATCTCTCCCCGCCGAAGCTCAGCGTCGAGTTGCACCGTGGATGAGAGCTCAGAAAAAGTCTAATGATTGGAGTAGCGAGAAGTTTATATCCCATCTTGAAGACCTATTTGTCAATAGGGATGCAGCGACAAGAGCCCAGACCAAGATCAACGCCCTTCGCCAAGGACCGCGACAAACGTTTGCTAACTTTAGATCAGTTTTCGAGCAACTTTGCTCTGAAGCAGATCACCTCGCACCAGTTGGGGCATCTAAGGTAAATGCTATGAAGTGTGCGCTAGCTTCACACCTTCGTCAGGGAATAGCTTATCGTCAAGGAGTTTCGGAAACAAATTACGATAGCTTTGTCAGAGAGGTCCAAAGCCTTGCCAAAGAGCTGGAATCAATTCCTAGCTTCAGAGAAATTCGAGGTTCTGATAAAGAATCATTTTTAGTTGAACGCACCTCACAAGCTACTCTGACTTCTATAGATAGAAACAAAGACATTTGCCAGCCAAACCAATCCTCAAGCAGAATAAGTCAGCCTGCAACACTATTCGACAAAGATGGCGATATCCAGATGGCCGATAAAAGCTCGCTTCAAAGCCAAATCGACGCTCAGACTCAAGTAATTCTAGCAGTGCTTAAAGGGACAAGCTCGAAGGTTTCAGGTGGTAATAGTCGGACAAATGATGAGCGCCCATTTCCTCCAGAAGTTTCCAAAGCCGAAAGAAACCAACGAATTGACAACAACAGGTGTGAAAGGTGCGGCAAGTCTCCTTCTCACAGATGGGGAGATTGCCGCTATCGAAACTTTCGAGAAAACCCAACGCCCAGAGGCTATAGTTCTACACGACGGGCTGGGGTGAATTCGATGAGTAAGGAGCCATCAAAAGGTGAATTTATTTCGGATTCGGAAAACTAGTTGCCTCTGAGAAAAGTCGTGCTCAGAGGCCAATGGTATATGATTCATTCGGTGTAAATTTAAAGAAGGAGCCGTCGTTAAGGGAAATTCTAGTTGCGAAAAAGAGAATGGATAGCAAGCCGTTTTTAATAGATACCTTTATTAATGACCAATTCTTTCTCCCAGCCTTTTTGACTCAGGCTGTCTCCCATACGCTGCTTTCAGCGAAAACATCGTACAGAAACATAAACTTCCACGCATTACAGTACAACAAAGAAATCTTCAGCTTGCCAAAAATGACAAGTCCCCCATAAAATAAACCAAATAACATATGTCACCCTTGATATTAATGGTCGACGAGAACGGTTATGGGGATACGTCATTCAAGGCTTGCACTATGATTTAATACTTGGTAAGGGATGGGCAGAAAGAAATAATGTTGTGTACCAAGCAAAAACCCATACTCTTTATGTTAATAAGGGGAATCAGCAAGTAAAAATTCTTGAAAAGGGGTGGATGGAATGCGGAGATGTAGTAAATAGGACCAAGTATATCCGAGAAGGGAAGCTCATATCCGCGCTTGCATTTTCCGCTTTCACGAAGAAGGCTCAAAATAGCCTGCAAGATCTCACTCTAGCATCAGTGTCAATTTCAGATATCAATAAAGCATTGCAAAAGCTTGACACAAAACGAGAAAAGCCCACCATTGAATCAGTCGGTAAAAAACTTCCCAAGCAGCTTGTTGGATTCGAAGGCATGTTCTTAGAAGACGAATCTTGTGAGCTACCTCCCCACCGAGCTGGTCATGACATGGAGATAAAGTTGGATAGGGATGAAAGCGACAATGAAAAGAAACCGCCCTATGGGCCGCTCTATGAAATGTCAAAGGAAGAGTTATTGGTCCTTAGGAAAACTCTCGCTGATCTCCTTGACAAAGGCTGGATACGAGCAAGTTCCTCGCCAGCCAGCTCACCGGTGCTTTTTGCAAGGAAACCAGGGGGTGGCTTAAGGTTTTGTGTCGATTATCGGGGACTTAATGCAATTACAAAAAAAGATCGCTACCCGCTCCCACTTATAAGGGAGACACTACGTCAACTGACTAAAGCCCGTTGGTTCACGAAAGTGGATGTACGCACCGCCTTTCATCGCCTGCGTATCAAGGAGGGAGATGAATGGAAAACTGCTTTTCGCTCACGTCAAGGCTTATTTGAATGGCTAGTTTGTCCCTTTGGATTATGCGGGGCACCAGCAACATTTCAACGTTTTATTAACAGCACCCTACAGGAGTTCTTAGATGTCTTTTGCTCAGCGTATGTTGATGATGTCATAATATACTCAGACGGAGACCTAGAAGACCACTTTAAAAAGGTATCAAAAGTATTAAATTCACTAAAGACAGCAGGGCTTCGGCTTGATCTAGAAAAATGCGCGTTTGGGGTGACAAAGATAAAATACTTAGGCTTTATCATTGAAGCTGGAGTAGGTGTTAAAGTAGATCCAGATAAAGTGCTAGCAATTTCTGATTGGGAGGAGCCAAATAATGTGTCCGAAGTGCGATCTTTCCTCGGATTTTCCAATTTTTACCGAGAATTCATCCCTCGCTTCTCTTCAGTCTGCGAGCCGCTTAATAACCTTACTAAACGAGGTGTACTTTGGCAATGGGGCAAGCCCCAAAAGAATGCATTTGAGCGGCTGAAACAACTACTGATAAGCGCACCAGTACTTTCAATGTTTGATCCGGAAGCTGAAACCATTTTAGAAGCGGACTCATCGGGATATGCTGTAGGGGGAGTCTTATCGCAAGTAGACGAAAAATGTCGCCTTCGACCAGTAGGCTTCTTTTCCAGAAAATTGTTGCCAGCTGAAGCAAATTACGAAATCTATGACAAAGAAATGCTATCAATAATTGCAACCATGAGGCACTTTAGAGGAGAGCTTAGAAGTGTAGACAAGCCTTTTATTGTTTTATCTGATCATCGAAACCTACAGCATTTTATGACAACACGCCAGCTATCAGAACGCCAAGTTCGATGGGCCGAAGAGCTGGCAGGTTATAATTTCAATATAAAATTCAGGCCCGGTTCTGATTCAGCAAAACCTGATATTCTCTCAAGAAAGGCTGAGTTCAGACCAAAGGATGCAAATGATGAAATTTTCCGAAAAAGGGAATTCCAACTTTTAAAAGACAGCTGGTTGTTGTCTAAATCAGAAAAAGATGGTTTGTTGTCATCCCTAAGTCTCTCAGCAGTAGTCACGAGGCAACAAGCCAGATCTCATGAAGTAGCTACAAATAAGGCCCTATCTGAACTCCCCAAGGAACCAACAAGGGTCTCCAATTCCGCCAACGGCCCACCAAAAGGAATTAAATTGTTTGAGGAGCCAGAGCTCCAGAAACTTTGGAATCGAGCAGTTGAAAAAGATTCTTCTTTCCGTGAAGTTTATACGAGTCTAGAAAGGGGTGATCGTTTGTTACCACAATCTGTTGGGTCTTCAATGCAAATCATAGACTGTTCTTTTGATGATAAGCATGCTTTAGTTTACAGAGATGCCCTATGGGTTCCAAATTGGGAACCTCTTCGAACCGCTCTAATTCAAAAGGTGCACGATTCTCATATGACAGGACATCCGGGCAGGGAAATAACACTTTCTATACTTTCACGAAGCTTCTTTTGGCCCCAGCAGTACAAAGACGTTCGGAGGTTTGTGAGAAACTGTCATGTCTGCGGAAGATCAAAAGTTTGGAGACAGTCATCTCGTGGTTTGCTCCGGCCACTCCCCATACCGGAGCGATTCCACAGCGAGCTGGCCATAGATTTCATGACTGATCTACCGGTGACTGATAAAAAAGAGAAATTCCTTATGGTTATACATGATAGACTTCTTGGTAGTGCGACTTTGGAAGCTATGGAAACTATGGAAGCCGAAGCTTGTGCAGACAAATTTATTTTAAGCCACTGGCGCTACCACGGTTTTCCCAACTACCTAACTTCAGATCGAGGGTCAAACTGGGTCGGTCATTTTTGGAAAAGGCTTTGTCAACGTGTGGGCATCCAACAGCGTCTATCAACAGCATTTCATCCCCAGACGGATGGAGGAACCGAGAGAATGAATCAAGAAGTACTAACGTACCTTCCATCTTATATCTCCTATGCGCAAGACGATTGGGCAAAGCTTCTTCCGCCAGCAATGGTCGCAATAAACAATAGAACTAGCTCAAAAACTGGCTTCAGTCCCTTCTTTCTGACCCATGGCTACCATCTGGAACCTATTCGGCGCCGATCAACACTGTTAAGCTCAGGTACAAATCCCAAAGCAAGGGCTGACGCCTTCATAAATCGCCTCCACGACGGTCAAGAAATTGCGAAAGCTGCAATGAAAACTGCCCAGCAGATAATGGAGCACAATGCCAACAGGGGACGA
This sequence comes from Blumeria hordei DH14, assembly GCA_900239735.1. Classification (NCBI taxonomy): domain Eukaryota; kingdom Fungi; phylum Ascomycota; class Leotiomycetes; order Helotiales; family Erysiphaceae; genus Blumeria; species Blumeria hordei. Next base: position 6,833,667 of record OENG01000023.1, read on the forward strand.
AGGCCTGCCGAAAAGTTAAAGGTCGGGGATAAAGTCTGGCTAAACTTAAGAAATGTCACTACTCCGCAACAAAAAAAAGTTATCATGGATAAACGCCAAATACAAAATAACGCGGGAGGTAGCACCTGACGTCTATGAACTAGATGTACCAAGTAATATCCATCCCAGATTTTTTGTAGACCTACTCCGTCGGGACTCTGATGATCCACTGCCTTCTCAAGCCACTGACGACAGTCAACCTCCTCCACTATTAGACGGAAAACATCCCCTCTATGGAGTAGAAAAAGTCCTCAGAGCCCAATCTTTCAGAGGAAAAAGATTTGTCTGCGTGAAATGGATAGGTTACAAGGAGACTACCTGGGAACCCCGAGAAAATTTAGTTCTTACCGATGCCTTTAAGAGTTTCATCGGCAAATATGGAGATGGAGATGATGTTGGTGACTCCAATGCGGGTAGCTATACAGGTTCAAGGAGCAAAAAGAGGCCATCGCTACACCAATAGTGGTAAATACACCCGGGAGGAGAGAGGTGATGTCACGGGTCCTGGGCCCGCTAAGATACCCCCTGTAAAATAGCTTTCTATTACACACTCTCCAGCGCATCATAGAGCGACTCTTATATTTTCATTACTTTAGAGAATCAGAATAGACTTTGATTACTTCGTTCGATTGTACAAGATCACGACCTCATTTCGTGACAAAGGGATACAAGAAGGGATACAAGAAGGGATACGGATAGAAAACTGTGTCATTGGCCTGGATAATAATCATGTATAAAGTAACTGTTATTATCCTCTTCAATCTGTAGTTCACCATAGATTGAAAATAGACTACCTCTGACCATAAGGCTGCCTCAGTGCCTATGTTTAGACTGTGACAGCTAGTTCCAAATAGCACATCTGTCAATCTTCAGCAGATTCCCGCACAAAAGCCTCAAGCTCATCAACTTGTTCCGCGCTTAATATAGGCAAGCGTCCTTTGCGAGGTTTAGGATTTGCAGTCTCTCGAGCACACGCTGATTGCACTTGCCTTCTTGTGAAGCCAAGTTCATCGGATATATGTTGTAATGACAAGCCTAGTCTTCTTAATGCTCTTATTTTAATACATTGATCGCGAGTTAGATGCCTGCAAACACCGGTTTCTGAAGCAGAATTTTCGAGAGACATTGTTTGCCGGAATAGAGGATGAATTGATAGTGGTGTTGATGATGAAGGGTTGTGCAGTAAAAAATGTCGTTGAAAATGTGTTTCTCTAAGCAATTGTTAGAACAAGATAATTAGACCATACTTCATGGGGAGCGAGGTAATGAGGAGTATTGGAATGTTAGCCTTGTAGCTATATTTATTGGGATAGTTTACTGGCGTTTGCAACTGGGATGATTGCTACTTAGTTTTAGTTGTATGATTAGTCAGCATATCCCGGGACACGTAGTTTGTAAAACTAGATAGAGAGGAGAGATACATAGACATACACAATTAATACCAACAATCAAGTCCACTACTATAATAGAGAAGTGATCACTCCTGTTTTTACCAACAAGGAGAGACATATTAACCTATTACGAGCTAGCCCAGCTGCGCCTACAGGGCTAATCCCTTAAACAACCCAGTTTCAAGGTTAACATTTCTGTTCCTAGAGGCACTGTAGGGCCTAGCCAGCTATGGGGGCTACCAATGTTGCAGTCTGTATGTGGTTGCTTGTTATGATCCATGTACATGCATTTGCTCTGCACATTCATACATGTACTAACCTACCAATCAAAAATGTTGCTATGCTTGTGCAATGGTTAGACTTCAGTGGTTGGTAATTAGATTCTAGCAAGCCAATGAGGAAGGCTGATCTCTGGGAGTTGTGATCATGCATGGGATTAATTGTGCATAGATAATGGTGGTCCTCGATAAATTCCATCATGTAGATAGATAAGTGGTTGAGTGTGACGCTCTGTGTGAGCTCACAAGTCTACCATATATAGTAAGATAGCTAATAGATACACAGATCTAATATTGTGCCTTTTTAGGCCAGTTGGCACTGTGGTAAAGCTATCTAACTACAGTTACATGTCTTCTGCAAGAGAAATGTTGCACGTGCACCCTTTGTGTGGTCCGTGCATCATACCTTTCCGTCATGGTGCGTGATTGCCAAATCAAACCATTGCCCCACATCTAGTGGCTAAGAGTCTGGCTTGATACCCAGCTAAACTTCAAGCAGCATGTTCAGGAATGGACTGGAAAGGCTAATTGTCTAGTCCATTTCTTATTTATTGAAATTAACCACATTTCTCACAATAATTGGCATTCCTTACAAATATGAACAACTTTCCTACATACTCCATATATTATGGCCAGGAATCCTTGAAGAGGTTTCAAGGAGAAGGTTCTCAGGAAAAGGAGATAGGAGAAGGTTTCCGAGAAAACTCTGACAGTTAGAGATGGAGGGGCTGGCGTCATGACTATATTTGCCATAGTATTAGTTGAGTCAAGTATTGTCTCGAGTTAGATATAAGGAGGCTGGAGCTGCCACATAGTAGTTCTCCAGCTTCTCAATCTTTCATTCTTTTGATCTTTGATCTCGAAATTGAGCACTTATATAATATCATAATTCTAGATCCTTACAGTCCGATATTCTCAGTCTTCAATTTCGTATTTACATACTCGTACTTGGGTTCACCCTGATCTATCAGCCTTGATCGCTGGCTCGGCAACTCGACTGCTTGACTTTGTGTCTCGACTCTCCTGTAGTTCTCCGACCTTTGACCACCTGGCACCTCGCCAGTTGGATTATATCTGAGTATCCTTTGTTAGCAATTATAATCTGAACAATTATTAGTACATTACCTTCGGCAGATGGCGATCTCCAGCACCCCTAGCGCACGCTGTAACACCATAATACATGCTGTATTCTTCATTTTAATTTCTTTTTGCTAATGAGCTATTTTCTCATGCATTTTCATATGCAGGGTAAGATGATACCAGGTGCAAATGCAGTGAGAGACATAGTCAAATTTACTTTGCAACAAATGGGATGGCGTTAATGATGAGGGGTCAGAGCTGTCTTATTTTCTGAATGTGGTTTTGTGGTTAGCTGTGCTGAAAACTTTTTACTGTAATAATTGTCGTTTAGATATCCACTTTTACTCTAGGATATGCGCACATAAAGTCGCGTTTTACATGTAACTTAGAACTTCAATGGAAACAATATTCTTTGAGCTATACTTTCTGCTTGTCTTACTCGGAAATTGCAACAGATTATGAGACCAAACCCGCTCTATTTATCTCTGGGTATAAATACTTCTGACTCTGTCTTCCTTTTTTCCACAGCAATTTATTACTTCCTATTGGTAAAAGGATTATATTTGGGCGTTATGAATTGTTCTATGTAATTGCGGTGTTCAGGTTGTCGTCAGGACGCTGACAGGGATATGATTTAGCTCATTAGCGAGGCGCTTGGAGTAGAGGAAGAAAGTGCAGAGGGAGAAGGGAAGGGGAGAGACAACGTTTTATGTATTTCGAGATACCAGTCAATTGACATTATTCACCGACTTTGTGACGGACAGCTGACTTTGTGATGGCACCCAATTTGTATTACTTCGTGTTTTACCAACACTTCCATTCACCTGCTTACTCCTTTTCTTTTTGAACTAAGCTCAAACACTTCCGAAATCTCTCTACTCTATCTCGCCCTATCTTACACATCTTCCTACTCACAACTCTCGAGATGTCTACAAACAATCTTTTGAAGGCACTTCAATGTGCTTCCCAGCTAAGTACTTCTACTTTTATTCAATGGTCTGACTCGTCAAAAGGGTTTTCAATAACCTCAATATTGAAGCTCACATCTGTTGAAATATTGTATATCCTGGAATGCCAAGGATAACTCATTTGTAAGTCCGGCTAATTAGGTTATCAAATTCACCTTCCTATATCATTGTCATCAGCACATTCCTCACGGAAAGTTTAACGCACATTGGCATTTATTTCACACTAGCATTCCAGCAGATGACTGTGTCTCAAATGGAGGTCATAGTTTTCTCGGATCTATAACCAACACACATGTATTTAGCTTTATATTCCTGGCTCATATATCTGTATGTATATAGATTTACATCTACAGGGATCATAACTTATGATTCATGGAGATTGATAAATACTGGTCAAAAACCACAGTTAATAAGATATGCGCACTGTTGGAAAACCGGTATGGGTTCGATGAGTAAGGCGGCTCAAAGAATATGGGCGCAATCTTATGAATAGAATAATAATGATATGAATTGGGAGAATATGTGATAAACTGTGGAGAAATAAAAAGATGGTTTGAATAAATTGAATTGATTAGATTATCTATCTTAGTGATTCCTAGACAGCTTATATACATGTAATCTTGATAGACCAAATCCAGACTAGATACCATCCATCACTCGTTCCATACTCTAACAATGACAATGAAACGCACGACAGTATACAACATGAGTATGGGGTCAGGGTCAGTGGATGAAAGCCTACACGTGTATCAGACCATACCATGCACTAGTCGAGTCTCAAGCATCAAACATGCTCAGTAAGGGAGATATCGATCATCTAGGTCGTGAGTTGTCACAGACTGGGTTTCCCACGAGGAAAACGGCCTGCTTGTTACTACCATTGTGCCCTGGGATAATACCGAGATGCTACGTTAATCTGGTCAACCAAGTCAGGAGCTTCCCTAGTAACATAGTCAATGCGTTACGATGGTTACAATGTTGTGATAACAACAGTTACTAATCAACATAGTAATCAGTTGCTATGTTATTGCCGTAGACTATCATACCCCTGATTGTAGTAGCTGGTCTTGAGTACTTAAGGAATGTCTAGGACTGGATTTGTTCTGTAGCTTTTTGTCTTGTAATTATTCTAGACTTTAGATTGATCCAATTATAAGCTTTACCTTATACCCCGACTCCGTCCCGTTCCGCCTCCGTCTTGTCTCGCCTTCGTCCGTTCCGATCACATCCTGTTCCGATTACATCCTGTCCCAAGTATATCTGTTCCGACTCCGACCCGTTCCGACCCGTGTCCTCTGATCTAGCAAACAACCCTGACATGAGTCATGTGCGAGAATCTTAGTTGTTCCAATCATAGGAAACTTCAGACACATAGAGTCTGAATTTCCAACACGCAATCTCACTCTTATCAGCTCAGTTTACTCAGAACCATACATCTCAATACACTTATTTCCAGTCAATTCTTCCTTCTACAACTTCATACGAGACTTACTGTATTGGTCTAACCGCCGACACTGATTCCGCTATAACCTCCATATTTGCTCAAGCTCATAACTTTAACAACATCTATATGTGAAACGTTAAGTCATGTTCAGGCATTCAAGTTGGTGTCTTGTCTAATTTCGTTGTTTTACAATCACGGACTTATTGTTTTTGCAGTTGTTTTGAAATTGTTATCTCTGCTGAACGAAACAGAGTTAGTGTTTAAACGTCACTTTGGATGTTTCGGATTAAACTGAGGTAGAAGTTTGATCAAATATGATCATTATTAAGGAAATAATGTCCCCTCTGTCATTGAGGTTGTAGAGCACATTCATTCAAGTAACTACCAAGATGAAACTAAGTACAGAATTTGTAGTCACGTGTCTATGAACAACGTAGCCTTTTGTTGGGATATTAAGAAGGGATTATCACGAGAGTAAGATAATATAGACAGTAATATGGGATATGCAGAGGAATGTATATCGTGAGTACTACAGGTATAGAGTGATCAAGATGTGTTATGTACCAAGGATGTGGACACCTTGCACTTGACCAACTGGATGACTAAGCAGCATTTCCTGACACGCCCCCATGCTGCAATATCATAGAGCCTCATTAACTCCCACAACACTTAAGAAGTGTGACCCCTACATCTCTTCTTAAAGAGTTCAGTAGTCCTACAGAATATAATAGAATGAAACTGCATTGTGGTACAAGAGTACTCTTATCCTGGCCCCATCGTATCCTGCTGTGTGAACTTCTATAACATGAACGTCGCCCATACAATTCGTTCTTTAATTAGATAAGCCTAGCTCAGACGATAACTTTACAAACTGGTCCCTGGGTAACTGCTTTGTTAATATATCTGCAATCTGTTCAGTACCTGGTGTAAATGTAACTATCAACCTATTTCTCATCACCATGTCATCTCGTATGTAGAAGTGCCTAATTTCAATGTGTTTAGCTCTTCGATGAAATTTGGTGGTTTTGGCAAGCTCTATTGCAGCCTGATTGTTGAGATATAGAAGCGGAGGCTTCGTTATTTTAACGTTTATATCTTGAGCAATTTTCTCCATCCAGGCGATTTCTTTGGCTCCTTCACTAGCAGACATGATCTCTGCTTCCATTGAGCTCTGAGCTGTGCTTTTCTGACGGTTAGCGGACCAAGTAACTGCGCCCCCATTCCAAATGATCGTTTGCCCTTGGAAGGATTTCTTATCATTTTCGGTCCCCCATGTTGCATCTGTCCATGCTGCCCAGATATTTGTCGTATCGGAAGGTCTGTATCTAATCCCGAGCGATCTTGTACCGTTGAGGTATCTGAGTAGATGCTTTGCTATGCTCAAATGGTTTGAATCGGGATCAGACATAAATCATGCAAGTTGCCCTACGGCATATGATATATCCGGCCTTGAACCATTGGATATATATAGGACAGATCCAATAATTTGTCGATAGAGGCAGACATCATCATCTTTGAGCGTTTGCTGGATATCATCTTCGGAAGTTGGCTTTAGGATAGTTCCTGCTGGAAGTGGGAGATCCTTTGGTATACTTTTATCCATTCCCAATCGCTGAATGATTTTTGTTGTATAGGCAGTTTGATGAATGCGAATTGTACGCTCTTGTCTATTTCTTTCCACTTGAATTCCGACGAAAGTGTCAACTAGTCCTAGCGCTTTGCAACTCCATTTATTCATAATATCTAATTTGACAGGATTTAAATTTCCGCGTTTCCCGATGATTAGCATATCATCTACATAAAGAAGTACGAAGACACCTCTACCTATAAACAAATTTGGATCAGAATCTCCGCTCCTTAAGGAAATTCGATTAAAGTGATCTTTAACTTCTTTGAACCAAATATGTGGAGCTTGCTTCAAACCGTATAGCGATTTGTTTAGCTTGAGGTAATTTTCCTTTCGATTGATTCCAGGGTGTTGTAAGGAAAAGAAGTCAGGTATCTCCATGTAAATCTCCTCTTCTAACTTTGGATTTAGAAAGGCTGTATCCACATCAAGCGCTTCAATTTCAAGATCGTCTACTGCAGCCTTGGATAGAAGTATCCGGAGTGTGTTTTACCGTATGACCGACGCGAAAGTCTCGAAGTAATCAATACCGTACTGCTGTTCAAATCCACGGACAACGATTCGTGCTTTTCGTCTGTCTAAGCTGCCGTCACTTCTGAACTTCTTTCTGAGAACTATTTTGCTGGATATTATTTTCTTTCCAGGCGGTGGAGACCCAGTCAAAATTGTATAAGCATTAGTGGCTTGCAGAGAGCGCAATTCTGATTTGATTGCCTCTTTCCATAATTTGGGATCTTCATGCATGGCCTGTTCAACAGTAATAGATTCAAATGGAGGAGTGGGCACTTGAATCGATGACGACTCACCGGCATTAATATGAACTGCTTGTGCAGATATTGCATTTGCTGTAACAACATGGTTGAACACAGCCTTCGTCACTCTTCTCAGCGGTCTGCCAAATCTTGATTTTGGCAGGGAGCAAGGAGTCTGCCCAATCGATTGTTCGATGGCTTCTCCGATAATCTGAGGAGCACTTTCGTCAAAGTTCATTCGCTCTCCTAGATTCTCTTGCTCTACTACCCTCATGGTGGCCTCTTCCACTACTGCAGTTGGAAGACTAGCATCAACCATGGGTTCGCGTGAGAGCTTCCTCCACGCCTTGTTGCGGGAGTCTGTAGCTCTACCGAACCTATGTAGGTTTCTTGCTCGACCATTCTAATGGGAGCCTTCTGTATATAGCGTTGATCAGACGCATCTCGAGCCTCTCGCAGGCGAGTTACAGGATTTTGCAATTCAGAGTTATTTTCGCTCGAACTCATTGCCCCAATTGGGTGAATTGCAGCGTACTTCTTACGCGCTTGCTTAACACCTTTCTGTCTAGCTTCTATCAGCTGCGACTGGTACATCTTTGTTCGCTCTAAAGGTACTTGTCTAGGTGTTAGCACTTCTAGTCTATCAGGTAGAGTAAAGAGTGATATGTCAATCTTGGGAAACTCATATTCATTGAACTCAACATCAGCAGAGATTGTATCTCTTAGGGTAAGCGTATCAAGTAGCTTCCAAATTTTCATTGAAGTCATTCCTATCATGATGAATTTTCCCTCCCTAATGTGAGGTTGCCATTTCTGAGGATTTAACTCGGCAGGGTAAAGCACATCTGCTTTGCACCCGAAAACTCTGATATTTGCTAGATCTGCGGGCTTTCCATAATAAGCGCTGTAGGGAGTGAATCTTTCTAGGGCGTCATTATCAGCGAAAGGTAGCACGGATGTGGGAGCCCTGTTCTTGATCCAGACCGCATGCTCGACAGCGTAATCCCAGAGCTGGTGAGGTAACTGTGCCTCATATAGCATAGACCTTGCTATGATGGCTATAATGCCCATCCATCTTTCAGCTACTCCGTTCATTGAGTGTTTATATGGTGGACTTGGTTCAAACGTTACACCTACTTCTTTCAAGTAGTGTTGAAGGGCAGTACCAAATTCACTCCTACCATTGTCAGCTCTCATGTAGACAATCTTATTGCCAGATTGCAGCTCAGCTTCGGCCTTTATTTGCTTGAATGTTACTAGTGTTGAAAGGTTAAGGATCGTGAGAGCGGAATGCTGGAGCGATGGAGGAGAGTGAAGAGTTATCGCCGAACAAAGAAGCAGGTGAATAGAGATTTATGGAATAAATCTTGGTAGGTTGACACGAAGCAGGTATGAATATGACCTTCAGAGATATTCAGTAAACGTAATGAACTTTAATTAGAAAAACTACAGTATGGAATCTTACCTTCAGAGATATTCAGTAAACGTAATGAACTGAAGATTTCTGAAGGATAAGGCCACTAGATATATACAGGAATTAGCCCTAGTGGGACGAATGCAGAAAATAACTAGGATATGCGCCCTAATTCCACTATGGCAACATTATCAAGGTGTGGGTGTGTCTTTACTACCAGTAGGCCCCCAATCTAACTAAGTGTAAGACAGACCTTGCATGTTTGTCAACAGATTGAAATGAAAACGAGACAGTGCATGGCCAGGGTTACAGGTGCAGGACTGTTAATAATTACAACAACTAGGACCTCGTTCATTTCGTTCGTCCTTAGTAATCTGACCCAGCACATCCTTGTTGCATTGTCTACCATGAGGAAATAGAACCGATATCCTCTGACTGAGATAGATTGGATTCCTGAGATATCGCAGTGAACTCGACGAAAAATGGTGTTTGAACGATTGTCAGATTTCTTGTTGAAGTTTTCTTTCATCTTTACTGCTAAGCATGCTTCACAAGAATTTGATCCAATCGGAATTGATCTTTTCTCACTACGGACTTTCAGTCCGGTGTATCCTGTTTTCAGAATCTTATCAATATCTTTGATGTTAATATGGCCCATTCTTCTGTGCAAAATATCCCACTCAGTCTCTGTTTGGTGCGGCATTTGTTGCTGAACTTTTGTGGCTGATGTTGCTTGAGGTATTGATTTGGTTTTAACTTTGAAGACACCATCCTCTCCTTCTGCTTCAAACAAGATTGAGCCGTTCCGTGTTATTTGACAATGGCCATCAGCAAACTTTACATTTATACCTCTCTTGTTGAAGGCCCAGACTGACAGAAGCCGCATTTGACCAAACTCAGGAATAAACCATACGTCTCTTAGTTCAATTTCCTTGTCACTTGTCCTAAAAGATATATTGCCATAGCCTTTGCATTGAATAACTTTTCCATCTGCAATTTGGACAGACTTTGGACTGCTCCATCTTTTAAGCGTGGAGAAGTCGTCCCTTATACCACTAAAATGTTCTGACGCGCCAGAGTCAATTATTGTGAGAATTTCTCTGGGCTTGGTAAGTAAGGCGTGTTTTGTGACAGTTGGGAAAGCTGTTGCATTAGGGTTCAAAAGCCGTGTAAATTTTAGGAGTTTATAAATCCCGCTGGTGATCAAGCTCTGTATATTTTCGTAAATTCTTTTATTTTGTGGGCTTTTACTTTTACTTGATATTTTGGATAGAGGTAAACTTTCATCCAGGTTCTGCTCTGAGCAAGCGGTGTGACTATGTTCAAGATGATAAGACAGATAGGGTGAAACATTTTCATTTATGTTTCTAACTTGAACATATTGAGCATTTGCATCACTCCTAGCTTTATTCATATTCTTGGCCTCTCTGCTTTTAGATTGCTTAATGCGACAATCTCGTTCTACATGTCCTTTTCTGCCACAAAAGAAACACTCCTTTTTGTCAGTTGCCATTCCTCTATATTTTCCTTTTCGGTTAGGCTCTCTGCGGGCTTGATCACTGTGACGTGATCGATGTTTGAAAGTACTTCAATTAATCCTTAGAATATTAAGCTAAAGAGAGAAGAAAGAGACTATGAAAGGCGGGGTATCTACCCCAAACTATATACAATGAACGTGGGTGATATTATAAAATTGGCGGGGAACCGAGCCTATATGCCTCAGGCCGCCTTCATCATCAGCATCGTGACAAATTGTCACATCATCCCCCCCTTCGAAAAAATCTCGCCCTCGAGGTTTTACTCATTAGTTTGTCATTGTCGAGGTCGTCATAGTTATCTCGACCTTGTTCCCAAGCCTTTATCCAATCCTCCAGCTTCAATGGGGGTCCAGCTTGTTCCTTGTTTGCAAGATGAAAGTCCCTCACCTTGTGGGGGGCGTACTTGAGATCAGATGCGGGATACCAAGTGAGATCAACGTCATGATTTAACCAAGTGACCCGATACTCCAACCTTCCATACCGGAGGCGACACGCGAGCACTTCCTCCACTTCCCATTCGTCCTCTCCAGTGATGTTGAGTGGGAAGGACTCATTTTGAAATTGTCCGGGCAATGGATCGTTGCTGGCCTTACGTAGCTTTCCAGGTGGAAACACATCATGGATTTTCATGGTTTCCGGAAGGGCTAACCTGAAGGAGTTACCTACTTGAGCAGTGATGGTAAATGACCCATTGGTTTGGAAGTCCAACTTCTTGGAGGGACGTGTGGATGGGTAATATCTCATATCTAACCAAACCTTATCACCAATTGCAAAGTCAACTGGACGACGGTGAGCATCTACGTTGCGGCGCATGGTCTCTTGAGCTTTGACAATTTGTGATTTGGCAAAGGTCCATGCATTTTGGAAGCGCGATGCGAGGCGTTGAGCGTCAGAAAGGTTGAGTTTTTCAGTGGGTGTGGTGCCAGCATGAGAACTTTTCCAGTCGAAATTAGTGCGAGGAGGGTATCCGTGAACAACTTCGAATGGGCTTAAACCGCCGAGGGAATCGTGGGGAAGGGTAAGTTGTGCATAATCCATCATGGGAAGGAGATCTGACCAGTTGTCTTGGTAGTAGTTGACGAAAGGTCTGAGTCGCTTCTGGAGGTACTGGTTGTAGATTTCAGTCTGGCCATCAGTTTGAGGATGGTCAGCTGTTGATAGTTTTATCTTTGTTCCTAGTATCCTGTTAAATTCTTCCCAGAAGGAGGAGATGAATTGCGGGCCACGATCGGAGAGCATAGTGACAGGAGCGCCAAAGTATCAATAAATATGGTAAACGTAAAGCATTGCAAGTTGTCAAGAAGTGACTGTTTTGTGACAAGGAATCGAAATCGCCTGCTTGCTGAAACGGTCGATGATTACAAGAACGTTATCAAATCCATGTTTATCCTTGTTGAACGAGCAGAAATCCATAGTAACGTGCTCCCAAGGCCGAGTTGGGACACCTAGAGGATGGAGAAATCCGGGTTTTCGGTCGCGAGGGACAGAACTGCGGCGGCAAGTGTGACAGTTGCGGCAGTACTGTGTGACGTACCTGGACATTCCACGCCAAAAGTACGATTGAGAGATTAGGCGTAGGGTCTTGGCGGCGCTAGGATGAGCTGTAGATATCTGATCGTGGGCTTCACGAATGAGAAGGGTACGGAGATTTTCCGTATCAGGAACAACAAGACGTTCGTTGAAAAGAAGTAGTCCTTGAAGCAGCGTAAATTTTCCAGGGGAATCAGAGAGTGCTTGAAGGCGCAGTGCTTGGAGAGATGGCGTTTCGATTTGCGCTGAGGATTTGATCAACTACACCAATGGATGAGGAGATTGGTGCGATATCGATGGCGGAAATGACGTTTTCTTCGGGTGTATCGTGGCGTAGCTCGCGAGACAGAATCTTGGGATCTAACTGATCTTCCTTGAGGAGCCGAAAGAGGCGTTGGCTCTTTTTGACTCTATTCTGTGGTTCGAGCTCGTCAACTCTGCGTGTTAAGGCGTCAGCAAGTGGATTATCTTTTCCAGGACGATATGAAATCATAAAGTTGTAATCTGCGAGCAATTCGGCCCATCGGGCTTGCCGTGAGTTTAAAGCTTTTGAAGTCATAAAGTATTCCAATGCTTTATGATCAGTATAGACCCGAATCTGGTGAGGTGTTCCTTGCAATTCAGCGCGCCAGTTTCCAAAGGATCGAATAATAGCGAGCATTTCCTTGTCGTGCACAGCGTAGTTGAGTTCAGCGGGTGCCATCGTTTTCGAAAAGAAAGCAACAGGAAGCCAATCATTGCCGTGCTTTTGCGAGAGAACACTTGCAACCACTCCGTCGGAGGCGTCAGTTTCCAGCATACATTCGAGATCTACGTTGTAGTGCTGAAGGACGGGAGCTGAGGTGAGAGTAGCTTTTAGCGTGTCAAAAGCGTAGGCACACTCGCTGTCAAAGATAAAAGGAACATTATTTTTTGTAAGATAAACGAGAGGTTGCGCAATAATTCCATAATTTTTGATAAAACGACGGTAAAAGTTACAAAAGCCAAGGAAAGATTGTATACCTTTGACCGAGGTAGGGTACTGCCAGCTTTCGACGACGGAGACTTTTTCGGGATCAACTTCAATTCCATCAGTAGAGACAATGAAACCAAGGTACTTAGTGCGTTTGACACTGAATTCGGATTTCTTGAGATCAGCTTGCAGTCCAGCATCCCGGAGGCGTTGGAGGACTAGTGACACTTGGTACTTATGCTCGAGTTCGTTCTCAGAATATATAAGAATATCATCGAGGTAAGCAGTACAAAAAACATCCAAATAATCAAAAAGAACGTCGTTCATGTAGCGTTGGTATGTGGCAGGACCATTGGTAAGACCAAATGGAAGGACTTTACACTTGTAAGCTCCATATCGGGTCCGAAATGTAGTGTACTCCTCTGATGCTGGATCCATTCTTATCCGGTGGAAGGCTTGACGTATATCCAGTTTGGTATATATCTTGGCACGAGCGAGGCGGGATAGCGTCTCATCAATAAGAGGAAGAGGGTAGCGGTCCTTTCGCGTGAGGGCGTTGAGAGCTCGGAAATTGATACACAAACAAAGTCTTCCGTCGGATTTTCGAACGAATAGAATGGGCGCGGCGTACGGCGATTGAGATGGCTCTATGAATCCTTTATCTCGGTTGTCTGTGATATATGCCTTTACAGCTTCAAGTTCATCAAGTGACATTTTGTATAACGGAGAATACTTAAGAGCATTTTCACCTTTATCCTCCAACTGTATCTTGTGATCGTAAGGACGGTGAGGTGGAAGGATATTAGATGCATCCTTGGAGAATACATCAGCGTAATCAGCATACTCATCGGGGACAGGAGGTTCTGTGTCGAGTTCTAGAATTTGGGCAGCGAGGACGGCGGCACTTGGTCTTTGTCTGCATTGATTATGAAAATCCTGAACCAAATTGGCCGTGGCAGTCTCGTAGGACTTGAATTCGGTATGTTGTTCGATCAAGGCATCAAGTTCATGGATGCTGGATGAGAAGACATGATCGTGGGGAGATTTCTTTACGTTCATATGAAATGCATTACCGGAGATAAAAGCGATATTGACAAGGGAATTGGGTTGCTGAAGTTTTGGTTTCCATAGTTGCTTACGTACACGCGGTATTAGTGATTGGGAGTTTTCGTGTTCGGGCTTTAATAATTCCCGATTTATTTGTGTAAGAGCAGTATACATCTGTTTGACGTGTGAAGAAGAAGAAGAAAAAGGAGAAGAAAAAGAAGGTGTGATGGTCGGAGATTCTGTAATAAGAGAACTGGAGATCGTCGGAGGAGGCTCTGAATGGTCTGAGACTGTAGGTGTAGAATCTTGAGCGGGTAAATTTTTTTTCAATATCTTTTTTAAGATGATGCTGTCTTTTGGAGGCGGGGATTTGTTGTGTAGTATCCTCGGCTGTTCTCGGGACTTTCTCGCACTAGTGACAGCGTCTCTTCTTTTCCAATCCCGATCGATAATACGATCTCTACGTTCTGTGTCTCGTTGGTGTGAGCGATTGATCCTTGGCAAGTCCAGATTTGCATGTCCTATGATAGTGTTCCGAGCATAGGATTGGGTAGGTGGGTAGTCCGAAGGCCAGATAAGTCGGCGTCGCGCGGCGTCTAGCAGTACGCGATGTTCGGCCAGCCATTGGCGTCCAAGAATTAATCCGTGGTTTCCGAGAGAAGTGACTAAAAAAGGAGTAAATGATTGAATGCGTTTGTCAATAGTAAGATTCAAATGAGTGTAATGAGTAATGGACTTGCCAGCGAGTCCGTTGTACCCTTTGATTGGAATGGGACGAGGAAGACGATGAAGGAAAGGTTTTAAAGAATGTGAGAGTCTCTTGAGCAAAGAAGAGTCCAGTAATCCATAGCCATTAGCTCCTGAATCAATGAGTGTCTGGAGGGAGTATGAAATGCCGTTTTTAGTTAGAAAGCAAGGCATTGTAAGATGGGGTCCTCCCAAAAGTTGGCTGATATCCAGGTACTGCATATTCTTCACTTGGCCTAAGAAGGAGGCTTTCCCTAGGCTTTGTCTTTTAAACGCGGAGTATGTTCTTCGTCCGCCGAGTCTTCTAGAGCATCATGATATTCAATGTCCGAGGAAGAAGATGTACTTCTATCTTCAATAGCGTTAATTGACTTTGAACGGTAATCAGCCGGAGGTGCAGAGGAGCGCCCTGGAGTAGCTGACGAATGTTGAGGTCCTCCGTTGCCGGAATAGTTTTTGGGACGCGGAGAAAACTTCGGGGGGTCCTGGGGCCTCGTCTTGTCGTACGATCGGTGGCGATCAGATTGTCGGTATTGCACCGGAGGGGAAGAGCTTGGTGCCATTTTCAACGACATATCCGATGAAGCCGATTTGTCATAATTGTTATGCCTACCCTGAGAACGCGCTGTGCCTTTGGAATTTGAGTTTCCGGAAGGCTGCTGATTTGTGAGGGTTCGTCGACGTGCGGATTGCTTGGCTTGAGCTTCAAAATCAGCGTCGACGTCCTGGATGACGTTAGCGTACTCATTCAGGGTTCGGCATCTCCTCCATTTGTTGACCACTGCGCTTCTCAAACGTTTAGTGATCTTGTTTCGAAGGTCCGACTTGAGCATATTCTCATCGGTAAGGCCGGCCTGATTAGCCAGAATGCGGAACCGTTGAAAAAAATGACGGAACTGTTTGTAAGGTTGCATTTCCAGTTCATGGTAGTCATCACTGGCGGTCTGCTGCTCGGCCGGGTCCGACAAGAAGTCTACAACTTCCTGTATTAGTCTGTTTGGTGATGGACGTGGGTTCATGTCCATATACAGAGGAAGAAGGAAATCGCGCGCAATCCCTTCCGTGTTGTCAACAATATAGCTGCGGCATGGCTGTTGTCAAAAAAACTGGAATTGTACCATTGCAGTCTTTCGAGAATTTGCTGTTGCCAAAGACGCGGCTTCATATCCCTACCATCTGAAAGTCTGGAAGGTAGCAAGGGGATAGTCTCTGGTCGGAATGCAGGTCGTGAGGTCGAAGCAAAGCGAGTGATTCGAGTGCGGTTGGGGTATTCATCATCATCCGAGGGGTCTTGAAAGCGAACTTGAGCGTGGCCACGTTCTATAGAAGGAATTAGATTGTCAGGATTCCTGGAGGTTGACTCAGAGGCGAAATTTGTAACACTACTGGTTTCGTAGGGCCTAGCAGTGGTATTTGAGGATGTTCCAAGACGACTTCCTCGAATGGCAGTCTCTAGGTCGTCCAACTCTTGTGCGCGTGCGAGAAGAGCACGTTCTCTTTTAAGCAGGTCTAGCTCACGGTGTTCCAGGTCGGTAGGGCTGTAAGGATCTCTAACGGTCTCCAGTCTAGGAGAGGCGAGTTGCTTGGCTTTTCCTTTGCCCTTCTTACGCTCTGACACGTTCCTGGAAGGCATTGAGGGCGATGTGGCGGAGATGACAAGGAGGATGACTCAGATAAAGCTGCAGCTGCGGTAGTGGCGGTATCTTGGATGTTGTGAAGCGGTGTAAATCGATTGTCGTTGGTAGTTTGTTCTTGGAAATCGATTTGAGATGGAGATTGGTTTTGCGAGAGTTCAATACGTTCAGAACGACGTATTTTTTTGAACTTCGCGTAGGGGTTGTCTGATGAATTAACCATGCTTCGAGAGGATGACTATTTCTCTCGGTATCTGGTCTTCCTTGGAAAGCGAGGCGTAATTCGCGTTGATTAGGCCGGGCACAAGGGAACTGAAATCTTGATGTTAATTTTTTTTGTAGGCCGTCGCCAGCCTGAAGGTGGTAAGAGAGCTTAATATAATGTGACGTGATCGATGTTTGAAAGTACTTCAATTAATCCTTAGAATATTAAGCTAAAGAGAGAAGAAAGAGACTATGAAAGGCGGGGTATCTACCCCAAACTATATACAATGAACGTGGGTGATATTATAAAATTGGCGGGGAACCGAGCCTATATGCCTCAGGCCGCCTTCATCATCAGCATTGTGACAAATCGTCACAATCACGGCGATCAAAGTGCGTTAAATTGCGTCCCCTTTGATATGTACCACGTCCTCTTTTTCTATTGCTGCTGCGTGCAAGATTTGCAGCTTGTGGTTGGGGCGGCTGAGCATGAGAGATGTTGGACTCGCAAGATTGGAGATACGTTATTGTTTCTGCGAGACTTTTACCCATGTTTAGAGCGTGTGATCGAGCCGTTGACCAAATGAAGTTATCTTTAGGGAGAGATGCAATTAGCTGCTCCTTTATGTTGGAAATATCGCGCAATGAAATGGGCGCAATATTCATGGAACGAAAGTAGAAGTTGACTAAAAGAGTGTCATGTTCGGATTAAAGCTAAAAGTATGGAAAGTGTGCGCTACAAGTACAAGTGTAAGCGACACGTAGCCTAAGCCACACCATAAACGAGTGTGGCGCCATCTAGGCATAGAAAACCCCCAATAACCTCCTTGTGCCCACGCCATACAGCCGCTCGTATATCTAATAGGTAGCCTGAAGCGCTACCATATTACCCATTCCAACCTCTTAAACACACACAAGATCGTGTCGGGAACCTAGACGAAATGGAGGGCCCATACGTCCACAACACTCCGTGTCTCCATTTCCAACACTTTACATCCTCCTCAGTGATCGATCTAGACGTCATTGATAGTTTGACCCTAAGACTATTGAGACGTAGGACAAGGGACTGGATTGTGTCTACTCTCGGATCAAACTTCATGGAGGCAAACTTGGACCTCAACTCTGCGATTGTTGTTGGATCTTTATTTGGGTCCATTTGAAGGAGGAAATTCCATAATCCGGCAGGGTCGATGTTCCTCAGGAACCCGAGCGACTGCTCCATCAGTTGTGTTTCGATAGAGTTAGATATAATGACTTGGGTGTCGCGGGCTTTAGACAACCATTTCTCTTCCTGTACTTGAAATTTGTTGTCGTTGGTATCGACATCGTGATGTGGTGCGCTTGAGGAGACTGATCGAGTAGTTGGACGTAAGGCATGTACATAGTTGTTAGCATTAGGTCTCTTCCATGTACCATCAGCGATACTTAAAACGCCTGCGTTTATCAAGGCGATCTCGCAAGTAATCCGCCACTCTGTATAGGTTCCAAGGCCTAGGATCACAATGTTTCCCCAATTAGATTTGTATAATGGAAGTCCATCTTGATTGCGGGTGCCTCTTAGTTCTGCGGTGAGTGAAGACATTGTAGATGATTGTTCTGAAACGGAAGCCGATGAATTGTTAAACACCGGTCTCATAACCTGTTGGGATATTAAGAAGGGATTATCACGAGAGTAAGATAATATAGACGGTAATATGGGATATGCAGAGGAATGTATATCGTGAGTACTACAGGTATAGAGTGATCAAGATGTGTTATGTACCAAGGATGTGGACACCTTGCACTTGACCAACTAGATGACTAAGCAGCATTTCCTGACACCTTTTCAATAGCCCCAATTATTCTAAATTCTAACATTCATTACATATATAGAAGAGGGTTTGACCTTTAGAAAAAAATATACACAGATTTTGATTTTTCCAAATGCAAACTTCATTTTTCCTAAAAGTCTAATGCTATGAGCACATATCGGAACTCCACAATGCCAAAGTTGAAAATACCAAAACCTCGCCTCTTCACTGACACGACTGTCAAATACAGGTCGCGCTTATCTCGCTTGTCCTGGAGGAATTATTTCATCTTGTCTCCAACTTAACCATGGCAAAAGAGATGTGGGAATCCATTCAGACATTCTTCAAGCCAAGATGCAAAGGTACTGTTGTCGCCCTTCTCAAGGACTTTTAGCGCTTTGAAATGCCTGATGGAACCACTGTCGACAAATTCGCTGAAGAACTGGTTCGTCGACAGATGCGTATTGCCTGTGTCAATCCTTCACTTCGGCCAAGAGACAATATCATGAAAGACTACCTCCTCGACTTGTTTGATACTTGTTATGGAGGTTACTTTGCGGGGTCTGTCACCACCCTCCAAAATAATACAAGCTGTTCTTTTGCCAGTGCTGTGCAATCTCTTCGGCCAACTCAGGCCAATTATGAGGGCCACAAACCTCTTCCTTATGTTTCTTTTGTTTCCGGCAGCCGTGGTCCAGGCACACCACCCGCCGCTAACTCCTCAAACATACCAGCCAATCCTCACAAGGGCAATTCCTGTGGTCACTGCAGACAGATTAATCACATTTGTGAGACTTTCTTCTATTGCTTCGGACTGCAAACAGGTCAAAATGGGCCGCCAAGAATTCCGAAAAAGCTGCCAATGTGACGGCTTGTGAGCCGATATTCCTGTAGCCTTTGATGGCTATTGAAGGCAAACTTCATGTTCTATCACTCCTAGGATTCTCATCTAACTAAAATGGATACAAAATTGCCACTGAGACTACAAAAAGGATAGTGTCAAGGGTACCAGAAGCATTGTCACAGTTTCAATATAGAAAGCAAATGGGCATTTTTATGATTGAAAGGTAAAGCTATAATTCATCTATGGAGAAGTAAATGTTGGTATCACAGGTATGTGATATCTGTTGCAACTTATTGGTTACTCTTGATATCTTGTGTTGTGCTTCCTCTTTTTCCCTCTATCTGCTACACTACTTGGTATACTCTACATGGTCTGTGTGACTCTACAGTCATGTGCCAATTAGAATGGTTCCGGAGATTGTAAGAATGACATACCAAGTATGAGGATGAGTTAGAGTTATGATGAATGTGTTTAATGTACGACGAAGTCTACTGATGTGTAATGGATAGTTAATTGTAAGGAAACTGCTATAATTCTATCTGTGTAGCGAGAAGTCCCTCTATATACATGAAAGCGGGGTTTTCCGCACACTAGTGTAAACTCCAACATACTTCCTTATCTAACCTAAATGGGAAAGATGTTGGAGATCCTGAAGCCAATGTATGCTGTAAGGCATCTATTGGCTAATTATTATTCATGCCAGTGAGTGATGATATAGGTTAATCATATCTCATGGCGTCAGTGCACATTATTCTAATATGAACTATTTGTCTACTGCAGTCATGTTGCTGCCTTAATTACAACAGTGCCTTTACATGTAAGCCATTGCCGGAACTGCCAATAACCACCACATTCAGACAGTAAACTACCTGCAAGTCTCCTGTGCTACTGTAAGGGTCCGGAGAGAGCACGAGCTAGGAGATGACGAAGTCGAATCAAATAGATACTCAAATCAGGGTTATAATATAAAGGATTCTAAACTAAGGAACCGAAGGGAAAGAAAGCATCTACAGATCTATAACTGCACATAATTTACACCTGGCCCGTGCGTTCCATACTGGGTAACTCCTTATAATACAGACTAATCATTACGTCATTGCACCCCTACTCATTACTATGATGCAGGGCCGTCACAGCTACTTATACACATCTAGAGGTATCTAAATCTAGCCTACGTTTACAGTGGCAATAAAACTAGCTTAAGGTTTGTTCTGCCACACAAGTAACGCTTCTGATACCCTTGGCACTATCCTTTTTGTAATCTCAGTGGCAATTTTGTTTCCATTTTAGTTAGCTGAGAATCCTAGGAGTGATAGAACATGAAGTCTGCCTTCGATAGCCATCGAAGGCTACAGGAATTATCGGCTCACAAGCCGTTACAATCCCCCCTCCTCTAATGTTTTATTATTTTTTTCCTTTAACTTTTTGTTGCAATTTTGTATGGTATTCCGCTGGATCAATATATGTCCTAGCAGTTTCTTTCGAAGGTCTGTCATGCTTCTCAATTGAACTGTATGTAGCCTCAAACTTTTCTAATGCTACTGTATCTTTAATACACTCCAGTGGCTCCCATGTTGGATCAGCTCATCCAGTCCATTTCACTAGAGCTTGCCTATATTTGCCTCTTCCACGACGAATTGCCCTAGCTCGTATGATGACTTCTACTTCATACTCGGATTCTTCGAGGTCATCAATTAAAGGAGGATTTTGTGCATCATCATGGACTTGACTTGGAAGTGGGTCGTTGCCTGCTCTTTTGATTAATTCGACGTGAAATTGTTTATGTATGTTACCAGGGACGTTTAACTCAACAGTTAGTGCATCAGTATTGTGGTTATGAGCTGAGGTTAGTATCACTATGCATGCCGACCTTGTACAAGTATGTGGATTGACGAGTTCAGGTTGTGGTTGAATGTGTTTCTGAAGTTAACTGTACTTTATTGTTCTATTCTAATTGTGTGCTGTTGTGGTTATGAGCTGTGAGGTATATGGAGATTAAATGACTCTGCTGTCCATCGGTGGAGTGGCACGGGCTCATGTGCAATGGTGAGTTGCGGAGATGGCGCGCTCACGCTGGGTGATGGCACAATGAACACTGAGTGCGTATCACTGTGGCCAAATGGGTGTCAGTAGGTATCAAATGTGAACTCTTACTGACAATGGTGATCTATGAAGGTGATGCTAGATGTGCATCCCGACGATTGATAATATCATCTAATGGATGATGTGAAGTATGATATTATTTGGATAGATTAATTCACTAAACTCGGCAGGTGAAGACATTGTAAAGTACATGAACAGCGTCTGTGCACCAGCCTGTATTTTCCACCCTTTCCTAATACAGCAGCCCATTCTCCGTTCCCCTGTCTCCTAACAACTCAACCAAGCCAGCACAACATGTGCCGAGCACTCGCTACTTATACTCATGTGCGGCCGCTAGTCAGCTCCTAACCTCATGAGCTTCCTCCTGCAGATTTCCCAAACGATTCAGGAACTACATGAACAGCGTAAACATCTAATCACGTTATGCATATGCAAGTATCCTAGCTGAATAATATGCCCATCACAACAATCAGGGACCGCTGTTACCTCGTACTTTGCGTGTTGCCAGGCGAGCTTTTCAGAGAGCTGCAGCGTTTTTGTGTGAGGTAAATCTCGCCATACTTTATCTCTGACTTCAAATCTTTCAGGTTGTCGACCAATTTTATTTGCGTTTTGCTCGTTCCGCTGTTAGGCAGACATCGTTGCGGCTTGCGCCAGGTCTTGCGCATCTCTCAATTGTTGTAGGTAATTAATTGCTGCCACTCGACCTGTATGACGAGATTTTTCATCTCTAATTGGTGTCGGTTCCATGAGGGGGTCCAGCTCGTAACCGTGTTGCAAAAAGAAAGGACCCACTCCTCCAATCGCAGAATTTGGACGTGAGTTTAGTGCAAGTTGAGCCATTGGAAGGAGGCTCACCCAATTGTCCTGTGCGTAGCATGTGAATACTCGTAAGTATTTATAAATCTCTTGGTTTTCCCGTTTGCTCGCATTTGATTGTGGGTGATAAGAGGTTGTCAGATGCTGCTTAATGCCAGTGATTTGACAAAATGTTTTCCAAAAATGGCTTGTCCAGTCACTACCCCTGTCGCTTGTCAAGTAGCGTGGGAATCCATAATAACAATAGTAACAGTCAACAATGTCACGGTTTCGAGGGACAAGCACTGGGGCAACTATGTGGTCAATAGTAGTAAATAATAATTCTAAGGAGAGAACTCCCACTACATCTATCTAGTCATATATATACGTGAAAGCCTCCCCGCCACCGAGGCTAATCCCTCTCCTCTTCCTATGCTATGGGGCTCTCCTAGTGTTCTGACTATACCTATAATACAGCACTATCGAGTTGTGGCGCGGAAGGATTGAACTGGATCTCGTATATTTCCCGTTAGTGTAAGCCTATTAACATGTGTTGCAGTGCCGCACTGCCGAGTTCGATGCCACATGCATGCCTTGCGAATGCCAATGCAAAGGTATTGTATTGGGTGGCGTCGCACAATAGCGCATTGGTAGTGGTTAATAGCGCCACTCGAATCAGGCCTAAGTTAACCAACATAGGTTTCATGGATCGTTGTGGCATAGTGTAATATGAAACGTCATGTGGACGGCTAGGCTAAAACACAAACATTAGTTCAATGTACGTTTAAAACTAGCAAGGAAGACTGATAAGAGTAGGTTAGTTTCATTAGGGGATGTGTAGCAGATTGTTTGGCATAGAGGCTGTGTGTTACGTGCTATTTGGTAATTTTATGTATATAAATACTCGGTGTGAAGAAGCATTATTCTTCACGCAACGTCTTCTTCAATTACCTTAACAATACATTTGTTTACTCATCTCTTCTTCGGGAAGACCAGTTATCTCTTTCCAGCTCTTCATCAGCAAGACCCACGTGTAGCCTCTATCGCTACTATCTACCTATTTGTCTCTTCCTAGAGAAGACCAGTCATCCCTTCGACCCACTCATCACCTTCATCTACCATCTAGATCTCCGTTAGACCACATACGCACCCTGTGGAACACTGTCCTAACCTCGCCCCTTGAGAATAGGCTACAGGGACCAATCGGCTTACCAGCTGTTACAAACAAAGATATCTGCAAAATTCTTCGAAATCATTGAATCAGTACCAAAGGATAAATATGTCCTTTGAAAGGCAATCTGTAATAACCATTAAATTTGTGTACCCTTCAGATGGTGGTAAATCTGTCACAAAATCAATCGTTAAATTGCTACTAATTTGATCGGGAATATGGAGTGATTGTAGAAAGCCTGCTTTCGATTCGCGCCACACTGTTGTTCGTCCACATACATTGCAATTTCGGATAAACTGTCGAACTGATTCCCTCAACTTGGTCCAGAACCAACGACGTAATATCATGCTTACCATGTTGTCTTTTCCTGTATGTCCCGACAATTGGCTATCGTGTATATGTTTCATTATAGCCGTCTTCATGGGTTCGTAATTAGGCACCTAAATTCTATTTTCCCTCCCTCAAAGAACCCCATCTGCTGCTACACTGCACTCTGCTATGTTGACTGACATCTTGTAGGCTAAATCGGGTGGAAATTCGCGCTCCCCTGTTCGCACCCCATCACTGGCACGTCTCCAATCTGTATCAATTTCAACACCAATCTTCCATAATGCCTGTACCTCATCATTCTCAAATAACCGGGCTGAAGCAGCCTGATCAGCATGATCTTGCAGATTATCTTCACCCCCCTCGGGTCCTACAACAGCTGGAAGTACGTCCACACTAGGTAAGAGTTGAATTTCGCGTCCCCTTGTCCTATTGTCACTAAATCCAGTAGGTTTGTCTTGATCTCGTCTTGACAAAGCATCCGGTCGCTCACAATCATGTCCTGGTCGCCACTTAAAAATATACCAAAACTGCTGTAAAAAATCATTATATCTAACTTGTTGTTTGTTGAGGAGATGTTTGGTAGCGAAATATCTAAGTTCTTGTGGTCGCTGAGGATTGTAAATGATTTAGCTACTGACATCAGTTCCGGCTTCCACTCTCGCAAACAAGCTACGATTGAATGCATCTCCTTGTCGTGAATTGAATAAGTTGCTTCTGCGCTTGTTAACCTCTTCGAAAAATAGGCCTCCGGCATAATCTGTCCTCGGTTGTCAGTTTGGGAAAGTTAACCACCTATAGCGTATCCCGAACTATCAGCTTCTACAATTGTTTCACGATCTGGGTCCCATTGAGATAGAACAGGTTCTGATGCAAAAACTTGCTTTAGCTTTTCAAATGCTTCATTTTCTTCACGTCCCCATTTCCAGCCGACATTATTTTTTGTCAAGTTAGTTAAGGACGCAGCAATATCCGAAAATCCTTCAACAAAACACCGATAGAAATTAGCAAAGCCAAGAAATGACCTCACACCTTTCACATTTGTTGCCGCATTCCATTCTAGAATAGCCTTGACTTTAGTGGGATCAACAGCCACACACTCACCAGCCTTCGCGATAAACCCTAGATATTTGACCTGTTTCTGTAGAAATTCACACTTGTCAATGTCGAGAAAGAGTCCAGCCTTTTCAAGTTTTCGAAGTATACTACGAACTGTCTCCCAGCGTCCTTCCTCACTACTGTCTGTGTAAGCCAGGATATCATCAACATAAGCTGTAGCATCTAGATCAAGATGCTCTTGTAGGTGTTTGTTAATATATCTTTGAAAATATGCCGGTGCATTAATTAGACCAAAAGGCTTAACTAACCATGCAAATAACTCTAGTTGGCAGCGAAATGCCGTCATCTATTCATCCCCTTCACGAACCCTCACGCAATGGAAAGCAGATTTTACATCTAGCTTTGTAAAATAACGAGCCTTGGATAACTGTCGCAGGGTTTCTTTAAACAGAAGAAGTTGGTAGCGATCAGGTACTGTAATTGCGTTAGGTCCACGGTAATCCACACAAAACCGTAAACTCCCATTTGGCTTTGCAAAAAGTACTGGTGATGCGGCTGCCAAACTGCTTGGTCTAATCCAACCCTTGGCGAGCAGTTCTATCAGTGTTTTCCGTAGGACAAGAAGCTCTTCTTTCGACATTCTGTACAAAGGTCCCCATGGAGGCTGCAGAGCCTTCCAATTTTCGTGGCATAGATTTATGGCATGATTTAAGTTCTTCCGTAGGTGTGGCAAGTCGTTTGCTCCTTTATCGTCTGCAAAGAGGTGGGCAAATTCTTTCACTGGGTCCGGTAGGCGTGCTCTGGCTTCCTCTGTCATAAGGCATGGTTTCGTCCGGAGTGCTTTGTTTATATCCTATTTTGAGGCCTTACAGACAGGGACAGTTTTGATCATTGAAGACAATAACTCTATCGTGGGTACCCTAGGTTCCTTAACACCCAGAAACTTCTGGCGCCAACTTTTTACGCTATAAACAGATGCACCGCATTTCTTGAGCTCTAGACGTTGCTCATTAGAGTGTATCACTGTATCCTGATCTTCCAACCATTTTTTTCCAAGAATCAGCTGGTGTGTACTGGAAGGAACTACATATAGCCAAAGTTATTTTGTAACATTTCCGTCAAGGTCAATTGAGATGTATGTTATATCCTTCACCATCGGTTTCCCCTTCGAAGAGCTCTCCACAGTCTGAAGAATTCATGGAGGAATTGACTTTCGAGGTAAACATAGTTTTGTTACTAATAAGTCCTCAATAATTCTGGAACATAGACATCCATTGTCTATCAATGCTTGTACCATAGTTATGTTGTTGATCAGCACATTAACCAGAAATGGTTTTATGTTCAAATTAAATTCCTGTTCTATATTTGTGGCCGCTCTTGTCGGAGCATCGCTCTATGACGTGAGTGATGATATGGATGCGTAGTCCCTTCTCTTCTCCTTCTCTTCTTCTGATTCCGCTTTATTTTCGAGGATAGTTGCTGGCTTTTTGAACTTAGGGTTTATTGTCGGAAGTAGAATACAATCAATGGTACTGTACCCTTGTCGCTCACATCTAAAACATCTGCATTCCATTTTAAGCCTGTCAATTTGGTCTGCTGTTTTCCATAAAGCTCGTAGAGGCCTGCCGTTAGGTCCCAACGTCGCTTTCACCGGGCGAGCAACGTCCTTTTCGTGAAAAGTTCCTTCCAAGGGAAGAAGAGGGCAGACTCTGGCATAGCAGCCTCGTTTTTCATACCTAAAACACCTGTTTTCTTGACGAAGTTCTTCAATTTTTGTTGCTGATTTCCATTGCGCTTTCAAATTTTTGTCTCTTGGAACTTGAAACAACTAAATTTTTCGTGATTTTAAGATTGTACACTATATCTCTCGTCGTATCTCTCCTAGTTGTATCTATAATCGTATTTATTGACGCAATATCTTTCGTCGTCGTATCTTTCGTAACTGGAGAAAGATGAATAATATGTCACAGTTCCAATATAGAAAGCAAATGGGCATTTGTATGATTGAAAGGTAAAGCTATAATTCATCTATGGAGAAGTAAACTATCTACAAGTCTCCCGTGATACTGATACACATCCAGAGGTATCTAATTCTAGCCTAAGTTTACAGTGGCAATAAAACTAGCTTAAGGTTTGTTCTGCCACACGGGTAACGCTTCCGGTACCCTTGGCACTATCTTTTTTGTTGTCTCGGTGGCAATTTCGTATCCATTTTAGTTAGCTGAGAATCCTACGAGTGATAGAACATGAAGTCTGCCTTCGATAGCCATCGAAGGCTACATGAATTATCAGCTTACAAGCCGTCACAAGCGTTACCCGTGTGGCAGAACAAACCCTAAGCTAGTTTTATTGCCACTGTAAACTTAGGCTAGATTTAGATACCTCTGGATGTGTACAAGTATCACGGGAGACTTGTAGGTAGTTTACTTCTCCATAGATGAATTATAGCTTTACCTTTCAATCATACAAATGCCCATTTGCTTTCTATATTGGAACTGTGACAGCCAAAACTCGGTCTCTTTTCCATAAATTCGGGAGGAAAAGAAATGGGTCTAGCTCCGGGGGTGTTTCTGCCAAGCAAAATACTGGCGAAGCTTGGATTGTGTCCGAATACGTCTTGTCCACATCCAGCTGCCCGTAGAGAAAGATTTAGTTCTTGACACGGGTGCCACTAACCATATTTTTGCAGACAGAAGCTATTTTACTTCTCTCTCTGCAATTAAAAACGTGTCCAGACTGCATCTTGGCATATTCTTGCGTTTCAGAGTATCGGCTCTATCAGTATTGATGTTGGCAATTTCTCTGATAGTTCATGGAGTAAAACTATCACCCTTGACAATGTTTGGTACCTTCCTGCTTGTACCAAGAACCTTGTCTCTGGTTCTCAGCTGCATTCCAATGGCTATGTAATGCACACTTCTGAAAATGGGTTGTATATTGTTTACAGAGAGGACAATAATTCTTTAGCAACTGCTCGGGTAAAAGACGGCTTATTCTGCTTCAACGTCGTCAATTCTTCACGTAAGTCCTTAATTTCTTTGCGTACTTTACTTTCGTCGCACTGTCCTTCATTTTCTAACTTCACCTCGTCCACTGCTTTAATAACGAATGGTAAATCGTCCATTTCTCACAGAAAATTTTCTTTAAATTCTGCAACTTCTCACGTGAAAGTGAAGTCTTTCTACTTCGGAGTCTCACTGAGATTCCCTCTTTTTTCGTTAAATACAAAGAATCAAAGGAACTTCAGGCGGTTAGAAAATTGAAGCTTTACAAAGTAATGGTGGCACCTAGTATAATCCCTTCAACTTTGGGGGTATTTCTCATCAAAAGAGTGCCCCGTATACGCAGCAACAAAATGGAGTGTCAGGGCGATTAAATAGAACGCTCATCACGATGGCTAGGTGTATGCTTTCTCATGCACATCTCCCTTTTCGATTTTGGGATGCTGCAATTTCTTCGGCCTGCTATATCTTTAACCGTCTTCCTCATGCTCATCAAAAGATTTCTCCTTACGAAATCTTTCACGGTTTTTCTTCTAGCCTTAGTCACTTGAGAGTCTGGGGCTGTCTCTGTTACGTTCTTATAGACAGCGAAGATCCCCAACGCTACAAGCTTTCTCCGACCTCTCTTAAGGGAATTATATCGGTTATTATGATTCACCAACACAGTAACGTGCTTACTTGCCCTTGAAGCAGGGTCGCAATAAAATTGTCGTCTCGGCAAATGCTCGTTTTGTGGAGGACAAATTCTGGGATTGGAGTAGGTCTTCTCAAGAGCAATTTGGTGATTTAGAAATTGAGCCTGGAAACATTGACAGCTCAAATCACAACAAAAATGATTCCTCAAGCTCTGAGGGGCCTAACCCCAACCCTGTATACTGAAGGATGTATTCTTCTTACCAATCTCATCCTATTTTTTTCTTAAAAACTTCTTCTGTTGCCTCTCAGGCAAATCTTTTAATCCCTGATGAAGGCACAAACTCAAGGAATCCTTTCAGCATCCCTCCAACTGCTACGCTCCATCCAGCTCTTTCTATAGAGCAAAATGATCCAGATGATCGTCCTCCTGTAGCAAGTCTTAGAAGAAGCAATAGGATAGCCAAACAGATTGAGAGTAGGCCTAATTTGTAGCCGGAGCCTCGACTTGTTGGAAATGGAGACACAGAGTGTTGTGGATGTACGGGCCCTCCATTTCGTCTAGGTTCCCGACACGATCTTGTGTGTGTTTAAGAGGTTGTAATGGGTAATATGGTAGCGCTTCAGGCTACCTATTGGATATATTAGCGGCTGTATGGCGTGGGCACAAGGAGGTTATTGGGGGTTTTCTATGCCTACATGGCGCCACACTTGTTTATGGTATGGCTTAGGCTACGTGTTGCTTACACTTGTACTTGTAGCGCACACTTTCCACACTTTTAGCTGCAATCTGAACATGACACTCTTTTAGTCAACTTCTACTTTCGTTCCATAAATATTGCGCCCATTTCATTGCGCGATATTTCCTACAAACATGAAGATCTGAAATGCGTTTGCGGCCGAGAGAGAATGCTCTGGTATTTTTCAGAGTGCCGACTTGCCTTGCAAATTTGGAGAAGCTGCGAGAAAACGACGCCGCCCGGGGCCAGGGAAATGAGAGGTGAGAAGGGATGGCAGAATTTCATCCTATTCCTGACTATGAGCAGATGTTACAGTCTGCCGAAGAATAAACAGGGTGGGAGGTGACCATATTGAGATTGTTTCTACCTCGAGAGGAGATATTTTTGGAAGATGGGGATGCGGCGCAGGGCACCGCAACTCAGACATCTACTGTACCTTTTTTTTCTTTTCTTTTGTCGTTTTTGGCTTTAATGCCGGTCATGTAGGTAGCAATGAGCTCTCAGAGCTCATCTACCCGTGTCACGTCTAAATAGATATAGGGTTTTTCCTGTCACGTAAAAGATTTCAAATTCAAATTCAAACTACCCGACGAAGGGGCTTATCCGCCTAAATACCGCCAGCTTCATTTACTTGTGCGGCGCCGTAAACCACCCGATCTATCGCTTTCCAGGCATCTCATTCGGGCACTAATTGTAGTACGAACAGGAAACGGCAATTTTGCCGCATAACATCGCCGTTTTAACAACCCATACGCTCATATGGAGTGCTCTTGCGGGAAGGAAACCACTCCAACCCACTTCATCCGCTGTGGCCACCACGCACAACACACGCGTAGGCTCAGAAATTCTATGTCCCACGTTGACTTTATCAAAAAGCTTCTCGGACCCAAATGCCACGAAAGCTTTAAAACATTTGCGCAGGAAACCAGCTATTTCGATAGAAACCTGCTCACTCATCCACTGCTCTCAGCGGGGATCAGATAAACTAGTCATTGCCACATTGCATGCCGCGAAAGGGAACGGGGCGAGAAGAGTCGTTTCTGAGGAAGGATTGTAGCTATCTAGATGCAGGGGGAAAAAGAGTGATTTTTTGAGCTAGGGGTTGGAGTAGGTTTGGTTTGTTCATTTACGTGCTAGGTACAGTGATTATCGTCGCACTCCTTCTGGAGCTTGAGCACGGGTGGGGCTGGGCTGGATCAGGTTGACTACCATTAAGTACATCTACCTGTAACAGTTCCGATATATAAAGCTTGGGCGTTTGTATGTCGAAAGGTAAGTTTTTTTATTAACTGAAGAACAAATGTAATGCTGTATCTAACGCCCTTTATATACATGATTCCAATATTTCAAACACTAGTAGCTGTCCTCCAGTCGTGCTCCCATTATTCAGGTGCGGGTTAGTTTCTAACGTCTCAAACATAGGCAGTTCCAGACTTTCAATACAAGCGTAACTTAGCGCTGACACTAAGGATATGTCTGTGCTGAATAGCACAGGCTACAGGGATCCTATCGGCTTACTAGCCGTCACATTGCCCCTTCCACTTTTGAGAGGCATTTGAACTATTTTTTTTTTTTTTTTTTTTGTCGGAGGCGCCGCTTTTGCATCGTATTCTTTTCAGCTGGACCAACAAATTTTCCCGCGCTTTCCTCTGGAGGTCCATCGTTATTTTCGATTGGACCATAAAGTTCTTCGAACCTATCTAAGGCTTCAGTATCCTCTATGAATTCTATTGGCTCCCATGTCGGATCCGCTTCACTAGCCCACTTCACTAGGGCTTGCCGAAATACCCCTCGTCCACGTCGCACCGTTCGCGCTCTGATAATGGATTCGACTACAAATTCTTCATTACCCAGCTCATCAACTATTGGAGGATTCTGAGCATCGTCCCGTACTTGACTTGGAAAAGGATCTGTGCCGGCTCGTTTAATTAATTCCACATGGAATCTTTTATGTATATTACCGGGTACGTTGAGTTCTACAGTCAATGCATCAGGTACTCCAGTAACCATATACTTAGCATGTTGCCAAGCTAATTTTTTTGACAGCTGAGGTGTTTTGATATGCTGCAAATTCAACCAAACTTTATCCCCTATTCTATACCGCTCGGGCTGTCGACGTTGTATGTTACCGTTTAGCTCATTCCGCTGCTGAGCTGATGCCATTGCGGCTTGTGCAAAATCCTGCGCGTCTTTCAAGCGCTGAACAAATTTTTGTGCGTTAATGCTGCCTGGATGACGCGAGGCGGAGCCCTCAGCTGGAGTAGGCTCCATTAAGGGTTCTACGTTATAGCCATTTCGTAGGAAGAATGGGCTCATCCCTCCTATGGCTGAGCTCGGGCGGGAGTTTAACGCCATTTGTGCCAGTGGTAACAGATCCATCCAATCATCCTGGGAGTAACAAGTAAATGACCTAAGATACTTGTACATTTCTTGATTTGCTCTTTCACTTGCGTTTGACTGTGGATGGTAGGCCGTTGTCAGTCTCTGGTTTATTCCTGTCAGTCGGCAGAAGTTTTTCCAGAAATGACTTAACCAGTCAGAACCTCTATCACTTGTCAGATAGCGTGGAAACCCGAAAAAGCGGTAGTATCGATCCACGAACAAATCCGCGCACTTTTGAGCCTCCATTGACGACGTGCCAAATAACATGATATCTTTAGATAGTCTATCTGTGATTACCATGATGTTTGTGCACCCTTTTGACATTGGCATATCTGTCACAAAGTCGATAGTGAGTTCACTGCCAATGCGTTCAGGAATTGGTAATGACTTCAAGAAGCCTGCTTTTGCCTCTCGCCAGATTGTGGAACGTCCACATATATCGCAGTTCCTGACAAATCTACGAACTGATTCTCTCATCTTTGGCCAAAACCACCGTCGTAATAGTATTCCAACCATCGTATCTCGACCTGGGTGACCTGATAAGTGACTATCGTGTGTCCGCTGCATAATAGCTGTTCGGAGAGGTTCATAATCTGGCACCCATATACGATTCTCTCTTCCCCGTAAGAGACCATCTGCGGCCACCGAACATTCTGCAATATTGGCCTTCATCTCATGCGCGATATCCGGTGGAAAACTCCTTTCCCCCGATTTTACGGCTTCACAGGCCCGCTGCCAAATTTTATCCTTCACAGTGGCTTGCTCCCACAGAGTTTGCAGCTCAATGTCGTCGAACAATATTGCCTGAGATACTCTTTCACCTATTTCCTCACCGTCTGTGCTATCGGGTATAATCTCTGCTGAGCCCAAGGATACTGACGGTAACAGTTGCATGATTCGACCCGCTAGCCGCTCATCACTTAAATCTTTGGGTTTGTCTTGGTCGCGCCGTGATAAGGCATCTGGTCTATCGCTTGCTCTACCCGCTCGCCACTTCAGCTCGAACCTGAACTGTTGCAACACGTCGTTGTACCTTGTCTGACGTTCGTTTAAAAGCCGTTTTGTTGCAAAGTAATTCAAGTTTTTGTGATCTGTCCAGATAGTGAAAGGTTTGGCAACAGAATTCAACTCCGCTTTCCATTCCTTAAGACAAGTTACTATTGCGAGCATTTCTTTGTCATGTATTGGGTAATTTGCTTCAGCACTATTAAGGCGCTTTGAGAAATAAGCTACAGGTCGTAATCTGCCGAGTTTGTCTCTCTGCGAAAGGCATCCTCCCATAGCATATCCCGAGCAATCCGCTTCCAAAATAGTCTCCCGGTCCGGATCCCACTGGGCTAATACTGGCTCTGTTGCAAATATTCTTTTTAGCTCATTGAAAGATGTGCTTTCTTCCTCATCCCACTTCCAAGTTGACTTCTTTCTCGTTAACCTAATTAGAGGCGCAGCTATATCCGAGAATTTACTAATAAAACATCTGTAAAAGTTTGCGAAACCTAGAAAAGACCTTACTCCAGATACAGTTACCGGGGCCTCCCACTCGAGTATGGCTTTGACTTTCGATGGGTCTACAGCAACACATTCGCCTGCTTTGACTATGAAACCTAGATACTTCACCTCCTTGCAAAGAAAATCGCATTTTTCGATGTCTAAATATAATCCTGCATTCTTTAGCTTCGATAGAACACTCCGGACTATTTCCCAGTGGTCATCCTCACTTCCATCGGTGTACACAAAATGTCGTCCATGTATACCGTAACGTTCACATCTAAATGATTGCGTAGTTTTTCGTTAATGTATCGCTGGAATGAGGCTGGTGCATTTATCAACCCAAATGGAGTCACCAGCCATTCGAATAGTCCTAGGCGACACCTAAAAGCTGTCATCCACTCGTCCCCTTTCCTAATTCGGAGGCGATGGAAAGCCGACTTGACGTCAAGTTTCGTGAACCATCTGGATTTAGAAAGCTGTCGCAATGTTTCCTTAAAAAGTGGGAGTGGGTAACGGTCTGGAATTGTGATTGCATTCAAACCACGGTAATCCACACAAAAGCGTAGGCCACCATTTGGCTTTCTCGCAAAAAGTACCGGTGATGCTGCTGGAGAGCTGCTTGGTCTTATCCATCCTTTTTCTAATAGATCCGTTAGGGTTTTCCGCAATACCAAAAGTTCCTCTCGTGACATGCTGTATAAGGGCCCCCACGGGGGTGACAAGGGTTTTCCATTCTCACAACGAAGGTTGATTGCGTGATCTAAGTTTCCTCTCAATGGGGTAGGTTATTTGCCCCGGTGCTATCGGCAAAAAGTTGTGCAAAGTCCTTCACTTTTTCCGGTAGACGATTTCTAGCCTCATTCTCCGAGAGTAAGGGTTTTTTACGGAGTGCTTTACTTATATCTTCTATCGTAATTTTGCCGATCGGCACTGAGTCGCTCATTGACATCAAATCTTTAGTTGATGAATATTTTGGATGAGGCACTTGTCTCAAATTTTGCCTCCATCTCTTAACACTGTAAACACTCATATTTCCCTTTCTGAGCTCAAGTCGTTGGTCCTTTGAATGGATTATTGCGTCTTGATCTTCAAGCCATTTCTTTCCTAGGATCATTTTGTGCGTGCTTGAAGGAACAACATACAGCCACAGTTTAGGTAGATGGAACCCATCGAGGTCGAGTGCTATATGGGTTATATAATTAACAGTAGGTTTGATCGACGAAGAATTCTCTGCTGTCTCGAGAGTTCGTGGGGATATGGCTATGCGCGGCAAGTTTAATCGTTCAGTTAATTCATCGCTGATGATTCCAGAACACAGACATCCATTATCTACTAAGGCTTGCACCATAAAAGTATCATTTAAAAGTGCATTTATTAGAAATGGTTCTGTATTCATCCTAACTTCTTTATTATAACTTCCCTTAGGCTCCTGCGCGCGACTGGGCACAGGAGCATCTAGTTTTCCGACCCGCTCAAAAATCCCTTTACCGATAGTCTTTGTCCTTCTGAATCTATTACTGAAGGATCAATTTCTGGTAAACTCGCCACATTGATATTTATACCCGTTTTATTCGGGTTCCGCGCCGGCAGAAGTGTGCATTTCCTTGATGAACAACCCACCCTTTCGCAGCGAAAACATTTCCTTTCTTGTCTTAGCCGATCTAGCTGGGCATGAGTTTTCCACTTGGCACGCTGTCCATTCGTGTTTGATATACCAGCAGTGTTTATTCCACCCATGATTGTATCCCCAGACGAGTCAGTAAAGCTTGTATTTCCCCGAGAGTGTCTATGGTCGCTGTTTGTATTATTTACCAGGTCTGTATCAGTGTAGCTACTCCTTTGGCGTGTTTGGACGGGTTGGTTCTGGCCCACCCAGTTGTCTGCCATTTCCAATTGTTGAGCTACCTGATTTACTAGTCTTATCCAGGCATTGAAATCATTACTGGGTAAGTTAGTATTCCCCGCCAGAGCTAGTATCAAATCCCTGTTCAGCGCGTTCCAGAGCATCGATATCTTATTGGTGTCGTCCCAAAGGTCTCCTCGTGCCTCTGTCAGCTTATTCGTCCAAGCTGCGAAAAATTCTGGCCAACGCTGGCCCTCAGACATTTTCATTACATGTAGCTCCCTGCCTGCCCTTACAGCTCTTAAGGGATCAAGGTATAATTTGTCTAAAAACTCAATGAAGTCTTCCGGTTTCCGAGTTCCGTGCACTCCTCCTACCTCGTAGAATGAGCCAGCTTTCTTTAAGGCCGAGCCTTTTAGTGTAGTATATATTAAAACGAATGCCCTTGAATCATCGTAGCCGAAGGCGTACCAGTCCATCCTAAAAATATCTAGGACCGCTGTTCTCCACGACGAATAGTTGACCCTATCACCATCAAACTCTGGTAGTTTGGTTGGCTTTAGTCCCAGTCCCTCTGTAGGTGGGTCTTTTTCGATGATAACCCGCTCGACTTGACATGGCTGTTGATGGGACAAGTTAGAAGCTTTGAGTTCGTTGATCTGTTTCCGCAGGTCGGTCAATTCTTGCCTTAATGACACATCCGACATGTTGAAATTACAAAGTTGACTGAAATTGATGAATTAACTGAATTGACTGAACTGACTGAACTGACTGAATTTACTGAATTGACTGAATTGACTGAACTGACTGAATTTTACTGATGAGAAGAGTTAATAAATATGTAACAGTTCCGATATATAAAGCTTGGGCGTTTGTATGTCGAAAGGTAAGTTTTTTTATTAACTGAAGAACAAATGTAATGCTGTATCTAACGCCCTTTATATACATGATTCCAATATTTCAAACACTAGTAGCTGTCCTCCAGTCGTGCTCCCATTATTCAGGTGCGGGTTAGTTTCTAACGTCTCAAACATAGGCAGTTCCAGACTTTCAATACAAGCGTAACTTAGCGCTGACACTAAGGATATGTCTGTGCTGAATAGCACAGGCTACAGGGATCCTATCGGCTTACTAGCCGTCACACTACCTCGTTCCACTTAAATGACCGGACCACCTCAGACTTTACCCATGTGTTGAATCATGTCAAGCCCAACCGTCCAGAGAACCCATTTTTGACGCACCGTAGCGCATATTCCTCCTCGGCCTCGGCCACCACGCGTCCAAGCCCTTGACACCTTCGCGATCTGTAACTTTTCCCTTCCATTCAGTCCATGCTTTGGCTCATCTCAGCATCTCCTTATCTCATCCAGAGGTCGAGTTCTTCATTGGAGACCTCATCCAGTCGCCTACCGAGGCCTCCTCAGTTTATTATCCCTCTTTTACACCCATACAGCATTCCTCTTTCCTTTAGCCAGGCTCATCATCCCAGAAATTTAGTAGAATGTCCACCCCTCCGGCCTTGCCCCATCGCTGCCGTACCCCTAGCCGTGGAGGTCGAAAATGCGACTAAGAGCTCAAGATCGAGACACCGGTGCCCCAGCCTTTGTCGAACGCTCTAGTTGGTATGCCGGCGAAATTTCGTACGTATTTCGTCGGTAGTGGTTCGTCGCAGGTCGAGTTGTTGGTGCTCTTGGCCGAGTTGAGGACGCATTCAAGGCCGGTATTTCAACCGTAGCTTACAGCGACAGGCAGTTGCGGAGTGTGGGGCATCCTCTCACTTCTTTGTTGGCAATTTGAATTTTGGAGGTATTGGATAGCTTCGGTAGGCGGTGAGATGATTGTGGAGAGGGCTGCGAGATGAGTTTGGCAGGGAATGATATTCCGGAGAAAAAAATTTAAGATCTTGAAGGTGTCGGTTGTTGTGATACGAACATTAGACAGGTTGTAGCCTGTCTGCGGTTTGTATCTGGGGTGTAGATGGTTGATTTTGTTGAGTTGTGCAGTCGTAAAGTCTCTGCAAGTCGGATTTTCGACCAAAAATGCGCCAACACTACTCCTCCCGATCGCCAGCTCGACAAAAACCTCCAAATTCACCCTTTGTCGTGACTGATTCTCGGCCCTTGGAGGAATATTTCACCCCCAGGTTCGTAGAGGACACACTGACAGGTGTTCAGCCTTCGTCCGAGTTGGAGTAGGTGGTGTCTGCGTCGTAATTTACTTCCTACTATTTCTGTAGCGAGTCCAGCGGTTGGAATGAGTTGGTCCTTTAAGCAGTGATCCCCACCGGCTCCACCAGTCTTATACCCAAAGTGGACCTAGAGCTTTAGCTTAGGACTTTATCATAATAAAAAAAAATAAAAAAACTACCCGACGTGTTGGCGCTTACACAGACTCAACATAGCAATAAAAGGCCAGGATCTAATAATCCTGCGCTCCAAGTTTAAAATATACATAAACGTCAGCCTCATACCAGATCCCATGATTTGCAGATGGTATTTAAAGGGAAACGTAAAAATGAAAAAAAAGAGAATGTTTCTACATCAATCTGAGGCTCATTAGCCTTCTATTCAATGGTTCAAGTCTAGTCAGACTGAATGCTTTGTCATGAGGAAACCTGTGGTACGTGCCCAGTTATTAAGGCTGGTGCGAGTTATTAGAATGATACCTAAACTTGCCTCACAGTAAGCAGGTATGCGACTCAAATAGCAACATGCACGGTAAACCTCAACCCCAAAATGATTATACGAATCAAGTTTTACATGTTAGGTCCTGTATGGCTAGCATGAATGTAGAATGAGGAATTCACCTGTAGATATACAAAGACGCTGTAGCCCTCTGATAGTTGGGATAAGTCTTTTACC
Source organism: Blumeria hordei DH14 (assembly GCA_900239735.1). Taxonomy (NCBI): domain Eukaryota; kingdom Fungi; phylum Ascomycota; class Leotiomycetes; order Helotiales; family Erysiphaceae; genus Blumeria; species Blumeria hordei. The sequence continues at coordinate 6,871,356 of OENG01000023.1, forward strand.
AAATAATATCGGAATCAATCCCAGCCTCTCATTAAGCAATCTCATGAATATATTTCCGTGTCTATGATAACAGACCAGAATATAAAGTCGACATCAAATTTAAAGTCGATAGGTGACACCTTTGTCCACTAAAGACTGAGAAGAGCTAGATCATCTGTTAGGGAGTGCATGGACTACTGTCTGGTTATCTGGAAGGTCTTTGATGGGTTCATGGTCTGTCAACCTGATGCCAATAAATAAAGTTATTCCATTTTATAGAATGCGCTAAGCTAAAAATGGCGAGACATTCATAACGCCTCGTAGGTTAGCCGATCATGTATCACAGAGTTTTTCACGTGCTAAAGATAATACAACAATATTTAACAATGAATAATATAACCAAAAACGTGTCTAAGCCTATCATAAATTCAGCTCTTGTGCGTGCTGGGAGAGAGAAATCCATCAATGGGCCATGTACTCGACAATTTTCTCTTGGATTCCTATCGGACTTCCCTAAATGCAGGTCAAGACAACCAAACTTCACTGGAGGAACGCTTCGTCAACTCACAACCAATTCAACCCCGTCAGTGACCAAAAAAACAGGGACATCTAGCGTGGAAAAACAGAGTTCCTCACAGATAGATGACAACAAGCCGTCGCTCAAGAACATGGGCGATGGCCTTTCGGATGAGCTAGTTAACCAAGACGACAGCCAAGTCGATTGGACTCGATCATTTCATGGATTATCTGTCAAGCCATTTTCCAAGGAATCTGCTGACATCTTAATGGCCCCCTTACCCTATGACGATGTAGAGGTGAAACCCGACGGCGTCGTCTATCTTCCAGAAATCAAATATCGTCGTATTTTAAATCGTGCGTTTGGTCCTGGGGCTTGGGGACTTGCACCACGCGGAGAGACCATAGTAACCGAAAAAAGCATTACTCGTGAATATGCACTTGTGGTGCATGGACGGTAGGTTTCTATACACACATTCTAGCTAGAATCAACTGGCTAATATAAAATCACATCTAGCTTAGTATCTATTGCGCGTGGTGAGCAAGATTATTTTTCACCTGAAGGCATCCCTACTGCCACTGAAGGCTGTAAATCAAATGCATTAATGCGCTGTTGTAAAGATCTTGGGATCGCCAGTGAGCTATGGGACCCTAGATTCATCAGGAAATTTCTCAGTGAAAAGGCTAAACAAGTGTGGGCTGAACATACGGTTACAAAACGTAAGAAGCAAATCTGGATGAGAAAAGATGATGAGCTTCGATACCCTTACAAACAATCATAAGCATGACGGACAACAACAGCTACACCTGATCATGAAGCTGAACAATGTATCATATCCGAAAAGATTAATTCTATTCGAGAAATAAGTAATTTTTGCTTTTAATATGCTGTCTATAAATAATGAAACCTGTTACTGCAAAACAACTCTCTCTATACATCGGTATCATTGATTCACTTACATAATCTTGAGATAATACAGAAGCTCATTTCTAGCGTGTGCATCCTTTCTATAATATCAAATATTATCACCTTTGATAGTCAACTTTCTGATTAGAAGAACATAAAAAATCGGACCATAATGTCTCAAAAATAAAGTTGCGTAAATTTTAACCACATAGTCCTTGTATGTCGAGATTTCAAGTTTCCTTTTAAACCCACGTAATTTTAACCCCCTTTCCACATGAACTCAAGGCTTTACCTTTATTTTAAGCCATTCTTTTTTTAAATCATCGACACACTGAAATCACCTTTATAAATTAATTTTAGAAAGTTTTTCTCGCTATCACACACTCATTAACGGATTTTATTTCTCTAGTCAGAAATGGTACACCATAAACCATAACAAAGTCCTCTTATTCTATGAAAAATTGAGGACTTACAGGGTGTTTCTGTTATAACATGAGACAACAGGGTAGCCGAGACTAAGGCATCGCGTGTGACTCAAGACCACAGCATATGTCACTAGGGTATCGGTTAGGCGAGCATGTATATAGTGTCATAGATTTACCGGTGGTAAAAAGATAAAGGTTCATTCTTACACTTTTTGTTCATGTACCTACAGCACAGCCAGCAAAGACGAATTCTTCACCTTCCAGTAGTGCCGGTGTAATCGCTCAGTATGCTCTGCATATCTGGGATAGCCAAGAAGAATCGCATCCGAATTGAAGTCGAAAGCAACCTCAAGCATATCTCCATTTGATGACCTCTCGACAATTCTTTTCTTACCATTATCATCTGAGTCCTCAACCTCTTTCCGACCACGCATCATCTCGCCTCAACGACCAATGAAGAAATTACTTCAATTGCAAACAGGAGCTTGCCCCATTGATCACCGGCCATCACCGACTACAAATTTACGACGCTACGTATACCCGTAAGGAGGAAATCAAGTCATAATATACAAAGCTCGGGTCATGGTTTATGGGGGACTGATGCTCCAATGGAGTTCTACATCTTGAGGAAGGATAGGCGGCTGAGATGTGGTGCGAGAGGGGGAATAGGTCTCTGAAGACGATGCTAGGACTGACATTTTCGAGGGGTTTTCAACTTTGGAACGTTTGTGGGCGCCAAGACCGAGATTTCGGCATATTAGCCAGGAGGACTTCTTTTTTTGATGAGTCAACGGCACTCCCTAGCGCCCTGGACGGCATATAAAAAGTTGGGCTAAGCTACGATACAGCAATCAAGCTCCGTCAAGGCATTTCTGACATTTCAGCCCGACCTTCAGGAGAGGGTTGGGAGGAGGTTGGAAAGGCAGAGGGTGAATTCTCCGAAGTACACACAAGTCTGCAGCGCCCAGCTGGCCAGCCTCTTCGAACGCTTCAGAAGGGGCACTATGTCTTCGGATTGAGTCCCAATGTCGGTATTAAAAGAGCTCCGCACCCAGTGGTTTTTGCGATTTTTCCCAGCTGCCATACACCCGCAAATGGCCATCGTTTCGTTGGCTCTAGAGGAGAGATAATGAAGGGCAAAGGGCTCCTAAATATATGATCAAATGAAGACTTGTGAGGGGAGATACTGTTTGAAGGGAGCTGTACGGGAGGCATAGGAGGGGAATCACTACTGGCATAGATATCCTTGGCCTGTAGGCAGAGAGGACCTGCATTTCCTACATATTCAAAGACTCAGACAGGACAACAAAATGAATCAAAAAAAATACAGCGCCACATCTTTTTTCTGTATTATTAATTATTCTTAGCGCTCATCACAAGATATGTTGGAACTTATGGCATATGCATGATTCTGTCTTACACTCAGCTAGCTTGGTGGTCTGTTGGTAGTCAAGACATACTTATACCATGATGACGTCGCCAACTGGGACATGGGCGCATACCCTGGTTTATTTCTAGACTCGCCCAACTAGGAATAATTCCTGTAGATATATATCCAGTTTTTTCTCCTTCAGAAGTCTTCAGTTCATTAGATTTACTGAATATCTCTGAAGGTCTATTTATACCCTCTTCATGTCACCCTACCAAGCTTCACCCTAAAGCTCTATTCAACTGCTTCGTTGTTCAGCAGATATCCTTTACTTCCCTGTACTGTTTCGGCATTCCTCCTTCACGATCCATATCCTTACAATAGGACACGAGTGTGAACCCTTGGTCATCTGTTGGTTTTGCCGCTGTTGTTAATGTAGTTGCTGTGGATGTAACGCTTTCCCTTCTTAACTCTGCCGTTTTCTTCATAAGGCCATATCGTGCCCACCGGACGCTAGATTTGTATACCGTGAAGCTTGAACACGTCTCTTTCTGCCGCGATAAATGGGCCTTACCAGTTGGAGCAAAACACCAACTTCTTCAGTCAGTCGGTCACTCGTCTGATCGGTGCCCGCAACCCGTCTACATATCCCGGACTTACTAAAGGAGGCTTAAGTTTGCCCCCACCCACTATAGTTGTAGCACTGCTTGACTTGCGCCCGGGGCGACCAGATCTGGGCCGTGTATAGCATTGAATCCATTACAATACAATTCCTGATCACTAAGCGCTGTAGAGCCTCAGTCGGCAGGCTCGCGATCACTAGCCCTCGAGCACAGCGATTTTTCTTGATCCAGGTGTGCTCTTTTCCTTCGTAAAGCTACCTCACTCTGTTGATTTGAATTCCAGGAATCCGAGATTTTGTCTCCGTTATTATTTTGAAAATTGCCACGCTGTTGTTGGCGTTCTTTCCTCCGTGTATTACTATCCCTAATGGGACTCCAAAAATTTTAGCAAGATAATCCTCCTTTAAGACACAGACCTCTTTTGGTTGCGGCATCCTCAAAGCAGCATCTCGTTCGGAGGCCGACTCCGCGAACAACTGTATTTTCACTGCTTAGTTGCCTTACGGCATATTCTCCATGGATGTGTAGTTTTGCCTAGTTAAGCAGCTCTGCCGGCTGAATCTTGTCTGCTTCTTCAACTCGTATCTGTACGGCCGCTCTGGTTGATGGCGGTGCGACGATCTAGGCGTACGTGGGTCGTCGTGCCATTGTTTATGTTGACTGTTGAGCCGTCTTGTGGGCCGGCTTCTCAAGGCTCTCCCTTACTGCCTTATCCAAGGATAACAACCTTTCTCCCATTTCCATGATCTTGGCCTTCGATCTTAAAAACGTTGCGTGAGACCTGGGGGTATCAAGAGCCTCATCTATTTCCACCATCGGTGTCGCAGTAATGTTAGTTCCTACTATCACCAATTTATCTCGAGCCTTGTTTAAATAACACCCTATTTTCTTTAGATTCTCCTTCTTAGGCTGAAAAGTTCGCGAGAAGCCCTGGAGTCACAAATGCGGCTGTTCTGCTATACGTTGGTGGTTTGGGTGGTGCCATGAAAAATTGTGCAGCCGCGAAATCAACCCCACTGGCTTCTCAACTCGCCATGTCGAAGCGCAGCGAAAAAGCTTCAGGAAATAGGTAAGAATGGTCTATTAGAATGAAAAAATTATCAAAACAATGAAATAACGCTGGTGGAATGTGTTACCAATTTTCGTGAAAAATGGTCTGTTCATTAAACTACAGTATTGTTCAACAAACATAATCCTCCCTGTGCCTTAACATAATGGAGTTATAGTTGTGATTATTGCATAACTAAGAGTAATATTGGTTGCGTGTTTGGAGATATTATATACCCTGTATTAGTTGTTTCATATTAGCGTGTCGGCGAGGCTGGTAGACACATATTGGTAGGAGCATAGTCACAGTTTTCTTGAATGCTGTGCATGCAATGTAGTATACAGTTTCTTTTAACCCTATACTTTATCAGTTCTACTTCCAGTACTACTGTATTATCCGTCTAAAGGAATCATATTCTAACACTATTATTATTAATCTATATAGTCTACGAAAAACGACCGACATCCGAGGGATCCGAGATGCCCTAAATTGATCGGATTCCTACGACCTAATTGGCTGATTGAGTGATAAACCAGCGCACCGCTATTCTATTCCAACAGCTTCAATAGGTAAGGTTAAATATAAGTCTAACGGCTTAAGCTTCTTACAAAACTCCTACAACAGGCTCGCCAATTTACTTACGGCACACCAGTAAGGTATGTCCCGTGTGGTCGCACCTGAAATGGCTTCTTACCAGTTTGAAGAGACTTGTCTGAGATCTACTAAGCATCGAAATTTCCAGAGCCGATCAGTGTGAAAAAATTGGCGGTTACACCTGCGATCCGAAAAGCGAAAAGATTGGAAGATTATTTGAGTTCAACTTCGACATTCATTAATTTTGGAGCCATCTAGGAGCCATTGCCTTATGTTATGATTCTTTGTCAAAATCGCCAAGCAGGTCCCGACTTGGTGGAATGAGCTGGTATTACCCATGAGGCACTTCAGCCTATTCTCTACTTTTTCCCCGACCTTTGGTTTGTCCTGCGGTAAGAATCAGGGCAGGAGTAAGGAGGGAACATAGGATAGATTTCACTATGAGGCATTGATACTCCCGGCCTGTAAGCAGAAATGATCTACATGTTCTTCCATATTCATAGACTCATGAGAATGATAGACAATCACTCTACTTTTTCCCGTGCGTAGATGGTACGGGATCTAGTGCACAAACTCCTCCCATTCACTGTTTTTAACTCATGTGTAATATTGATCCCAGGGACCGCTTAGTCACACCGCTGTAGAATATCTTCCTCTTACAGATACATTCAATCCGCTCTGTGATTATTCATGCGTTATAATTATCTTAGGAAACCAGAATTAACTTCAAATACTTGGTTTTATCGTCCAGATCACGACCTTTTTTCGTGATAGCAGCAAGTTGAGAGTTTATGTTGGAAATGGAGACACAGGGTGTTGTGGATGTACGGGCCCTCCATTTCGTCTAGGTTCCCGACACGATCTTGTGTGTGTTTAAGAGGTTGTAATGGGTAATGTGGTAGCGCTTCAGGCTACCTATTGGATATATTAGCGGCTGTATGGCGTGGGCACAAGGAGGTTATTGGGGGTTTTCTATGCCTACATGGCGCCACACTTGTTTATGGTATGGCTTAGGCTACGTGTTGCTTACACTTGTACTTGTAGCGCACACTTTCCACACTTTTAGCTGCAATCTGAACATGACACTCTTTTAGTCAACTGATACTTTCGTTCCATAAATATTGCGCCCATTTCATTGCGCGATATTCCCAATAGTTTGCGCCACGGGCGGTTGCTACTAATGCGAATGAACAGCCGTTTGTTGACTATCGCTTTCGGAGCGGATTTCTTTATGGCTGTAGCCGTGGGTTGCGACATAGATTTCATTGTCGGGTCTGAATTAGGATACAGCCCGTTTCATACCATAGTAGCCCAAGTGCTTTTTGTAGGCGGCACTAGGACTGTGGGAATATTTGTGCTCTTGGCGTCGGAAGCTCTCGGATGAGGACTTGCCGGGTGAGGGACGAACGCCGTAAAGGCCTAATCCGAGACCGAATGCTGCGCAATGGAGGCACGTACGTAGACTCTCATCAAGTCTATGACTTGTTTTTTTGACTCATTGATCAAAGGAAGAAGTGTTGTTTCGACGCTAGAGATGGCGGGGAGGGCCTTTTTCTTCCTTTTACTGGAGGGCTCGCTTATATCCATGAATTTTGGAGACAAGGCATGGCTCGGCGTTTTTGCGAGAACCCCCGGTCGGACTTTCGAGCAGTCTAACTTGGCGTTGGGATTCTTTTTTAAGTAGGTGGCATGATAATGATGCTAGCAGCTCGATCATAATTTTCTGATAGGTTCAATGAGCGTGAGAGGGGCAGAGAGGGAGTTTGCGAGTTTCCGAACTTTCTGAATTCAAAAGATCTCTGTGTTTTATTGTGCTACTTTAATCTATGACTACGAAGCACATTGGTCTCCTCTCTGACCCAGGAACATAAACCAGTAATTATTGCTATTCGAAGGGTCCATACATGTGATGCTATAAATAACGCATTTCAAGAAGTCATCAAACTAGCTGAATTTAATTTTGGTTGTTTCTACGGCGTCTGCCCTTGAAATGCTTTGAAATGTCTTCAATGTGACGTAATGCATCGAAAATAAAGATTATTTATTGAATATTTAGGTAATAGATCCAACCAGTACTGTGCTACACTACTCTTCAACTTAATTTTCCTTCCTTCCCCAAAGTAGACTGTCAAATTTCGCCTCATTCTCCTTAAAGTTTCCGCTGGAATCAAATTATTTCAAGATTTTGTTCTCAGGTAAAATGGGAGGATTTTAAGTTTGGAAAATTCGCGACATGTGTTGCGTCTAAATTTTGAGTCATATCATGCGGCAACTCAATAAATATCTCTGGGAATACGGACTTCGTTTTTTCATTCGATTTTTTAAGGCCATATAAGAATGCTACGTCAAGTTCTTCCGTAGTTGGTACTTTCGTGATGAGCTTGGGAAAGATTCTTCGTAGCTCTTTAACTAAAATCTCCACGTTCGCCCTAGAATCAAGGGTTGGATTGAGATTAATCACAGCATCAAAATTACAATCCGGCCAATCTAATACGTCTAATTTTTGAAATCGTTCGATAACGCTATCCATTATATCGACTGCCTGGTCTTTTTGTAGGTCTATGTCCGATCTCTGATTGTTGTCAATCCGTGGAAGTATGCGGGCTTGAGTGACTTTTCGAATGTTTTCGAAGGAAGCCTCATTATTCACAAAGTTTAGTGCAATCATCCGAGCTTGTGGTTTATTTCTTGAAATGTGAAGAATCAATTGATTTCGCTGGAATTTTTGTACATTACTTCTATCAGCAAATACAACTGGCTTCTTCGTTAATACCTCCAGAACTTTTTCGGCAAATTCATGTGGCCGATTTCTACCTTCTATAGTGTTGTTACTGACACATCCCCAGCCAAAGAGAAAAGAGAGCGAAAGAGATACAGTTGTCTTTCCACAACCAATAGTACTTATGGGCACTAAGATGATATTATCTACAATATCTTGTAGTTCTAATTTCCGAACAGCTAGACTTCTCTTTAAGACGCAGTATCCTAAAATGTTTTTTTCCCTTAGGAACTGTTCTCTTATTTTTATGACTCCGTGATTATTTAAGTAAGCCCTTCCCAATTCGGGCTCCTGAAGGAGCTTCCTTTGAGCGAATTCGAGATATTCATGCGTCATCATGTCATTGTTTCTGGGGACGAACTGAGACTTTAATATTGCTTTGGTATACTCACGCCACTGGCGATATATTTGATACAACCCTCTAATTTTGCACTTGAAGAAAAAGTTTTCATATTCACCCGACTCACTTCCAAGGATCTTGCACCGAATAACAACCCCTTTAACTACTCGTCCATTGAATGACCCAAGTTTTGTTGCATTGTCGATGAAAACCCTTGCATCTTTGATCACATCAAATACCACAAAATCTTGAGTTAGAAATCCCCATTCCTTTGCAAACTTTTGTACGTGGGCGACCGGGAAGGTTAAAAATTTTGTAACATTCGCATTGATTCCATGGAGGTAAAGTCCTGCCTTTTCTCCAGTGTAAGATATGATACGCTCCTCAATACTGTCATCACACAGCTCTGCTACGAGTGTGAGATTTCTAGACCATAGCTCTATAGCTAGGTTCTTCTTAGATTTATTGAGCTTGGCGAGTTGCATTTCCAGCCATCTCTCTCCAGCTTCTGCGTGACTAGTACCGAAATTTTGAGGGCTGTAGGGATATTTACTCGTGACTAAAAGAGTTCCGTCCCAAAGACCGCTGATCAATATGGTACATCCGTTCTCTATACTGCTGATTTCGTATGGCCCTTTAGTCTTGATCTCGATCTCTTCCCAAGTAGTTGAGGCAATCTGTTCAACATTGAAAAACTTGTTGTATCCACGAACCATGATTTGATCATCATGCATTTCGTTTTTGCCCATCAAGAGAGGATAAGCGTAAATTGGTAGGCCAGAGCTCTGATAAAATTTATCCTGAAACTTCCAGTAACTTAACTCGAAATGCTGCGGTAACTCTCGCGCCCGATAAGGTGTTTTCTTGCAGATGTCCGGGTTGTAAAACCGGTCGTCCTGGGTCGCTTCAAGACGTTTAACCAAATCCAAAACTTCATTATTATTTTGAGTCATCGGGATAGTGAGATGATTTAATTTTCAGAAAGATAAAATTATAATATTTTGGCCGTCAGTGTGGGCTTCCAAAACTGGCTATCAATATTCCTTGAAGAAGCGATAATTAACTCAAGACAGTTTGAGTCTCAATAACTATAAGTTATAGACACAGAGAAAATATTGTAAGAGTACTTCTACTCCTGGCCCTGGACTCTCCAATTGAGCTCGTCTCGAACCAATTGGAAATTTCACATTGTTAGAAATGACGACTAATATTTACTTTAATCAATTTATTTGTTATCGTTTGAAACAATGCGTACCAATCGCTTCTTCTCGGTTTTATGGGTCGCATTCCCTGGGTACACCATAGTCGATGTGCTGTAACAGCATATACTGTAGACCAATGGCCTTTGTCTAAGTGCCCTGTATTTCTGCAACCCCTCTTTACACCTTGTCTTTTTCAATGAGCTTAATGCTTAGCTTTCTTCTTTGAGTGGCTCACATTAGCAGTTCTATTAATTGGCGTTTGGAAGCTAAGAAGGCTTTGAGACAGTATTAGCGGCTGTCGATTAGCTTTAACGTACGTACATGCCGGGTTAATGGAATGCAACGTGAAAGATCCCGGACTAAGAGATAAATTATCCTATTCTTGATAGTTCCATTCTGAAACATGGTAGACGCGATATGGACATAGTACATAGCAAATGGATAGACTTTCCGAAAACGGCCCGTTTTTCTTCTAAACAAGGCGATGAGATTTCATTGATAAGCATCAAATGGCGATCAACACGTTATCAATCACGAGAAATCCTCGACTACTACTTCATCAACCTTACTGTCTGCATGTCCTACATAGTCTTAGACTCAGACAGGACAATAAAATGATTTAATAATAATCAACCTTACTGTGAAGTTTTAAAATCGTCTTCAAAAGACCCAAAATTTCACCTCCAACATACCTTTAGCCATCGCTTCAATAGAGGGAGTTCATGCCATTAATAGCTGGGCGAGTAGCATATGTTTCTTTAAAAACATATAACAATAATTCAAATTAGACGAGTATTTTAGATCAAAAAGCCAGAGAGCCTCAGATAAAGATGACAACATTTTATGTTTTCATTTAAATACCATCTACAAATCATGGAGTCGGTTAAGAGGCTGTCATTCATGTATATTTAAATCTTCGAGCGCATGGTAGGATTCTGACTTTCATTTGCTATGCTAGGTCTGAGTACGCGTCAAAACGCCGGATAGTTGCTTTTGAACTACTTCACGTTGTCACGGGCCACAATACTAGATTATCATTATCAAGTACTGGTTAGCTCATTCTATTTAGAATACCCAACCTGCTATTACCTCAAAAGATCACGGCAAACCAAAAACTGAAGCTTAGCTACTTCTTAGTGCCTCGGAAAGTTATGAGAAATTAGAAGGATTAACTGCCTCTGCCAGCGTCCTAGACACCGGCTTAATCTTAAGACCTTCATTTCCACCACTTTCAAAGCTTTCACGGCTCAGAATCTCTCCTATATTTACTCGCAGGCTTTAATTTTTTATGGTAAATTCATATTTAGCAACATAAGTTTTGCGTACTCAGATAACTCCATATCAACAAGAGTGTTAGAGGAAAGTGTCGCAGATTTTGTGTAGCTTTTCGGCATTGATAGAGACTTCCAAAATTGTTTGGTATACCGATGGAGCATGTGATTTCAGCTTGACCTAATATCGACTTGAATGGTCTTGATTATTTTCTTCGTGAGTTATGTATTCGAGAAATCTCTGTAATCCGCGAGTTTCAGGCATCTGGGACTCTAATCTGAGGCAGGCGAAGTACATTTAAGGTTGAAAAAAATAGCTCAGTAAAAACGACTTGATTCTATTGTCCTGCAACTGTGAGACTGTGTATAGAAACGACTGCGAGTTTAAGTAAAATAGAATACTTGACTATCAAATAAAATTTAGGTCATGCTTATTGAATGGTGTTGTTAGGGCAATAATATAGTTTGCCCGAAATAGCCTCGCAAGATTGCAAGGCTAAATATACCTAAATACCTGAAAAGGACCCAAAGAAGTTTAGCGATGCAAATACGAAGTGAGGGCATGGGGCTCAATTCGTATCTTTGTGAAAGAAAAGTACACGGAGTTTACAGTTCACAATCTCCATGTGGCTATTACTCACAAAGCCCGCGAAACATGATAAGTTCTTGCCCTCGATGGTCAAATGGTAGAGATATTTGGAGAAAATAGAAATGATCGATGCTATGAATCCAAGATAAAAATTCATGGCGACATCAAAAGGATAACACAGTGGATCCTAAATCATGGTTGGATAGAAAAATTCCATATGATGAAGGCGGTCGAAATACTGCTGAGGGAAAGTAACAGATCAAGCCATTCTTAAGGTCGATAAACCCCTGGTGAACCAATAATGGGAATCCCAACATCAAATCAAGTAAACCCCAATTGGAATGAATAAGAAAAGTTGTATTTAAATAGCCTGTCCTACATAGTTAGAAACTGAAACAGGACATAAATGGATTAATAATAATAATAATTAAGGTCGATAAAGACAATGTGATTGGCTTACATTCAGGGCACTGTAGCGTAACTGCGCTTCCTGAAGGATACTTTATGAAAAATATAGACAATAAGCAGGAAGGTCCGGGGGGCTTCACCAAAAGGTTTCCTCCCACGTAAATTAGATAGTATGATAGACACCTGCATGGGCCCACGGCGCGCCAAATCAAGATAATGAAATTAAATTCAAATTTATCTAAATTTGACCCTTGCTTCCAATGAGATATGAGTAAACTTTCACACGCTTCTCATCAATCAGCCTGTGTTTAGTGATCATGGCCATTACCTTGCCTCACAACATCTTTTTACATCTATATGCACGGCGGATAACTCATTCGACGATGAGTTCCTGCCAAAATCAGACCAGCATTATTCCTTCTGACAAGACTCTCAGTCAGGAAATATCGATTAAGCCGTTGGGGGATGAATGAACATTGGCTCTGAGAAAATATTTCACTCTCAGGCTCGTAGAAGGCACCGCGTACAGGTGTTCAGGTGTTTGTGTTTATTATTCTACTTGAGTCTGTAACAATTTGGCATATAGTGCTCCTCTCAGATCCAGGCCACATCTTGTGCAGTGCTCCTTGCTTCTTATGTTATTTGAAAGATTGTTGATATGCTGACCGTTATCGGTAACCGTTCAGCTCAGTATTTACCCATGGAATCCAGCCACCTTTTACGCGGAGTTTTCTACCTAAAGAAAAATAAACAAATATTAGCAATCGAAAATGTGTGCGCGGGAAAAAGTCACAAAAAGCCTGCAGTCCCAGCAAAGTGAAGCCTAGACACCGGGACCACATGAGGTGCGCATATTCATCTATATCTCTCTTCTTTGCAATATTCGAGGCCGACTTGATCCAATCCACCATCTCCGCATCGGGTGCTGGGTACGCTCCGAAAATTCATCGGATGGCTTTTCCTCCATGATTAAGGGTTGGTGATGAGTAGGGCTCCGATCCTACCATCTGATCTGATCGTGGTTAGCTTCATGATAATTGTGATAGGGTGATGTGCTTATGGATGAAGACGATATAGACCGCGAAAGCGAAAGGGAATCCTCATCGAAGTGAGGACTTTGTTACTCAATCTCAGCTCTGCAGACTCTACAGTGAGAGCTGGAGGTTCGTAGGGGACACCACTGACAGGTGTTGAGAATAGTCCCCCGGCGCATAGCAAAGAGAAGCGCTTCCCTTGCATATTGAAAGCAACACTGTATGCAAATAAATATTTTGTCAACAAGACCATCCATATTTTCACTGACAGCCAAGAGAGCATCCTTTGGGTCCAGGACAGCAGTAATCAATATTTTTATCAGATAAGGAAGGCATCTCAAGGGCGCACTATCCATCTCCAATGGTGTCCTGCACATGTCGGAATAGAAGGGAATGAGCTTGATGATAGATTAGCAACAGGGGGTGGCAAAAAATCACTTCTGAGAAGGAACAAGTTTACATCTCATTCTTTTATCAAGCAGAAGGCGAGATAATGGATTATACAGGCATGACAGAGAGATTGGGACCTGGAATTATGGCATGAGAAGGAAGGTCGAAAGGCTAAAGGACTCGGAAAATATTAGAGGCTCCAGGCACAATCAAACCAAACCAATTTTAACACAAAACTGTTCAAATCTCAGGAATGTAGCAGAGAGACAGAATGTGGATATTTCCAGGCAAGACTTGGTGTTGGCAACACCAGGATCTACCTGCTGCACATGATTAGGAAAGTTCAAGAGAGTATATGTAATTTTTGTGGGAGAGAAAGGCATACTGTTCAGCATTTGTTGATACATTGCCCAAAGTTTAAGAAGCAGAGAAATAAATGTTTTAAAGGCATAGAGCCAAGGATACTTCCAATCCTGTTCTGCACTAGACAAGGAAAAGAAGCATTACTAAAATATTTGGATACATCAAAGTGCATGGCAGTACAGAAAGGAAATTAAAGTAGGAGATCTAAGTGGGGAATTTTATGAATTGATTATAATGTTTGTTGAAATAATGGAGTTATTGGGACTGGGATTGTATAAAATATGTGTCATAGCTAGATAGCTGCAAACACTATGAATTAAAAAAAAAGAAGCACTTCCCAACGATGATCTTGTTTATAGTCTTGTTGGGTTCGTATATAAAGGTCCATAAAGATGAATGGTCGTATTAGAAAGGGAAAAGGCTTGAACGCAAAAGAACTCGATGTCCCGCCACGCCAGTACAGCCCTGTTTAACACCAGTGACACTTTTGTACCATATCTTTCAGTCTTTCCATGATCTCCTTTAACTCCCCCGTCGATAAGCAATAGTATTATCAAAGTTGAACAATAATGAGAAACCCTCTTCGTGTTGTGCTGGCTCGGTTGAGTTGTTAGGAGACAGGGGAACGGAGAATGGGCTGCTGTATTAGGAAAGGGTGGAAAATACAGGCTGGTGCACAGACGCTGTTCATGTACTTTACAATGTCTTCACCTGCCGAGTTTAGTGAATTAATCTATCCAAAATAATATCATACTTCACATCATCCATTAGATGATATTATCAATCGTCGGGATGCACATCTAGCATCACCTTCATAGATCACCATTGTCAGTAAGAGTTCACATTTGATACCTACTGACACCCATTTGGCCACAGTGATACGCACTCAGTGTCCATCGTGCCATCACCCAGCGTGAGCGCGCCATCTCCGCGACTCACCATTGCACATGAGCCCGTGCCACTCCACCGACGAACAGCAGAGTCATTTAATCGCCATATACCTCACAGCTCATAACCACAACACTTCGGGCCCTGATATTTGGAACGTTCGAAGAGTTGATCTGGATGGTCGTGTCTCCATCGACACCCTAGTTGTGGCCGCTGGGTCTGTAACTTCCTTTCGGGTCACTCCGGCCATATTCTTGGTGCATCAGCCTTTTTCCCAGTGACCAAAGTCTATCCCTGAACATCATTAGCTATTACCGTTGGTTGTGCTGCCGCTGGATTAAAATGCTCTCGTCGGATGTCAGCTGTCCTTTCCTGAAGCTTAAGACAGGTCCTCCATAGGTTCTCGTAGACCTGGTAGGTCCAACATGCTGCTTGCGACAGTACAGCTGACACTATAAACATAAGTCAACGATGGAAGGTGCCGTGGTCCGCCTCCTGGTGGTGTTCTCAGGTATAATTTGAGTAGCCTCGGCACCTACTTCACTTGGGAAGGGGACGCTTTAGACCACATTTCGCGCGGAGAAAATTCAGTGGATGACGAAGGCATGTCTGGATAACTCAGGGTTTTCGAGGCGTTCCCCTGAGTGGGTATTCACGGATGAGGGTAGACTTGGGGTGAAGAAAAAGTCGGTATAACTTCGCAGTGGTACTTGCAAATGACATCCGAGGCATGAGCGCTCTTGTATGTTAAGTCATCTTTTCTCTAATTTTTCTCCGATATTGTGTCATGGCTAGATAGCTGTATACGCAATTAAAATCTGATGCAAATAAAAAGATTGCTCGAGAGTCGGAATCTTCAAAGCTCCTCTCCATGAAATTTCCCGAGCCTAGTCTAATTGACAGAGTCAATGATGAATCACGCGCGAATAATCACGAATCTAGAGGTTAAGGAACGTACTCGGCATTAAGCTGGGTCATGGTATCTTAGTGGGATTCTAGGTTCGATGAAAAACTGTGTACCGAAACATGATAATCCGTTCTCATTGGCCAATATATGAGGATTAAATAGGATAGTAAACAAGAATCGGTAGAATTAGGGAGGCAATGATATGAGATGAACTGAAATAATGCAAGACTAATCAGTAATCAAGAGAACTCTTCTTATAATCTATAACCAAATAGCAGAGCTTAAAAATGTAAATTAGCTCATTTCTTTGCTCCCCCGCTTAAAAGACATGAGCCACCTCTGTATATTTTAGCCTTAGATCTTGAAATTTCTTTGGTATTAATCTAGAGAATTCTAGGCTATTCCCATCTACAATAATGTAGCACGAATAGTGAAAACTTAATTACCAAGCATAACATTTTTTCATTATTTATGGAAATTGTGAGTCTATAATCATTTGATCCTTCTGGCTCTCAATTTTCTCATCAATGGCTCATAATCCCGATTTGACTCGAAAGCGTGATAGCCAGGTTATTAAAATTTAATTTGAAGGAAGAAAAATCCTGAAATGAGTTTGATATAGCTTGAAGAGCAGTGTATTCTGCTTTGTATGCTTCTTATTTTTGTGAATAGCGCCTTATGTATCAAGTTCATGACGAATCTTACCTATCCACAACATTTGCTCATGCTCACGAAGATATCGTTTTCCATCAAAAGATTTCTGAACAATGCGTCTGCTCTTCATTCCAAGGGCCTTTCTCTGCTCAGTCTTTTCATACATTCTAGCTGTGATTATTTCAATCTCTTTCTGAGTTGGCTTCTCAGGTATAGTGGGCACAAGATACCCCTCAGAATCATCAGCATATGCGGCCCATTCATCTAACATTGCTAAAAGATTGATTTGTGCGCGTGCCAACCCGCGAGGATCATTTGGCGCGACAATAGCACTATAACATTCGCCATTTTCAATATCTGTGAGGACCTGTAGAGATGCTCCAACATTCGTACAGACAACTGGTGCTCCTGAAAGGGCAGCTTCTCCAAGTGCTAGCGGTAATCCCTCAGAGATGGAAGAATTCATAAATACCCATGTCTTTTTTAAGACAGACGCAGGATTTGACTCTCCACACATGGTGACATATCTCGAAAGTGATTTTGAGGCGATTATTTCAAAACAATCGGTAGAATAAGAAGGTGCTTTATCAATCGCACCATATATTTTTAATCGATAGTCCTTGAATCCCCATTCGTTAATGATTACATCAGCTGCCAAAATAGCAGTCTTGATATCCTTGGCATACCAAACATGAGATAGCATTGTTACGGTTGGCTTGTCTGATTCAATTTTTTCGACTGGTCTAAATCTTGAAATATCAATTATACCATTAACAACTGGATCAATCTTTCTCTTAAATCTGTTGCGATGTTCAATTGAGCCTTGTCCAGTTCCTATTTCAATTTCCCAGCCTGCATTAAAGTAATCTGCGCACGGAAGAATAATATCTGCGTGATGTAAAACTAATTTGCTAGCAGCATTCATAAGGCCTAGAAGAGCATTTCTTATGAATGGTGCCATGTTGCATAGATCAGAAGATAGATAAAGATTGGCTTCTCTCCATGAAATTGCATGGTCCCAAATCTGTAGCATGCAATTCCGCTTTAACTTACAGACTACTCCATAAGAGGCACTAGTTCCATGATGGGAAGCTTGAAATATGGCAGGGATCTTTTCCGGTATAGGTATCGAGAAAATAAACAAATATCTAAACCATAGCTCTAGAGCAGTATCAAGTTGACCGATAGTCGGAATTTCTGCTTGGAACCATTCGTCAGACGGAGTTGGACTGACGAGTTTAGGGGATGACCATAGATTACGCCAGGCATTTTTGACAATAGTACTTGTCCAAATAGCACGCCAGTGCTTGTTTCCTGAAAAGTATGTATTTAGGTTCACTAAAGCTCGTGTAGCTTGATTTATATCGCTCTGTTTGAATTTTATCGTACGCGCACTCCTCACAAGCGCAGTAAGTATCGGAACAAAATTTCGCTCAACATCTAGCTTTGTGGCATAACTAGGAATATGCTCTACTTGAGCATCAAGCCGATCCTTAAATAGTCCATGGGTTGGAGTGAGAAAGTCAAGACCCCAAAGGGGAATAATTTTGAGGCTTCTCACATTCATTTCAGTCTAGTAGTCTCGTCAGTTTCGATTACAAAATTATCAAAGAAAATATGTACCTGATGTTTAGGGAGTCCAAAATCGTTTGCAGATTCGGAGACCATATACCAGTTAACAGAATAAAGATTATTAACTAGGTCCCGCCGACAAGCTGATACACCTCCACCTTCATTTGGCCATGTTCCTGAGTCTAGTGCGAGCACTTGCAATCTACCATCGTCAAAATTTGAGCTAACTGATCTTGTCCGGCTATTGGCATCGCCGCCTTGCCCAAAACTATACAAGTCTGCAGTTTTAATTGCCAAAGGAGCCCAGCTAGAAATTGAGCTGTCCAGATCTATAGCTGCCATAACACTGTTCACATTTGCGTTAAGGAACATTTCTGCTCCGATCAGATCACCTCGATCTCGTCGTCGCCAGTAAGTTCGTAGTAATTGGTCTTTTCGAAGAAGTCTTTCATCTAACCACCTAGCTATTACACCATCCAATATTGAGGTATTTCTCCAGGTCTCCCATAAGCGAGATCGAGCATATGATGTGGATATCCTGTATTGATGAGTATTAAGGCCAAGCCATCGAGAAAAAATACTATGGTTTAATGATTTAAAGCTGATAAGAGGGTCATCATGGTGAATGCTATAGTTTTGTGGTTTTTTTAGAATACCTAAATGATCCCATTCTATCAATGGAATTGTCTCAATTGGTTTTCCGTTCAAAGTCGTTTGTATAGTAGGATGAAATTTATGATCGTAATTCCAACGGGACTCGTAGATATCATGTCCAAAAATAAACATAGCCTCTGTGACTTGTGAATGTGCTATCCATTCGTCAAGCTTTTCGGAACGACGTTCAGGCGGTACTGACCACGATACTGTGCATTTTAAGTGAGGAAGTATAAAATCAGCGCGTAGTAACTCATCTTCCGAATGACTTCTAATTCGGTAGTGATAATTGAATCTTACAAGACTTCCATGAAGAAAAAAAGATCCGTTCTCAACAAAGCCTCGATGATTGAAATTCACTTCTTCATATTTTTTATTACCCTCTATGCATTTGCGACGGATTGGATAGCGATGGCTATTATATTTTTCAATGCGATGCTTTGATAGTGATGTTTTGGAATATTCATATTCATAGGAGCCGGATTTGGTAGAATTAGAGAATTCTTCTCGTCGAAGAAGGCGTATAGGTTTTTTTTTATAGATGCTTATACGTTGAAGCTTTTTATTTCCCTCGGGAATCTTCTCAAAGTCCCCTTGATATATTCTAATCTCGAAAGTGCCGTCTTTTGCTTCTGGCAACATGAATGCGGTTGAAAGCCCATTTATATTTTCAATTACGATTCTCCGGCGCTTTATCGAGACGGAGGTACCATCAATATGATTGTAGAATCTAGATATTTTTGTTCGACGATGGAGTAAAAAGATAGGCATTATAATATGTTGGAGCCATTTTGTATAGTGCCAAATACCAGTTACGAAAAATAATATTACACCTCTTAATAAAGCATTACTAGCACGAAGTGCATAGTCAAGTTCTCGTTGTAACTCTGGGTCAGCCACAAAAGCAATAGCTAAAAGCTTGAGATAAACCCCAAGTTTGTGATATATCAGACTAATGGGATATTTGAGGGCATTATAAATTCGTCTTGTTGTAAGCCTTGTTGGAAGTTGGGAAACTGTTAGAAGCCCAAGTGAGTCATGGTTTTTTGAAAAATGAAACTCTTTGCCCGAAATATTTGCTCTATAATCCAATAGATAGCATAGATTAGACAATGCCACAAAAGCTCCAAAATCACAGCGGGCCATATATGTCTTTAATGGTATGCCATGAATATGATTTAAGAGAAGCCATTCATGTTGAAATTTAGTAATAGTAACTTCTTGACTAGTGCATCTTCTCGTCACTAAGTCCCGGATTTCATGAGGAAGGGATTCCCAGTCAAGGTCAAGGTTAAAGTTTAGCGATAGAAATTCAATTATCTGATACTCATAGAACTTAAAGAGTGGTTTTAACAACTCTAAAGAACCATTTTGAGACCTAAGATAATCCTGAAATCGAGTTGAAACGAGATTATATTTCACATCACAAACTACTGATTTAAATGCCAGTATTGATTCAATAAGCGAGGCATCTTTGTGGCTCATACCCATGAAAGTTTCAGCTGTGATATGCGCGATGATTTCAGCAGCTCTGTATCAAGTAAGTGACAAATTTTAGAGGAAATTGTAAAAACTTACATTTGGGAAAGAAATTTAATCGAAGATCTCTGTCGTTCATGAATCTCAATTGTTTTGTATCCAGCTATTATCCGAATTTTGCCGTGCTCCGAATACGAAAGGGCATTTACATCAGTAAATTTATCAGACATATTTTTAGCTGAAACAAATTCAATTATAGCATCTCCGCGTTTAAAATAAGCTGCAATTAACTCTATATGATCTGCAGCATTAGGGAATGCTTCGATAGCAAATTGCGTATATTCATTATTTAGATCCCGGAGATCTTTGACAGAGCCAAGGAGAATTGATTCTATTTCAAGTCCGACTCGGTCTTTTGGGCTAATACGGTATCTCTCTTTTTCATCGAGTGCTGAGAGGTTATGAAAGATTATACATAGCTCATCTTGTGAAAGTAAGGGATCTTTACCCGGACTTGTAATTGCATGAAAAATACCATTACCCTTAGTTTTACTATGTCCTGCATTAGTACAGGTGCTCCCTCTACAGCTAAGCGATGGTTTTTTTGGTTTTATACGAGCAAACCATATTGAGAGAATAGCAGCTGTCCACGTTGCAACTGCTAAGCTAGTAACATCCCCATAGATGAAATCAGGGTATATTTGTCTTAAAGACTGCCCAAGAGGGATTCCAGTGGAAACTGCCACAATAAGTGGTTTCAGACTGCGAGGTCCGGTAAATATTTTTGTATACTAATCGATAATTAGATTAAAGATAGCATATAATGATTTGAATTTACCTGATACCATAGAAGCCCTATAGATAGTTAGAATACCCTCTGATCTAATCGAGATAATTCAAATACCTGTATAAGCACCAACATAGAAGAGGAATATAATGGTAGAACCTTTTGTACTGTTAAAAATCCAGAGAAAGCTACAAGAAACAGCCAGACTCCAAACATGAAACAAACAGTAACGGCCCAGCATTTTCCAATAGAGTAAACGCCTGGATTTTATTTCTGAATCAACTGCTTTGGATACAGATGACACGTCTCTAATCGGCATACCATGACACATAGAAGACATACTGTGAAGTTTAGTAGCATTGAAGTCTAATAGCACCGCACCAATAAGGTAATAAGCCAAAGCAAATCCCACAGGCATCCTATATTGAATATTCATGGTCGAAAGTCCCAGAAGCTGTCTTCCAGATAAAAGAGCGTTCCATTTATCAAGAAGCGCAACAATGAAATATAGTATGTTACAACCCACCTGGATAACATTAGCTTATCTAGTTTTTATCAATCTTCACTTTTCCGAACTCACCTCATCACCCGCTTGGCGCCAGTGAATGAATCCATTATGAAGTCGCATTCCGGTCTGCAGTTGCTCTAATGTCTGTAGCGCGACTCTAGTCTGCATATTCCATGTCGAAGAGAAAGGAATAGGAATTGGAGTGCCAGAATAGCCACAATACCACTCGAGTAGAAATATAGATGCGTTATGACTTTTTGCAAGTGCTTCAACAACTGAATCACGAGTTTTCTTGAAAATACTCTTCTTGAAAACCTCCACTTTTTGTGTCATGATGTCTCTAGCACATTTTAGAATACAAGGTTCCGTTAATTCATTAATTGCTTTTTGATTTCCATCAAAGTACCGTTTTATATACCAGTCCTTTAGTTCTTGGTCACTTATATTTTCAATTTCAGTGTACCAGGTAGCCCATTTTGATGCTTTGTGTAAGACGGCAATTACTAAGAGTATTAAAAATGTCGAGAAAACTGCAAGGTAAATAAAAATATCGTAACCAGGAATCCACATCGAAATTAATGGAGATATGAGCAAAAATGGAAGCAGAATTAAAATTATAGGACGGCCCTTTGAGAGTATGAGTAATATATATATTAAAGAGTTCAAAAAACCTACTGATAAAAATGCGGAGCCAGAGTATTGAAAGTTAGCAAGAGTTGCTAGTAAACACAAGTAAGAATTCAGAGCAATAAGATAAAAAAAGAAAATGAAGCCAACTTTAACCCCCTCAGTAGCCCAAAAAAACACTAGCCCAATCGCTGCAATGATTAGAGTGAATGCGAGACCCCCAACAAGGCGTGTGACAATAAAAATATTCATTGCTGAGAATGCCATGGAAGTAAGATAATAAGAGCCTCCACAGGTTACCCATGTTCCAACTGCACCTGAAATAAGTAGTGAAATCATTAAAGCTAATGTAGCAATGCGTTGTTCCATCTGACTCATATATCCGCTCAAATATAGACCTCTTCCGGTAGTTGTAAGTAGTAGAATATCTATTAGGGCTGGAATTGCAAACACACTTAAAAAGGTCAGTCTTTGGAACGTAGATACTGTCGCCTTTTTTTGGTTAATATTAACGTCAATTCTAGCTGCTGCGTATGCAGACATTGTCACCGGATTTTCTTCAGCATGAAGCGGAGGCTCGTTGCCCATTTGATGATGATGAGCTCGGTATCGCTCAGAAAGTAGCTGGCCGAAATCGCAAGGTACGATATCAAAATAAGCCTCGCAATTAGTCCCTGTGACAAAGAGTTCTGCAAACGCTGCAGCCTGATCGCTTTGATCGTTAAACAGTGCATTGCGATCTGTCACCTCAATATATGCCTCGTCAAATGCATGTTTTCTGAATGCACAGAACACGGAGAAGATCATTAAGTCAATCCTTGCATCTATTCTGCCACTTTTTATAATTTTTGCGAAAATAGTCGTAATCTCTTCTATCTTATCAATTTTTCTATCTTTGAGTATTTCAGTGACTGAGTTTTCTGTCTGAAGGAAGATCTCAAGTGCTGTCATCTGATCTAGACATTGACACCTAGCCCGCTTATACCATATGGTTCTAGCGCTAACAAGATCAATTGCGGAAGCTCTTCCACTCAAGTATTCAACGGTACATTTATTTTTCAATTGTTGAAAGTCTGTAAAATTTAATAGATTTTCCTCAACAGCAGCCTTAATTCGGTGTACAAGAATCTTGTCATTTGGATTATAAGTGAGGCAGAGAGCTCGTAAAAATATCAATTGTTCAGAAGGAGCTAGAAAGCTTATGTCTTCAAGAAACCTTTTGGGCAGGAGTTGTGGTCGAACAAGAGTATCAGACCACTCGGCAAAAGCGAATTCAGCTTGAAGACATTTTAATTGCTGATACCCGTGACTCGATAAGAATGTATGTAAAATGATTTCAGCCATGTGCTGATTACAATTGCGCGAAATATATATGTTGAGCGATCCATCCTCTTCAAAGTCATATACCGACCAAAAACGAAAGTCTCGGCTTGTTTGGAATCCTGAATGGAGCCCTCGGTATATGGAAATCAGGGTTGGATTTCCTTCACCAGAATTAGTTAATTGATGTGCAAGACCCTGTAAAATTGGAATTAAATGGAAGTTATGTCGCTGTAAACTTCCAGAATCAGAGAACTGTTGAATCTTTATCCCAATTTGGAATACTTGCGAGGGCTCAACCTTATCCAATAGGCACTTGTTTTTTAATCGGCTTTGCAACTGAACAATATTTTTAAACGACGTTTCATTAGCCTTACCTCCAAGTGGAAAGCACCCAAAATTTTTTGTAGTTAAAGTAGATGTGTCAGAGATAGTATTTATATCTGTGAGTTCAAATAGTAGATCATGAACGTAAGAATCTGAAAAAGTTGATGACAAATTGTTGAAGTGTTGATCTATAACTAAATGTTTAGCTCAGAAGAATGAAGTTTTATCTACCTACATGGATTATCATTGTGCTCTATAGATGGAAGAGAAGCCTTGTTATTTTTGAGCTTTCGACTTTGTTTTCTTGTATATCTGTGTTGACGAAGGAGAGCGGTACAGAGATGATCAAATATATTAAGATTATCGACATGATAATGTCGCGAAATCTACTCACATTAAGAAAAAAACGTGGCACTGTTTGTAACAAACTTACTGATTGATTATTCTTCCACTTTTCATGAAATTTCATAACTTTTGGATCTTTAAGCCAGTCAAGCGCCCCTAGAGGCTCTTTTTGTGAACAAAGAGAATTCTCGGATTCTAAAGATGATTTGGTCCCAATCCAAAGCAACGCGTTATAAAATCTTGACCACCGATGACTCCGTCTAATCACAGCATTCAAGGGCTGGGCTTCATCATCAACTGTTTCCCAGAGTAAGACAACAAAATCTCTCAAGCAAGCTTGTGACATAAAAGCTTTGATTGTCGGCCTCATTTCAGACATTTGAAGCACATCTTTTTCTTTTCCATCCTGAGAAATCAGACCGTTTCGTATTACTAGACCAGATATCTCCTGTAATTCTAAGAGACTAACATCATGTAAGAAAGATGGTGCTGTTACTTCTAAGTAGACTGAAATCCCAAGTGAATTTAACATGAAAATAAACTCTTTGAGAAGTGAAACAGGGCAGGTTTTTGCCCAATTGGAAATGGAGATTCCAGTGAAGCAAGAACTCTGGAACTCTGTATCTTCAAAAGGTCTGAAATATTTTGTGACCCATTCTGTAAGTGCCATTACTTGAGTTTGACAGCTCTTCTCTATCTCAAGACCTATGTCAAGTCGGGCTAAGGCTTGAGATGATATAGGATAGAGTCCTGAAGACATTGCTTCAATGATCCCATCCTGACAAGGGTCAAAAATAAGAAGGTCCCATTCTGAAAGAATTTGTATTTGACGAGAAGTGGGAGGCCTTTCAAATTTACTCAAATAAACGCCAAAACTCTGTGGCTTCCTTGAAGGCTTGGTGATTCGATACGGGTAAAGTTTGGCTGATACTTGTGAAATACATTCTATATCACTTGGTAGAACAGCTCTTGAAAGCGATTTATATCTCTATGTATAGTTAATGATAAAGTTTTGCGATTTACGCCTCGGTAGTCAGTAAAATTATGACTACGAAACGGCTAATAGATCTAGGTGAATCACTTACGAGTACAAACTTTTTAAATGCAATTATCGATAAGTATAGAATGTATGCTATTCCTAAGCCAACTGCAAGGGAAATGCAGCCAACTAAAGTCTAATCTGAGTCAGAGATCAATATTTGCCTCGCTTTATCATTACTCACGATCTGCCACCAGTTTTGGAGCAAATCATGCTTATTTTCTGCATGAATTCCAGTTATTAGGGCCATTATTTAGCACATGAGTAAATTGCAGAGAATTTATGAATTTTTCTGAGTATAAATAGTCGTCTGTGTGGATAGGACTAGAAAACAGGCTTGAGGTAAGCTGGACCATCGAAACTTCATGGAATGGCAAATATGTGTGGAATAATTGGATGAGAGATACTAACACGAATAAAGATGGCGTATAAAAGATTGTGGGACATCGGGAGAAGTGTTGCTTGTTGTGAGACATCACTTAATCAAAAGGTAATATGGATTGTACCGCCGTCCAAATGAACTTCATCATCTAAGTCAATAAAAACTAGTTAACCATTATTTTCTTCAAATACAAAATTCAGACATATAAATCTGATCCTTGGGCTACTTTTCAGATTTCAAAGAGGTAACATCATCTGCGAAAGGTGCAAATAAACATTTATTGATGTTTCTCTTAAATTTAATGTCCAAATCAACTCACTCCTGATAAAAAGCGTGCAAACTACCTCAATGAGCTACTTCAGCAAATTTTATTTAATTGTGACCTATGATTATCCTTTTCAGCGAACTGGCGTAAGGAAACGCTGGGAGTAATGTCGTGGGGAAGTAGAAGATACCCAAGTTTGTCAGTTATTTCACCTTTGATCTCTAATAGAAATTGTTCGAGGTAATATAATTAGTCAATATTATTGCAAAGAAAAGGTTGAACTTTGAGTGAGCCGCAAATGATCCCGGAAATTCATCAAGAAACTCCAGAAACCAAATGGAGTCGAACACTCAGTGTTATCGATCTAGGGACAAATCCACTTTTTGTCTTCTATTATCTTAAAAGCCTATATCAGTCTAACATCTATTTTTATTAGGTATGGAGATAGCGTTAGAGTTTCGATTTTGGCCAACCTCTTCCTAGAATAATACTAATTTTATTTAGGAATATTTTAGCGTGTTTAGAAGCTAGATTGGCTTGACATAACTGGACTAGCTGGCAGATTTCGTACAACATAGATAATTCGAAGAGTGCTGAAGAATCCAAAGATACATGTGAGTCAATGTGGTTGTGTTGAACAACAGACATCTTGCCGTCCACATGCCACATGTCAGTTGCTGTGCAACTTTTCGCGCTGCCATTCCTCCGTCTATACTTCCGTTCGATTGAATTTATTTTTTTTTCGTTCTTTCGTTCTTTCATTTTTTCATCTTCTCTGCTTGTAAAAGTTGTCGATTTATTTGCTCCAGTTGCTCCAAGAATTATTTCAGATACAATCCTCCCACGACTAATTATCCATCGAGATTCTTGTTTATCAGGGAGATAATTTGATAGTTTGACCCATCAATTATGAGATGATTCGTATTCTAGCCACAAAGCATTTATCACGCTAACAAGATACGTAGTACCTTAGCGATTTCTTATGGGACTGTTGTAAGTAACCGATAAGTGAGAAGGACGAGGTACTGCAAAATTTTCGGGTTGTTAGATGCACGTGTGGCGTTGATTCTCTGAACGGAACACGAAAATTGATTGTATGGCATGAGTTGTCGTACAGTATTGGAATACAAATATATGGGACGTTGGAGCAACTTTACGCAATGAAACTAGCCATCTCTCCCAAGCGCCCCAGTCTGTTATCAAGCTAGCGGCTTGAACCGATGACATACTGAGCCACCAAAAAAGTGTGTAGCGTAGTAACATAATTAATTATTATGCTGATGAGGCGTTTGACATTGTTGGTTCGGTTCAAGTCAATGGTGACGTACCTTCAGGCCTACAACATAATTTCCTAAGCTTTGCTCCTGAGCGTTGCTAATAGGAATTCGGTTTTGGAATTAAACGAATCATTGGCAAGTAAAAACCATCAGACTAAATAAAAGGTCTGCACTACCAATGCTTGACCTATTTTGTCTTTAAATCAACGGTCTTTATCTGTACAGCGTAGGGAAACATTAAAAAACTCTTCTCCGTCCACACAAGTGCATAATTTCGCCTTTAGTTTCACGTATATCCGTAAGGTAATATAAATAGAGAATTAAAGCTATTATACGCGATTTTTGGGAAATTTATCGCTCACTTTGAGTAAATTTTTTTGATAGTTCGGGAAAAAATGAGCCCTAGACTTGTGGGCTATCCATTTCGTTTAGGTTTCCGACACAATCTTTTGTTTAATTTAGGTTTTGGAGTGTAGAATAAGGCAACGGCTCGGGCTTTTAAGAGGTATCTGAGCGACTGTATGGTGTATACATAAGGAGTATATTGTGTGATTTCTATGCCTAGATGGCGCTTCAATCTTTTGTGTTGTGGCTTAGGCTTATTTTTTAAATCAAATTGTATTCAGTTTTGTAACCATGACGGAGCTTGGGCTCTCGCTCGCTTATAACTGTACCAATAGTGCATATCTCTCACTCCTCTGGCAAGAATCTGAACATAATACTCATTTAATCAACTTCTTTCGTCCTGGAATAGTGCACACTTTGATTAACCGATATATCTCAGAAAGTTACCAGCTTGCATTGATTTACTATATCAGCCTGTGAATAGAAGTAGCTGTGATGGGCTTTGCCCGGATTGGGTCTGGTCACTAGGACCACTCCGTCTTCGGGGCTAAGCTACAAAAGAGCAGCAATCTTGGAAATGCGAATAGTGCGCACAAGGAGGTATCAAGGGGGGTACGTACCAGATTGGAAGTATGGTACAGGAGAAAAGGTGAGCCGGGGAGAGAGGATTATTCGTAAGTGGCCAAAGTAGGGAGTCATTACTAGTCTACGCAGAGCACAAAGGACAAGAGAGGACGCAATAGATTAGCTTCCCAAGGAAAACTTAATCATTCGCATTGATTTATCAACTTTCAAGTATTTCTGAATTCTTAAAACCCTTTACATCAGCTCACAAATGTATTTCTCAGTCTATCTTTTGCTTCTTCATACCAAAATAGGGATAAATAAAGTCATTTGTTAAACATTAGTGCAGCAGATCAATTATTGTGTAGTAACTAGATTACAAAAGGATGGTCTCTAATCATCGTGAAGCTTACTGACTCGCGATGCTCACCTAGCTTACTATTAAATACATTAACGTGATGCTGAAGACTTGGTCTGAAACTACCTATTTCAACACTACTGAATAAATTAAAAATAATAAAAAATCAACCAGAAGATGGTATCAGGAGAGAATAGAGGAAGAACCTCAGAATTAGTAATAAGTAATCCCCAGTTATAATTGTGGGTAATGAAGGAAAATGGAAAGCTTGAAAGATAAATAAATGCAGAAATGTATAAAACAGATAAAGGGCGTGACCCTCAATATCTATGAGAACAAATTTTGGCATACTTCAAAATTAAAAATTTTCAAATATAATTGGAATCTTTGGTTGAATTCACAACGTCCTCCATAGTCTTAGACTCAGTCGGGACTATAATAAAAATCTAATCTAATCCTCTCAGTCTATCTGAGGATGCAAAACTGCGCATCCATCTAGGTCTTACCGTACTCCACCGGGCACAAATGAGTGCATAAGAGTAGAATTAAATTTAATTGAAGTCCCTACTAAGTCTTTGACTGTGAAGGACTGCGAAAGCTATCTAAACAGCTAGAAAGCTCAATGGTAAATGTGAAAATTCATACCGTTAATATCTTCTGACGGACTCGGAGGGTCGAGCCCTAAAAGCATTTTATTCATATTTTAGCACATCTCGCTATCACCATTATCAGTAAGCCAATCACGATCAGATGAGGTGGTATATTAGAAGCGCTCCTCGCCACCTCCATTTTTTCCCATTCATGGAGGAGAAACATTCCGAAGAGTCTCCAGAGCATAGCCATCTCCCGAAATATCTATGGGATGGATCAAAAAGGCCTCAGTTACATAGAAGGGGGATATGTGGACATACAAATCTTGCAAGGCTCCAGTGCCCAGCCCTCTTTCTTCTTCATAATGTAGGTTACAGGTGTTACCCGGTGTTGGTCGGCTGGGCTGACCTACGGGTCCACCCTTGCTCTTGCACCATGTATGACGCTTGATAAGCGCGTATGTGAGGTGATCATCAGCACACATAGAGATGGGGCTGGCTATGTAACGCGAATATGTAATTAGGACTTGTAGCGCGGTGGTCCTGTATTTAGGCGTTGTAGCTAGAAAACAATAGAGCACTTGCGACCTCCCACAGCTCCGAGCCCTAACACATTTTTCACACCTTGAATTGGCTCAGTCCCAATGAAGTGATACCTTCAAAACGAGCCTGCGAGTGAATTGTTATCAGAGGGCCAAATTCAGTCAATCAATCGCAATACCAAAGGATTTGGCCCACGAGACAATGATTTATGATACTACATGTCAATCTTACATTACCAATGTTGGAAATGGAAATACAGAGTGTTGTGGACGATGGGCCCTCCATTCCGTCTAGGATCCCGACACGATCTTGAGTGTATTTAAGGAGTAAAAATGGGTAATATGGTAGCGCTTCAGGCTACCTATAGGATACATGAGCAGCTGAATGGAGTGGGCACAAGAAGATTATTCGGGGTTTTCTATGCCTAGATGGCGCCACACTTGTTTATGCTGTGGCTTAGCCTCTTTTTTTTTGCATCAGATTTGAATTGCCTATGCAGCTATCTAGTTATGACACAATATCAGAAAAAAATTACAGAAAAGATGACTCAATTTACAAGAAGAGCACTCATGCCCCGGATTTCATTTGCAAGTACCACTGCGAGGTTATGGTGGCTTTTTCTTCACCCCAAGTCAAGCCTCATCCGTGAATACCCACCCAGGGGAACGTCAAAACTCTGGGTTATCCAGACGCCTTCACAATCCACTGAATTTTCTCCGCGCGAAATGTGGTCTTAGGCGTCTCCTTCCCAAGTGGAGTAGGTGCCCAGGCTATTCAAACCATACCAGAGAACACCACCAGGAGGCGGACCACGGCACCTTCCATCGTTGCCTTGTTTTTATAGTGTCAGCTACTCTCTCACAATCGAAGCCTCTGCGCGCACAATGTTCAATTCATAAAACTCCTTGCCAGAATTCAAAATCACACGCTCGTCTAGGTTGTATCCATCCTCTGTGTCATCTTGTAAACTTGTCCTGATCACTCTCACGTCCATCCTAAAGGACTGTCTCCCAGATTTGTACGCCACGCCTTGCTTCCTCCGTCGGGTATAAATATCGGCGTGGGCGTGTATTGGTGATGAGAGGTGTTGTCATTGGAATGAGGGTGCACCGGGCCGTACCTGTAGATTTGATGAGGATTTAGTAGGAGTCGCATTCGTTGAGTGAAAATTTGACATGGCGGAGAATTTTGGATTATTGCCTCGTGAGCTAACTTGTTCGGTATTGCGAAATTTGACTGTGCTTGGCTCTGGGAGAATATTCCCCTCCCAGCTTCGTAAAGGACACCACGTACAGTACACTTGTGCTTGTAGCGCACACCTCCAAACTTTTAGTTGTAATGCGAACATGTCATTCATTTAGTCAACTTCTACTATCGTTCCTTAAATATTGCGCCTATTTCATTGCGTGATATTTCAACAGCACAGGATATCGATTCCCACACAAGCCTCGTTAAGTCTGGGAGTATGACCTAGTACATTCTCATTTCAATGAACACACCTCTTGTCTGATCAGTCTCTAGCCTCAGATTGCCTATACATATACGCCCACAAGTATAGGAATACCCGGCGGAGGAGATAAATTATGATGCACAAATCTGGGAGGCAGGCTATGGGAATGAGCGTCGGAGAGATCAGCAGATTGTCATAACCAGAAAGTTGAATACCATATAAATCAAAAAAAGAGACCAGCACATTTTGACAAGCTGGCACAAACAGTAGGCACGATCTCGAAAGGAATGGTATATTGAACTTTGTGCGCACCAAGACTTCGATTGCGAAAGTGCAGCTGACACTGTAAATACCGCCATGGCTGGATGATTCACTGGTACATCATGTGTGCCGGTCTCAGAGGTAGATGCTGGATAGCTTTGACACTTACCCCACTCGCGACAGGAGACCACTGGTCCGAATCTGGAAAATCTAACCTAAGATTCTCGCAGTGCTTTTTTTGATGGATGACAAATATATGCTTTGATAATCAAAGCCATTTTTTTATTTTTTTAATCATTGAGTGTATTCAGCCTATCTAACTATGACACTATAATCAAAGTCTTGGAGACTTTATTTTGGTGGACACTTACGGAGGAGAGTCGAGTGTTCTGCGCAAGCAAGCATACTTCAGTGGTATTTGCAAATGAACCCTAGACTATTAACGTGTCTAACGTCAAAAGAGTTATCCCACATGTAAACAAGACACCCGTCATATGTTTGAGCTAGTCAGTTGAATACGCGTTAATTTATTTGAAAAACAGTTGTACAAGGTGCGGTCTCGGGTAGAGAACAGTCCTAATCACGAGGTAGTCATAGCCTCAGACAGCACGATATAAGGCATGTAGACCCGGAGCTAAGTCATCTCACCTTCAAAGATACGCAGGAGCCGACTGCGATAAAGACCGAGACGAAAATGATGGCGCTGGAAAAGAAGAGATGTATCAAAGTGCTGTGGGCTGCAATGCTGGTCAGAGAAGTCCTCTCGACACCCTAGAATAAACCATGCACCGGCGTGCTTACAAACCCTACATGAGCATGGAAAGAGATCCTTCCTCTCGTTTCGCCCGACCCATGCCGATCTTTCGGGTGGGCAGACTCAAAACCTCAAAGGGTTACTAGGATGATTAAGGTATCAAATCAAATTTCAAGCGAGAGACTTCGGACGAAATACAGATCTACACCTTCGGCCTTCCACATAAATCTTGGTCAAAGCCCTAAGCTGTATCGACATTCAGAGTAGATGAAGGCCGCCTGCCTGACGGATTTCTATTATTACAGCCAACGTCGCCGTGGACTTCCCGCCTCAAGCCCAGTCCGGATATCGAGGATTATCGTCGTTTTTTTCCTACACGGGCACTAATCAGGTAGCGTGTGCTTTTCGTCTGTGCGCATCTCCCATCCCGAGCTTACCTTGACCCTAAAAACAGTTGGACCAAAGTATATCAAGAGAGGTGCTGCATGTCCTACATAGCCATAGTCTTAGATGGGTCAATGAAACTAATTAATAATTCCGAAGTTTTTTGAATTCGCTATTATTATGCTGATTTGGCGCCCCATGAGCCCATGCGGGTGTCTATCATACTCTCTAATTTACATGGAAGGAAACTTTGCAGTAAAAATCGCCTCAGCTGTCTGACTGCATTCCGTCCGTGTCCCGTGCTACCACTTTCCCCTCTTCGCCTGATTAACGCCACGATTTCTCCTGTCTTCCATCCTTTTGAGTCCACTGTGCAATCTAGTCACATCTTTGACGGTATTTATGATACCTTTGAAGGATCGGGTTGTCAGTTTTCGCAGCAGCTTGGACAAGACATCAACATGTGCTTTAAATTTTCCGACGGATATCTACATTGGCGGCATAGTTTTCCCACTCCTGGCACATTTCCTTGATCTAACTAAGCATTGAGCCCAATATGCCCACTTCTTACTTTTGTGGCAAAGGTGCTCTGGGTCCAGCTAAGATTAATTAGTAATAATAATATCAAAAGAGGTGCTCTCAGACGCCGAAGTCCTGCCCAAATCTACTATTTTCTCATTCCGCTGTATGGTTCTCTCATTTGGAAAACAGAGGATTAAATTAGAGTTGGATAAAATCATAATCTATTTGGCTGCAAAGGTATTTTTTTGGTCTCAAATTTGATAAGCCTTCATGATCTGATACCCTGATTGTACCATGTTCTTTTACGTCTCCAATACAAAGCCTGAAGGCAGTTGAGTTTCACTATACTATGGGATAATAACTAGTAACTTTAGACTTCCGCTACTGACAGCAACTTTTAACCACTTGTCAGTTTGTGACCTGGATTTCTAGGTAATAAATCTTTATCATTAGTATCGATATTACGAGATTTTGCTTAGTCTAAAGGTTTAATTAAAATTTACTACATGTGGCAGCGAAAGAAATTCTGAGTTAACTTCCACTTTATTATGTTACGTGCTCTAAACAGGTGTCCCGGCTACTGGTATTGGGTGGGCTTCCGTATTAAATACCCATTGGTTCACACCCTCGTGCTCAACTTGCCACTCGTCATCAGGCGCAAAAATAAGGTAGCTGTACTTGAGAACTTCGGCGAACCAGAAACTATCTTGAAAATCACCATACCCACCACCATCCTTGGCATTTACGTTTTTTAATTCTGCAAAACCAGATCCAGTCCGACAAGTGGAATTTATTGCCACAAATGCGTCCCAGGCCCATTCGCGATATTTTTCATCCTTAGTCGCACGATAAGAATAATAATAACTCTCAATTACTTCTGGGCGTAGAGCGTAGTAACTGTTCGTGATGTAAAAGCCATTCTTATCGTAAAACTCTTTTTGGTTTGGAGGTGGCAGTGGGTTTGCCGTATCGTTGACTGCAGTATCGTTTGTGATCCAGCGAAATATTTCAGGTCCTATTCCGGTTTCAGTACTTGTGTAGGTTTGATGACATCCATTGGTAAGCTCAAGACCGAAGTCAACGTATTTTTGTTCCTTTAAGATTAGCCCCCCGAGAATAAATGAACCACCATCGAAGCATGTAACTTATTAACACGTCAGCGTGGCATTCTACAAAACTTGAGAGAATAATTACGGTGTTGTGATTCAAAAAGTAAATTGGTGCCCATATACTCTGCCATAAAGGTGAGGTCGGGTCTGCTAGATGGATGGCTAGCGAGGTGGGCAATGGATGAGTCTGCAGCAAGAATCCAACGGTCCTTGTAGGTTTCAAATCTAGATGGATCATAAGCGTACATCTTGATGAGATACTCGTAAAAACTGTCAGTTCCTCCCGACCACCCGCCATTAGCATCCTCAAAGAGACCTGTCTGGATGTTAATACTATAGCCTACTAGACCAGGCCATGGCTCTGATGTTGCAGGTTTAGGGCTAAGAAGATAAGATTCTCCTTTTTGAGATAGTTCTGCGTAGGTTTGGTTTCCAGTCAAATCAGAAAGATGTGTCCATTCAAGAACTAGAGTACCGGCCGTAGCTAAGCCATTGTTTGTCGATCCATCAGTAGATTTGTTGGAAAATATTAGATTATTACTCGGAATTCCTGTGGGCGTATCAAACGCATAGGCAAGGTTGTCAGCAAGACGGATCGCTTGTTTTAATACTTGGTCGACTGCAGTCTTATTGGATGCAAGGTTCGACAGGGGTCCAGACAAGAGATCGTATCCTGGAAGTGTGAGTATGATGTACAATCTCTCGAGTAGATTTACAGACCCGAAAGTAAACCACCCAAATATCTAATGGTGGTTTCGAAGAGAGAGACTTCAGTATCCGTATGGTCAAAATCAATAGATGGAACGAGTGATAAAATTTGATCGACTACTTCCGATTCTTGCATAAGGATTGCAGTACTCAAAGCGTCTACGGCACTAGCAGCCCATCCGTTCCTGCATGACATTAGTACTTTGAGACAATGTTTGCACCTGGAATATTATTTATTGACCGTGAATTGCTGAAATTATTAGTGACTGGATGCAACTCATCGTTTGGCGCAGCATATCGGTAGTATCCGTCCCATGCGTGTGAAAAAGCTTCCTTGACGGCGTTTGCTCTTGCCTGGTTTTGATCTA
Organism: Blumeria hordei DH14; assembly: GCA_900239735.1. Lineage (NCBI taxonomy): Eukaryota > Fungi > Ascomycota > Leotiomycetes > Helotiales > Erysiphaceae > Blumeria > Blumeria hordei. The sequence goes on from OENG01000023.1 coordinate 6,906,180, forward strand.
TTCGGTCTTGTCTCTGGCTCAGATAAAAATGAGGGCTTGCACATGTTTGTACGGGAAGAACTATAAATGTCGCTGCGACTAGAAGAGAAAAATAATACATTTTTGAAAGAGAGAAATGGATATTATGGCCGGAGGTGGATGATTCCTTTCGGCCAGGTAAGTGAGTGACGGAAAAGCACCAAACGAGAGACTATGTGTATTATATAACGAGTGAGGTAGACAAAAACGCTGAAGGCAAGGCTTCGGCGTAAGATGTCGTCGAAGATGGAGAGGATTAGGTTTATATGGGTTAGTACCCCTTTTCCCCACCATACCAAATTGCAAATCCTCCTTTTTCTAATAAAATTTGAAGGCCCAAGTTGCGGCTGTCGTTAGTCAGCCTTAGTCTCGCCCTGTCCATGGGATAGATAGCGTTGGGGCTAATCTACAGCCTAGTAGCCAGGATCGTAGTAGAGCATAAGTTGACAGGAACTCTGCGTACTCAAATAGTGTATAAGTTTAATTATTGTCAAAAACACAATATGGGGTCTTGGAATTTGAAGGCTTGCTTACATTGGACAGAATTCTCCACCATATGTGTGATGTTTTCGAAAGTTTACTGACTGAATCAGCTGCAGCCTTCTTTTTGGTGTTGTGTGCCGCGCATCCGCAAGCCGCTCTCTAGCCATAGTCTCATTAGCTGAGGAAGAAATTGATTTTTTACCAGAAATCAAGTCGGATAAAACTACTCGTAATTTTGTGCTGCACATTTTTGGCGAGCCATTCTGGACGTCAGACTCTGGGGAAGCTCGTGTCAACCCTGTAAGGAGCTTGGTCCACACAATTCTGTTGCTTTGTCATCGCCGTTTCACGCTCAACCAGGATTTGTCGACCAGCGCAGCTTGAACAGACGCACCAACCTTTCCTGCACTATATTTCGGCAGGGATCGCAGTAAGCTGTTGATCATGAAGACTTGGATCATATTTCATCAAATATGCTCTCTCTCTCCAGGATATTAGATAAAAAAATTTGAAAGTTTCATTGCGGAGCGGGTCAACGAAAGCTCACTCAACTTCAGGCTCACTAATTTTACCTATCCAGCAATATAATGATCTCCTGGCGATTAAGGCCGTGCGATATGACGAAAGTCGATGATGTCTCAACATGTAACATCCGAACTTCTATGATCAGGAGCCGATTTCCATATCACGCGACACCGCGAATAGAAGTTGGACACTGTGCCTTGGTCAGAAATTCCTCCACACACATTTTTCACGATGAGTGAGTAGAGCAACATCCGCTTTGTTTTTGCACGGATACCCTGAAATGGAACAGAGGATCTTGTTCTGGCCAATCAAATTCCTTAGACTATTGATAAGCATCAGTGGCTAAACTGGTTGTGATGAGCTAGTTTAGATGAATTAGTACACGAGTGCTTTTAACTGATTGGCAAATTGGCATAACTTGGAGTTCGCACTTTGAAGCGACCTTTGTTTATTGTCATCAGTTGTTGACCACGTCTCCTCCGTCATTAAAGTGCAAGATATTTAGTTACTTTTATCGAACACGGAACAGCATAGAGCACAACTACCACTGGCTCAACATCCTTCTCGCTCGGCATCATTTGCCTGGCGGTCCCTTGACATCTGTATTCACCACGGACAAATTTAGGGGTCAAAAATTTCGACATGACGTACTCACCAAGATTAAAAATGCGACGTGTAGTGGTGTAATCTCAATACAGCGTGGACTCGTTATAACGATACGATTCCGTGCCGCTATCTTTTATCGTTTTATCGTGATATAGTTATCCCGATTTTGTTGAGAATGTGATCACGTAATGATATGTACAAAAACAATTAATTACTTAGTCCACTTAATGAATTCTTCACGCTTCCTCGCACATCAAACGTGATATCGTTATATCTCATATATTATCTAAACCATCTATCTAATGTCGCCTGCCTTCTGCTAAGCTCTGACTGCTACTGGAGGCTTCTTTCCATGCGCATGGGTATCGTGAGCTCCGTGGAGTTGGCATCTGGGTCGTGCTCCTTGAAGCTGAGTAGGCGCTTGAGGTCATTTGTGCTTCATTAATTGTAGCAGGCGGCTCAGCTGCCTCCTCATTCTCGTCCTCCTCCTGCGGTGGTATAGTCTGTGCAGCAACGATATTCATAAGCGTGACTTCCTCCTCCTCTACCTCAATATTCGCGTCGTCATATCTATAATTTTGGTCGCCATTTAAGAATAGATTTGCACGAGGTGGATCCAGACTTCTACCAGGCCTAATGAGTCGTGTGGGGAAGTGCATGATATATTTAGAATCAAACTAGGAAACAGTTATTTCTGTCCTGATTATTGGGCACAAGACTAAACATAATCAAGCTTCAGCTAATGACACTAGTTAAATCATGCGGCAGTTATCTAATATATCGATAAAATGGCAATGGCGACATCAGTATGTTGAATATTGTTAATTTATTATATTAATTATGAGAACGTAATGCGTGCGCGGAGAAGACATCGTTACGAGGCAAATATCGTTTTAACGAGTCCGCACCGTATCGCCTTACGCTAACCACGCCCTAGATCTGGTCAGGATATGGAGAACAGGGCCTAAGATAGCTTGAAAGTGAATGACATATAGCAAGGATTGATCAGACAAGTTGTGGGTCCCAGCTTGATGGAATTCCGACCGAGCACACTGTATGCTGTTGATTGGCTCGTAGTATGCGGGGAGTGTGCGTAGAAAACTTGGTTGTTTTCATGAAAGGGGCACTACGCCAAGGTAGCCCGTGGGTCTGATTAAGTTGGTAGGCGTGTATCACGGGAATCATTTTTTTCAGTCTCACGCTTCACCATATCAAATTATGCCGTTTTCAATTAACCCGACACGATGCCATACTCACCATCAGCTGTAAATGCGTGCGTGTTCCGTGGCTAGTCAAGTGGCATCCTCCCAACTCAATTGAGAGCTCGAGCACGTGTGGAGTCAGGCCGAATCAGGCTAACTACCATGCACACATAAACCCCACCTCACCTGATCGACCGTAACCCTACACCCGTCACCCATGTATTGAAGGGGGCAAAGGCTCAACCTCTGTAAGTGGCTACCTCTACGAACCTGAGAGTGAAAATTCTCCCAGAGCCCAGATTCAGTCGTGAAAAAGGGTGGGATAGATTTTTTGATGGGTTGTCGGCTTGAAGGGGTTGTTCTTGATATTTTGCTCGAAAAATCAGTCGGCAGAGATTTCACAAGCGCAAGAAAGTCGGACACAAACTCATCGCCACCAACGTACAATTCACGAATGGACCTTGGTCTGTCTGGGGATCGTATCCAAACAAACAACTATTGTGAGGTTACGGATCGTGAAGGAGGAATGCTGAACTAAGCAGTTGAATAGAGCTGTATGGTAAAGCTTGGTAGGGTGATACGAAGAGGGTATGAATAGAACTTCCGAGACATTCAGTAAATATAATGGACTCAAGCTTTCTGAAGGAGAAAAAAACTAGTTATATATGTATAGGAACCATTCCTAGTGGGACGAATTTAGAAATAAACCAGGGTATGGGCCCAGATCCCAGTGTGGCGACGTTATCATGGTGTAAGTATGTCTTGACTACCAGTAGACCCCCAAGCTAGCTGAGTGTAAGACAGAATCATGCATATGCCATAAGTTCCAACATATCTTGTGATGAGCGCTAAGAATAATTAATATTAGAGGTAGGGCTTATCCCTCACTGTCTACAAGAGCAAAATTTAAAGTCAAACAAATGGAAATATGAAATGCAGCTAGTATCTTTATAGATTCTAGGAGTCCTCCATAGTCATTGACTCAGTTAGGACTATAATACAAATCTAATCTAATCTAATAATTAATGTTACAGAAAATAGATGTGGCGCTGTATTTTTTTTGATTCATTTTATTGTCCTGTCTGAGTCTTTGAATATGTAGGACATGCAGGTCCTCTCTGCCTACAGGCCAAGGATACCTATACCAGTAGTAAATCCTATCCTATGCCTCCCGTACAGCTCCCCTCACAAGCCCTAATTTGATCATACACTTAGAGGAGCCCTTTGCCCTTCGTTATCTCCCCTCTCAAGCCAACGAAACGATGGCCATTTGCGGGTGTATGGCAGCCAGGAAAAATTGCAAAAACCACTGGGTGCGGAGCTCTCCTAATACCGACATTAGGACTAAATCCGAAGACATGGTGACCCTTCTGAAGCGTTCGAAGAGGCCGGCCAGCTGGGCGCTGCAGACTTGTGTGTACCTCGGGAAATTCGCACTCTGCCTTTCTAGCCTCCTTCCAACTCCTTCCCTAAGGTCGGGCTGAAATGTCAGAAATGCCTTGACGGAGCTTGATTGCTGTATCGTAGCTTAGCCCAACTTTTTATATGCCGTCCAGGGCGCTAGGGAGTGCCGTTGACTCATCAAAAAAAGAAGTCCTCCTGGCTAATATGCCGAAATCTCGGTCTTGGCGCCGACAAACGTTCCAAAGTTGAAAACCCCTCGAAAATGTCAGTCCCAGCATCATCTTCAAAGACCTGTTCCCCCTCTCGCTCCACATCTCGGCTGCCTTTCCTTCCTCAAGATGTATAACCCCATTGGAGCAACAGTCCTCCACAAACCATGACCCAAGCTTTGTATATTATGACTTGATTTCCTCCTTGCGGGTATACGCGGCGTCGTAAATTTGTAGTCGGTGATGGCCGGTAATTTGTGGGGCAAGCTCCTGTTTGCAATTGGAGTATCTTCTTTATTGGTCGTCGAGGCGAGATGATGCGTGGTTGAAAGGAGGTTGAGGACTCTGATGAGAATGTTAAGAAAGGCATTGTCGAGAAGTCGTCAAATGGAGATATCCTTGGGGTTGCTTTCGACTTCGATTCGGATGCGATTCTTCTTAGCTATCCCAGATATACAGAGCATACTGAGCGATTACACCGGCACCACTGGAAGGTGAAGAATTCGTCTTTGCCGGCTGTGGATAATGATAAAATAGCATATATTTTATGACAAAATGTACTTTCGCAGATCTTCAGGATACGCTACTAGTATGGGAGCTCTCGATCTATAAGTACATCAATTCACTCCTTTCACTTAATCAAATTCTTACTTCATCAGTCTACCTCTTACCTTATCTACATTTTTCTGACGGTATATCAAAATGCAAGTCTTTACTCACACAGCGATTGCATTATGTCTCTCAACTTAGATATTGCAGCACATCTTGCTAAAAACCTCTGGATAAAGTATTACAATCATTCCGCAGAGCATACAGTTCATGTTACAACACTCCATGCGATCGAATATTCGGCAATCCCAAAAATTCTATCGGACTTCGGGATCCTCTTGAAATCCTCATTCGTCAGCTCATTGCTTATGTTAGTAGAAGTTTCGATACACTAACTGAGGTTGAAAATCTTCTCTCAAGACTGAACACCATATCTAGCTGGATGGATTCTATGGAATTTGACATGACCCCTTTTGAACCAGTGGCCAATTTAATCCTAAACCACGCGACAGACCTTGAAATTTGGTACTCACTCATGCAGCTTGTCGATGAACTTGTAATAATCATGTCAACAACTGATGAACAGCTCGACGAGCTAGCTACTGAATCTATTTACCGACGAGTAGTAGAATCACATGAAGGGGTACAAATGAACATGGAGGATCTGAAGCAAGCAATGGGCGGAGAGTTGGAAGGCTTGGTGTTTGTGAACGTCACTGGCTTTTGGGACAAATACTTTGAGTCGAAATGGATAAAGGCCGAGCGTGACGGCTTTACCAAGAAATTTGTGGAACTATCAGCAGAACTCAAGTTTAATTTTCCCGCCATCGCGACTGAAGATGCGGTATGGAAATGGATGCAGGTGATCGAACTTGATCTTTTCAAAGCTTGCCAAACATCCGCAGACTCTGCCAATAGTGACAATGGGAGTACCCCAGAAGAACGGTTTGGATTAGCTTTTATCGGAGCTCAATTTCACACGCTCGCTGCCGGAAAAATAATTGGAAACCAGTCAAAGCGACAGGTGGATTATTTCATAAAAAATCGAAACCTTCCAATTGAGGATCAGTACCACCAGCGTGATATTCTTGTGGCAGGTGAACTTACGGTATCTTCTTCGAAAGTCTCCCGGGAAAAGTTTCTTCAGCTCAGTGTATACATGCGGGAAGTGTTCATGGCTCAGCCTCTTCGTCGGTTTGTCCACGGATTCATTCTCTTCGAGAAAGACCTGCAACTCTGGGTATATGACCGATCGGGACAGTATTCTTGTTCGTACATCGATATTGGCAAATCACCAGAGAAGCTCGTGCATGTCTTGGTGACATACATGTTGATGAACGACGAGGAACTCGGTCTCGACCCCAAAGTCAAATATGAAAGTGAAGATATGATAGTTCATCTTCAGGTGCCTGGGTCGAAGGAATTACGGAAGTTCACCTTGGATCCCGTCCCAATCTTTCAACAGAAGGCATACCTTTTTAGGGGAACCAGTTGTTACAGAGATAGAGACCTCACCTGTGTGGTCACATTCTCGTGGAGAATTTGTGATGGGCTCTCAGAGATTGAGCTTCTTGAGATGGCGGATAATATAACGGGCATGGCACTGATACTTGGATCACTTGATCTGGTAAAAATCAGCAAGCTCCGTGATGGTCTGCTATTCACCAAGACCATGGTCAAGGACACTTGTCCAACTGAGAAGGTTTTGACCACGCCCCATGACTTGAGCAGAGAGACCACAGGGATTCCGAGAGAAAGCGTGAATAACCAACTGAGCCGAAAGGGAAAGAGGGAGGCACTTCAAGCTGAAAAGGAAATGGCTTGATTAATTAAAAAAGCACGATCAAAGCAAGAATGTAGGCAAATCATTCATTTGCTGTCGAATATCCTACTTACTACGACTCAGATACAACCGATAGGGGGCCAATAATTGTGGAAGATCTTGCTCGATCAGATAATAATTCTGTGGGCGAGAAAAGGAAAACCGTTGGTGATGCCGAAGTAAACGATAGAATGAAGAGAATTTAACTGTCAAGTAACGCCGGCTTAGCTGCAACCAGTAATACGGCAGGACCAAGTACGCTTCCTGTAACGGCTCCAAATCCACCAAAGTCAAGTGCCAATGTCAGATCTAATAGGTCGAAAGCTGGAAAATAGTCTCTCACGAAGCCGGTAAAAATGGTCAATACTGAAGTCATAATTCCACGTGACCGTCAATTTACCGCTGCCGGGATCTCGCCGTACGGACGCCCGATTGATAAGTTTAGATTGGCACTAGAACTTATCGTCGCGATGAGCGATGCCATCAAAGTGCACCGGTCATTAGTGATGGACGCCAAGATATTACATCGTGATATCTCGGTGAATAACATTCTATTGACTGGCATCAAGAATACTGACAAGCTCGGTGGCGTCTTGATAGATCTGGACTTGGCAACCTTGATGAGTGATGGAAATTTTCAGGAAAAGGCCCAAGTGATGACAGGCACGATGCAATTCATCGCACTAGACATTCTGGAAAACAGTTTTGCAACAACGGGTACAGTCTTCACTCATAGTTATCGACATGAACTTGAATCTTTCATGTATGTTTTAATTTGGGTTTGCATTAACTGTGGAAGGAAAATAGGCACTAACCTACACAAAACTTTCCTTACCAAACGGTATACAGCGACCACGAAAGAAATACACTCGCAAAAGAAACTCTTCATAAAGGTAGACAGACTCGATGAGATCTTGTTCAAATTCTCGCCGATGTTTAAAGATGTCAAGGGTCTCGTTGAGGAATTCAGGGACCTATTATTTTTTTTCAAAAATAAAGATACGAACAGGAAGCCTAGAGGATCCCAACAAACTGTACGAACCCATCATTGCGGCTTTTGATAGAGCTATCGACTCATTGAAAGTGGAAGTGAGAGAATTCTGTTATACTTTTAATCATTAATTTTTCCTGCTTCTGAAAAGATAGTGAAGTAACGCATCTGAAACTTTCAAACAAGAATCCACGATTCTTGTTGCAGAAAATAGCCTGTCTAATAGATCACAAGCAATACAGCCTGAAAATCCGAGATCTATTGAACCTGTATCATAAAAGTAAACCTCAGTAACTAACGCGATAAATGAAAAATAATCGCGTAAGTAGTTTGATGATCACTCTATGTAGTGAAGTATCATGATAGCAAATGACTAACTTATGAGGTATAGAAAATACACCAACAAGAGTATGGCCCAAAAGGTAAATGATAAGTGTGATGGAATACTGTTACGGGCTACGCTTGGTCCTGATAAGAAGGAAAAGTTGGCTGTTTAGACTAATGACTTCCGGCCCTAGACGAAATGGTCTAGGCAAGGTATTAAGACTTATAGAGTTGAATTCCAGACCCCTTAAACAGCTAGACTCACGATCTACTATCATGGGGTGTAAGACATCAAGTGTGTAGACTTTGTCGAGGTTTAGGAGATATAAAAGGGCCTTCCCTCTAAGATTAGTTGATTTCTCTTGAATGTAAAAAAGAGACAGTACTTGGACTTCATTCACTTAATTCATCGAGTGGTCGTAGCCCATCACAAATAGTATGTGATAACCTGTCAGTTGTTACTCACAACTTTGACTAATACCTCAGAACTAGATAAAAGGAAAGACCGGTAATTCTTGGTGTCTCTAAATAAGAGTGTATTTGTTTGAGTAGTAGGAAGAAGTGCCCATTGTATTATTTTGTCTTTATTATCGTATCGCTAGTTATGTTTTCGCCATATTAGATTGTTAAAAACTTTTGCAGTCTGGAAAGAATTGAAGTAGGATTTTAATGTTTACATACATTTGTGAAGATGAAGGTGTTATTTTAGTCCTGCAAAAACTCAACATTAAAAAGCAGTGTCTACAATGAATCACAATATTTAAGCTAGAATTGCAAATATGGAGGATATTTAAAGCAGAAGTTCCCATTTTCATGAATAAAGTCTAATTCCTCCAAAGTTTAATTTCTTATCACCTGAAACTGCATTAGGAGCATTTGCATGAAACAAATAATGATCAGTTCATAAGATGGTGTCAAAGTGCTACCTTGTATCCACTCAATTTTCTAGTTCGTGTTGGAAAAATTACTCTGTAGAATATTATATGTCTGCAAGATATTGAAGTAACGAAGTCTCAATATCCTACAGATACGGGAACATGGGACTTGTGCATACGTCTATTGATGAGTTCCCAATTGTCTTAGCTACCCGTCAAACTTAGTACTGAACTGTCTTCTCTTATCTACCTTTATGAGCCAAAGTATACTGCAAGATATGATTATCCAAACTCGGGAAATGTGTAGATAGATTCGATCTTGTCGGGATTCTCAGACGAGATAGTTAACGAGTGAGTCTTTAAACTCGAAAGCTGCAATTTCATATATTTTATAGTGTAGAACCAAAAGACAATGTTCCGGAGTAATCACAGCGGCAGATATGTCGGAGGTGGATTTGACAAAGATAATCTCTTCCGGTTCAATAAAGATGTGGATGAGCAAATACCCCTCGTCTGGCTCGCGTTCCGAGCTTTTTTGAGAAAAGTTATCTCGTATTCAGTATGAAATGATACCTTGGTTCGCTTTTTTGGATAGAGGTCTTGAAGAATATTAGCATGAAATCTGCTGGTAACTACTAGGCCGACTAATAATCTCTCTTGGTGATTGTGCTGGATAGAATTTCGGAACAAAAAAGGATTGGAGTGTTGTAAAAAGTGTTGTCTGAGCAATATATTGTCTTTGTGCCAGATATATATTAAATCCATTCGTGTAATGAACATTAAACCAAACTAAGCGTGTTATTAAAGCGCGGGCGGCAAAGAGTGAAAATTGTTATTGAGACATGATGCAGAGCTTAGTCTCTAGCGGTATAACAGATGTATCTGGAGATAAAGCTACTATTCTCAGTTTTTCCAAACAACTCATCAGTTGTCTGTAGATTTGTTGATACCTGTTACGGTTTGACCGCTGATTGAGCTTAGGTGGATAGCTAAGCGTTCTAATGAGAATGTTAACGATGAGGCTCCAATCGGATAACGAAATGTATCTGTGATTCTGCTCAGTAGATTTTGGAAGGCAAAGGCTGAACATCTACCCGCGGTATCTTCGATGAACTTGAGGATGAAATATTGTTCCAGAGCCAAGTTCAGTCAAATTCCGCAATACCGAACAAGTTGGCTCCCGAGGTAATGATCTAAAGAACTCCACCACGTCAAAATTTCACTCCCAAGGAGATCGAATCCCATCTAAGTCTCACAAAGTCTGCATGTACGACCTGAATATACTCATTCTCATGACCACATCTCATGTTGACTTTCTCTGGCCCCAACTGGCAGCCAAATACACGTCCACGCTGATATTTACACTCGACGGAGGAATCAAAGCGTGGCGCAAAAATATGGGGGACAGTTCCTTGGGATGGACGCGAGAGAGATCACGACAAGCCTACAAGATAATGCAGAGAATGGGTACAATCTCGTCGCGCGTGAAATTTTGAATATGGCGACAAGTTTTTACAAATTGAGCTTTGTGCGTGCCATGACTTCGCTCGCGAGAGTGCAGCTGACACTGTAAAAACACGCAAACGATGGAAGGTGCCGTGGTCAGCCTCCTGGTGGTATTCTCCGGTATGATTTGAGTAGCCTGGGCACCTACTCCACTTGGGAAGGAGACACCTCAGACTACATTTCGCGCGGAGAAAATTCAGTGGATGACGAAGGCATGTGTGGAGAACCCAGGGTTTTTGAGACGTTCCCCTGGGTGTGTATTCACGGATGAGGGCTGACTTGGGGTGAAGAAAACGTCGCCATAACTTCGCAGTGGCACTTGCAAATGAAGTCCGAGGCATGAGTGCTCTTACTGTAAATTGAGTCATCTTTTCTACATATTTTCTCTGATATTGTGTCATAGCTAGATAGCTGCATACGCAATTAAAATCTGATGCAAAAAAATTTTGAGCAATGTAATAACAGATGCTGAACGATTTGCTTTTCTCTCCCACAAAAATTACATACACTATCTTGGACTTTCCCGATGATGTGCAGGTAGATCCTTGTATTGCCAACACCAAGTCTTGCCTGGAAATATTTACATTCTGTCTCTCTCCTGTATCCCTGAAATTTTGAAGTTTTTGTGTTTAAATTGGGATGGTTTGATTTGATTGTGCCTGGAGCCTGTAATATTTTCCGAGTCCTTTTGCCTTTCGGCCTTCCTCCTCATGCCATAATTCCAGGTCCCAATCTCTCTGCCATGCCGGTATAATCCATTCTCTAGCTTTCTGCTTGATAAAAGAATGAGATGTAAACTTATCCCTTTTCAGAAGTGAGTTTTTGCCACCCCCTTTTGCTAATATATCAGCAACACACCTTTTGTTATACTGTCCTAATTTCAGGGAAAAAATAAACTGATGTTTTCAAGGAATAGAGCCAAGAACACTTCCAATACTTTTTCGAACAGAGATAGGAAAGAATGCTCTTCTTAAATATTTGGACACGTCCAAGCGCATGGTAGCACACAAAGGATATTAAAATAGGAAACGCCAATTGGAAATTAACAAGTAATTGAGTAAATTATATGTAAGGAAGGAGTTAGGGGGATATAGATTATGTAAATAATGTGTCATAGCTAAATAGCTGAATATACTCTGATAAAAAAAAGATCGTGACAGGAACCTTGACAAAATGGAGGGCGCGTGCGTCCACAACACTCTATATCTCCATTTCCAACAGTATTTGCGTATAAGATCCAGATTAAGAGTGTCTCTTACATTAAAAGAGTTATCCAATATTTATGAACAGCACTAATCAACTATTTAAAAAAATGAGTTACAGCTAGGTAGCGAAATGAACGTTAAATAGTACAAAAAATAGCTGAATTGAATTAAATTTTGAGTGGTTTGTTTATTGTACTACTTGAGTCTTCGACTATCTAGCACATTGGGCTCCTCTCTGGCCCAGGCCACACCTTGTACAGTGCTCCTGTCCTCTCTTGTTACTTGTAAGATCATTGATATATTGCCCATGATGAATAGCCATTCAGCTCAGTATTTACCCGTGGAATTCAGCCCCCTTTTCCACGGAACCTTCTACCCAAAAAAAAAAAAAAAAAATGGTAGCAATGGAAACTGCGTGCGCGGGAAAAAGTCTCAAAAAACCTGCAGCCCCAGCCAGGCGAGGCCTAGACACCGGGACCACATGAGGTGCGCATATTCATCTATATCTCCCTTCTTTGTAGCATTCGAGGCCATCTTGATCCAATCCACCATCTCCGTATCGGGTGCTGGGTTCGCTCCGGAAACTCATCGGATGGCTTTTCCTCCATGATCAAGGGTTGGTGACGAGAAGGGCTTCGACCCTAACGTCTGATCTGGTCGTGGTTAGCTTCATGACAATGGTGATAGGGGGATGTGATGAGAAATAAAGACGATACAGACCGCGAAGGCGATTGGGAATTCTCATCGAAGGGAGGACTTTGTTACTAAATCTCGGCTCTGCAGACTCTACAGTGAGAACTGGAGGTTCGCAGGAGACACCACTGACAGGTGTTAAGAATAGTCCCCCTGTGTACCCATGTAGATACAAGTATAAGTCGATGATGTAGTTTGGGCTTAACTTATAAACTTGTTCAAACACCGGATTGATTCGGATTGAGCTGCGCTTACAGGGTAAAAACAGGTTCTGTTTGTTTCTTGCAAGTATTTATGGATATTTTCAGGATCAAGATAGCTGATCCCATAAAAAACTACCTTTGGTTCCGCCTCAGCCTACTACAACTGTCCTGGTCCTCAGCCTAACTTCCAAGAGTAAATACGGTTTTGTATCAAATAAGGTAAAAAAGAAATTTTAATTCTTGTCATCTATCTAGTAACCGTCACATGGCTTCCGTGTGATAAAATTACCTGACCAACTAATGTGGCAGCTGATATCTCGAGCCGAGATATTCTGTTGAGCGAATAATTAGACACGGCATGAATGATTTGAGGTAAAATATATTGATCTGTGCTTAGATCTGTAGAATTTCATGTCTATCTGAATTCATTTATTTGTAGCTTATCCTTGTGGTGCCAAAACAGAGACTATTAATATTAGGGTGAAACCCTCAATGTCCATTGGAAAATATTGAAAATGAAGTACAATTTAAAACAAATGAATTTTGGTGGCGTTTTGTATGGTTTTAGTAGTCCTTCATAGTCATAGACTCAGTAGGGACGTAAATTAAATTCTATTCTATTCTATTCTATTGTGGTGCCAAAATTATCTAGCCTCTTACACGTTCCACAACCGTCGATAATAGCCCAGGAAGTCTAATGTTTAAGTACATCCAGGTCATAAACCCTTCTGAAATCCGAATTTCCTTAAGCTAGCTCTGACATTATCTATCCCGGACGTGTATTCAACTATTTCTAGTTCTTCGAATTCATGAACTCAGTAGGGGCTGAAATCAAAATTTAATTGGGGGACTATTCTCAACACCTGTCAGTGGTGTCCCCTACGAACCTCCAGCTCTCACTGTAGAGTCTGCAGAGCCGAGATTTAGTAACAAAGTCCTCCCTTCGATGAGAATTCCCAATCGCCTTCGCGGTCTGTATCGTCTTTATTTCTCATCACATCCCCCTATCACCATTGTCATGAAGCTAACCACGACCAGATCAGACGTTAGGGTCGAAGCCCTTCTCGTCACCAACCCTTGATCATGGAGGAAAAGCCATCCGATGAGTTTCCGGAGCGAACCCAGCACCCGATACGGAGATGGTGGATTGGATCAAGATGGCCTCGAATGCTACAAAGAAGGGAGATATAGATGAATATGCGCACCTCATGTGGTCCCGGTGTCTAGGCCTCGCCTGGCTGGGGCTGCAGGTTTTTTGAGACTTTTTCCCGCGCACGCAGTTTCCATTGCTACCATTTTTTTTATTTTTTTTTTTGGGTAGAAGGTTCCGTGGAAAAGGGGGCTGAATTCCACGGGTAAATACTGAGCTGAATGGCTATTCATCACGGGCAATATATCAATGATCTTACAAGTAACATGAGAGGCAAGTAGCAATGTGTCAGATAGTCTATGACTCAAGTAGTATAATAAACACAATCACACATACATGATGCGCGAGATACCCTGAGATCAAAAACTCATTCGACTTCTTCATCAATTAGTGACAGATGCTGGACATAAACAACCCTGATATTGATAAAACAATCGAAGATTATCTACTTAACTAACGATACTTCAGATTGAAGTGGCGGCAAGCTAGATAGTAGGTAAGGCTGTAGAAGTGTATACATCGCTTGATAAGTTGGCTGTCCTCGCAAAACATTACTATTCACATATTATCTTGATAAAATAGCAGGGGCGATCCTTGTTATTAATTCGTTAAATTTCCTTCGCTATGTTGGATTAGTTGCAGATCACTCCTCTTTATTTCCAACCTTTCCCAGATAGTCTGCTGTTAAAATACAAAACTTACGTCATTAGCTTGATCTCTGAAATACGTAGAGGCTCTTTCACTCGCAACTGATGTATCAAGTTTCCCCTACTGTCAGCAGAAAATTCGAGCCATCCTGATTGAGTAGCTGTGAACTGCAAACTATTTCCATAGATGAAGTATCCACTTACAGATTAAGATGCACCAATCGATCTCCCCTCGTAGCTCGGCAGATACGCCTCACCTTAGAGTATCTAGACCTGTTGCTGCTTGTTCGAGATGTAGGAGCTTATAAGAGGTCTAAACTTTTCAAGCTACTGACAGTCCATTCAGGTCGCCGAGCTAAAATAAAAGTTAGTATTTCCAATCTCTGTTAGAAATACTGATAATTGGGTAGTGTGATGGAAAGCTTCCTGCATGCTCTGCTTGTAAGTAGAGTTATATTAAAAGAAATTTATTTAATATTTTAGGCGAAAGAGCTGGTCGAGCCGACGAATGCTTCAGTCCCAACGAGAAATATGCTAAAGCCAGTGAGAGAAGGTTAGGCAGTGTGGCATTCAGAGTTGATCGGTATGCTGACCGTGGGAAGCTATGTCGCATCTCTTGAATCCCGAATTGAGAGACTAGAGCAACAAATTGCATTCGCTGGTGCTAGAAAAGCTTCTGTTGCGATGCATGATATCAATAAAGTAGCGAAATCTCCTTGTTCCAAAAATTCATTTGCTGCTATTCGGGCAGCTTTGCAAGAAAAGGCAGCTCAAAAGAGAGAAACGGCAGATGTAAATGAACTCATATCAGACTTCGGGTTTTTGTAAGTTTTTTCTATCATTTCAACTATCTACTGAAGTAACTCCAGGTCAGTTAATGCTACAACGCGTGGCTTCGACGTACCATCTACGAAGATGACGTTTGCCCGCCTCATTTTGGCCGCTTCAAATAATGAACCAATTCCTAGATATCAACCATTTAGACTACCATCTAAGACAGCCACAATGCCACTGCTAAAATACTACTTAGATACAGTATTTGTGCTCCTACCATTATTCCCAGAAGCAGATTTATTGACAGTATTTGACGCAATGTACCAAGAAAATGGGCAATCGGTCACCGATTTTGAATATTGGTTGTTTTGTATGGTGCTCGCAATAGGGTCATCTGGTCAATCACGAAGCAACAAGGATAAGTTTTATATTGACGGCGTCCTATGGGTCGGAAGAGCGTTACAATTCGCCGATAGAGTCCTCGTTCCGGGATTTATAAGCCAGATACAAGCACTAGCCTTGCTAGTGCAGTATGCTATGCTAGATCCTGTACATTTTGACAGTTGGATTCTGGCTGGTTTCGCTTGCCGCGCTGCAATAGATCTGGGATTCCATCAAGATCCCTTGAATCAAGATCAGACAGATCTCAAAGTTTCTAACTTGAGGAGAGCTATATTTTATTGTGTTTATTCGCTTGACAGGCAAGTTAATTTTGCTAGTTATATTTTAAGCTAATTGATTTTAGATCAATAAGTATGGTGCACGCTCGCTCCTTTTCATTTACAGACGACTCAGCAAGTGTCACTATTCCTTCCCTTGCGTCTTTAATGCCTCCTCCAAACTCCCAACCACTCCAATCAGAGCCCAATACTTTACAGGTGGCCATAGAACTATTCAAACTACGTCTGATCCAATCATCCTGGTACCAAGAGTTGTTTCAGTCCGGCCGAGAACCATTTTCAAGCTCCCCCACATACGTGTGGGAAAAGTGCCAAGAAATGCAACAATGGGCCCAATCGTTACCAAAAGACTTACCCTCCTCTCTCAAGCTTTTATTGGATCTTGAGCTTTCTTACAGCTATGTATACTGTCTAGCACCCTCATTTCGAGTTAAAAATGTGTCTGCGCGCGGAAAGTTTTTAATTTTTGAACACAGCATAGAATACATTGAAAGAATTTTTAAAATAGCCCAAATGGCTAACAACATTATATTTTATACGTATCATGACGCATTAAGGGTATTCTTTGTGGGAAGTCAATTTGTATCTGTACTACATGATGATCAAGATTGGCTATTAAACACGGAGTTGCATGGCGCTCGGCAAGACACAGAGAATTTCCTACAGCCGTCTCTCCCCCAGAGCTGTGGAATTGATAACTTTGGTCGGAGTCTAGGCTGCATTTCTCACATAAAAAAGACATTGAAAATTTTTGGGAATAGGTGGGAGGACTCGAGGGTCCTCCTTTCCTCATTCGAAGCACGTGTTGAAAACCTGACAAAAGAACTGTACCGAAGAAGGATTTCTCTAAAAGCTTCTTGCAGGACCTAATTAAATATAATATGCTTTATCAATACAACAGGCGTATGTGGCAATAAAAACAAAAATAAGTAGATATTTAGGTTAAATGGTTTCAAAGATGAGCGTATGGAGTCCGAAAAAAGCTGATATCAACAGTCACGCTGCTTGCCTTGTAAAAGCCGAGAAAAAGATGACGATTATTTTGTGTCACTCGATCGAAGTGAACTGACACAAATTTTAAAATTTCATTACATGCTCCACTTTAATTATTAGACCCATCACTTCTCGATAAGAAGCTACTCTTTGACACCTAGTTTATATGATCACTCGTGGTTGAGTATAAAAATTACAATTACAATTGGAAGACAATGTGGCTTTTTCAAAACACAACCTTACCTATTTTTGTATTCCAATATTGGTTTCTCGCTGTATTAGGTTTGTCGGCTTGCATACGACTTTTTCCGAATCCAGTTCATTACTTCTACCAGTTGGTGTTTCCTGTGAATATCAAGATCCGGATAGATTTTAAAAGTGACTCCATGATGGGTGCCACCGGCGACAAGCCAATTTTATGCATAGACTCCTTGAAAGGGATCATGCTTCATTTTCAGTTGTTTTTGACAATGCAATTGGAATTTCTATGCATTGTTTTGAATTTTTGATAGAAGGTCTTGCGTCACTTTGGCATGGAAGTTATAAACACAAAGTCATGACTACCATGGTCAACGGCTGCCTTTTGAGTATATCTAAACATTGTGGCTAGTCTTCAACATCGGAAACAAGTTATACCAATTATTTTGTGCAAAACTGATTTCGTGATTTGTTTTGCGCTCTTGTACGAAACTAAGACTCCAAGCTCTAGGTATTACTTGGATAGATTAAAGCTGAATTCTCTAATTTTCTCGCTACTTCTCTTCGTCTGATAATCTACCCTTGGTTGGACTTGGAGCGAAAGTAGCCCTATCTTAACCCATGCCTCAGCCATTAGAGCACAAGTATAAATACTTCCACTGACATGCTGCGTCAGCCCAAATAGGGCGATGCTAAATAGTCATATCTATTGTACTGGATTAGAATCATGTTGTGACTGGCAGTCACGTTAAGTCTTGTAATTAATGACCCTACTATTGATTTCGCGAATCCTTCAGAGGTGGGTCGGGATCCGCAATGCAATCCTCTTCAGTCAGAGGTTGATCAGAGTCATGGCTTTTCGAGACATGGTTTAGCCTGCGAATGATCGCGCAGGTTGTACGAGTGAAATTATTGTTAGCGATATTCGAAATAGCAACTGTCTGGCCAAAGAGAGTTCCATTAAAAGCTTTCTAACGTAATGTAGGGCCATGAATCCCGTTTTATACTATGTATTGTGTGGGTGCAACACTGCTGATCCTCGCTAACTCCCTTGCGCTTAATTTTGGCGGCCAAATCCTACGATAATTTCGGTGAAGTTTTCTTGTAGTGGCCATGTGTTATCTCGATCATAAAGCTTGACCGTAGTAAGAGTTGATAAATTTCGCCAGCGGTGTAAGAAAAAGAGCGATATGAGCGAAATTTGGATATTTAAACGCTTAATAAGCAGATTAAGCATAGCACTGGGATAGGTAAGGTAGGAACAAAATTGGAGCAAAAATGTGGGGAAGGCCAAGCGATAAGGCGCGGCGGGTCGAGGAAATTCGGCGCTGAGCAGCAGGCTGCGATGATACTAGCGATAGCCAACAGGGGGCGAAAGGATAGAATTTTCAACATAGCTAGGCAAACAGCGAAATCTTGTGGTGTATTTCCAACGTCGAAAATGAGAAATTATCCTGAAATCAAAACCAGTGTAGAAGTGACCCTTGAAATCGGGATAAAGATTTCTCTTTGATGACCCCAGAGATGCCCTTCAAACAGCTCCCTCGACACCATCAAGAACTCGCCTAGCAGCGTCCAAGCGTCTACGCCATAGACGTATATCAATGCTTGTTCGTGCCTCCTGCAGGCCGAGGACACATTTACCAAGACTCACTACAAGACGCTTAACGAGAACCTGATCGTCTATTGCAAGCATATCCACAGGTGACTCTTGACAGGGCTTCGTAGCTTTCTGGGGTCGATTAATGTTGGCTTCTGATACAAGTTGCGAGGGTGCAAGTGAAGATACCTGGTCAATAGGATGAGAGTTTGGTGATGCGATGTCGGAATTCTTCAAAGGTGGGAAATTCTTTGTGGAATGACTTGACTTGAAAGTCACGACAGAGTCAAACGATTCAATAGATGATCTTCGACTAAGGTACTGGTTGCATTTGTCCCCATAGCCAGGAGTAAAGGGACTCCCAGTCTTCGAAAAATTAGGTCTTGTATTTTCATGGTCAAAAGTTGAATTTAGACTTGTAAGATCTCTTTGTGCTTGAGTCTGTGTTGACCATTCCGTAGAATAATCACCAGTATCACCTAGACTTGAGGATGGAGAGAAAACTACTTCATTTGCAGTTGAAAATGATTCTAGAGTCGAAATACTTTCGGTACTTGCTGACCTTCGATAAGGTTGTGATTTCCGAGATTTTGATGGCCACTTTCTTTTTTGAGGAGAGTAGCAGCGGGCTGTTTCAGCAGAATCTTGCGAACTAACACTTTCTCGCCTCTCTTGGCTGATTGTTCCCATTGCACTGTGTAAGAAAAAATGTTCATAGTCAAAAGCATCTTCTCGATCTTCATGTGAGACCATAGTGTCATGGTAAATGGAAGAGTTGCTTTCATCACAGTCATCATCCTCATCTTTCTCCTTGATTACTGTTTGATTAGGGCTGTCAATTTCAACTTCGGTGACTTGAGCGCTATTATCTTCTGTTATATCACTAGGTTCTTTTTGGTTGGCTTCATTTGCTTCTGGTTCTTGATAATCCTCTATACCATCGAAGGAATTTCTAAGACTTGAACGGCTCAGATTTGATCTAGAACCTCTTGTGGTAGTATCTTCGCCTGACTCCACCGGGCTTTGATTTGCCGAATCGCAGGATTGCGATTTTAGACTGGATGATCGTTGACTAGGGAAATTTTTATCCATAGCATACCATTTATCAGCTATGGCTCCCGAGTCTGAATTTTTCAGTGATTGTAAGCTACGGCGTCGCATAGTATCATCTCTAGTTCGATCCCGTAAAATAGACAATCTTCCCTTGAGCCCCTGCATCTGAGTTTGAAGATCTCTCATTTGAAGTGAAGATGCTGAGCGAGGAAAATCTTTGCTTTCCAAATTATGATTTAATTCTTCTCCTGAAGTAGATTTGCGCACAGTCCGGTCAGTATCAGAGCCGGGTATTTCGCTATTCCGACTAGGAGAGTCTGTGCGAGATGCTGTTTTAACTGCTAATGATCGAAGGGGACGCGGTATTCCTTGCCATCCGTCTAGCTCATGTGCTGATGTGCTGGTAAACGATGATGATTTGACTATACTTCTTGATGATGAGTCGATAGAACTGTTTGCTTTACTCGGGACTTTCGTGAAAGATAATTTTTCTCTGCTATCCTCATTTTTTATCGACCTCTCGCCGGTCATATCATATTTTGCACGCAATTTCCAACTCATTGAGTCTACGACACGAGGATTTTGAAAACTGTCTGGTGAAGGCGAAGGGTTTGAGAGTGAGTAAGAACTGCTACTGTGACCTGAATGTGAGGTATTCGGTCTAATTGGTACAGAAATGCGAGCACGATTGAGATTATCCTCCATTGTCTGCCCTAGGGTCAGCATATAATTCAATAGTATAATTATTAGGTCTCACGTGAAGGCGTTTTTTTGCACTTAAGAGAATTTGTTCTGCCTTCCTACTCAGAGCCAACGAAGGAAGACCGTACTCGTTAGAAATTTGTGATTGATATGATACCATTTCCTCGTCAGAATCGGCAACACTTTCTTCATCATCTCCCAAGAAAACACTATCGTCCACGCTTGCTGTGTCAGTGAGATCCTTGAACATTTCGGCACTTTGCTCTCTCGATATCTCAGTACTCGTAGAATCAAGTGAGATGTTTCTCTGATGCCTTTCGCTCTTGAATCGTCTTGTCAATGCATCTTTTCCCGTGGTTTGGCCCAACCGATACGCAACATCATTTGTTGGTAGCTTTAAAGCCCTCTTCTCTGTCAGATCTGAAAATTTTCCTCCAGGTGTCCCCTCGACTTCTGTCACCTCTCCAATATCGGAGAGCATCGTACCATTTCCGTACATGAATGACGTCCTAAGACTCATCGCGCTCGAGTCGGAGAGCGCGAACCCGCCGCTATATTGATTATCGTTTAGGTTTTCAGTCCATCTACCCGCAAGGGAAAGCTCGTCATTTTCTTTGAATGGCAAGATCATATCAGGGTTCGTGAGAGTAGGACTGGTCGATAATGGGACTACTTCCATGGTGATTACTGTAGTCGTGTTGCTAAGCTGTGGGTGTATGCTGGTCGTAAAAGGATATTTGAAGTGATGTCTTTATCCTTGTCATACACAAGGCAATGCCGTATCAGAGTATTCGATAACGGAAAAAATGGGCCTCGAGTGCAGGTACGCCAAGCTGTTCGTTGTGTTAGTTGTGTGTGGACAGGCAAGAGGGGTGCGGTGGGGAATAACAACATGTCTTTGTTTACTTGACTAAATTAGGTTAGGCTAAGTCGAAAAATTTGAACCTGATTACAGGAAAGCGGACGCAGCCGTTAATCGAGCCAAAAGATAGTCTGGAAAGTTTATCTACACGGACTGCCCCGAATAAATCTTATACTACGGTAATAGTTATAATTTATATAAGAAATGTCTCAACAATTGGGTTCTTGGCTCACTAACAACGCATTTTTGCTTCATTTCATAAAATTCATCTACGGTAATAATGCGCGGATCACAGCTGGGCTCATTCAGACTCAAGCATTAAGCTCATTAAAGTTAAAGCAACCTGTATCTAGCAAGCGATATACAAGGGCCGAATCCAAGACCACAAGGTATCTTTAGCATAACAGATGACTGAATTGAGCGGAAAATATGTACTGTTTCATGCCTGGCTTTGCATATTCAAGGGTACTGATGACAAATGCATGACAACGTGACTACGTGTCGACCCTAACAAATTAATTGGTCAACTTGAAATTGTAAATGCAACCACCAGCAAAGATTCGCTTCATGGGGTACGATCTTGTAAGAATCTCCTCTTTGGTAGTGATAATGAGCCAAAATTTTCTCTCAAATCTACTTGTTCTCATGCTAGCTTTCATGTACCTGAGTGATTTGTTTGTGAACTTCTCTCGTAGCCCGCACAATATCATTTCAGCTTCTATTTCATTGAGAATCACCATAGCTGATGACCTGCGATACTTCTTTCATTGGAGGATGGAATATTTGGAATTCAAATTTGATATCGTCGATCACCGGTGTTCCTGCGCAAATCATAGTATTGTAACGGCGGGAAAGTAACGGTCTCAGTTCAAAGGCATTTTCCCAGTCGCAGCCGTACCATGGTTCGCAAAAATAGAGGATCAGAACCTAGCTGATAATTTCAATGTGTGCTTTTTGATGCATAAGTATTCCATCTCACAGCTGACAACCAAAAATTATGTTGTGCTTTCTCTGCCTGAGTCAGGAGCCAGATGGAATTTTGGATACACAGAGGTCTCGATGCAGTTCCTGCAGGCGTTGTGACACCCACTCGACCTGGCTACTTCCGCAAATGAGTCTAGTAGTAGCGTGCAGCGATGTACCCTATTTAATTAAGCGTGCAAGGGCCGCGTGCTTGTGTATATCGCCCGGGAGGAGCCAAGTTACACTTGCTGCAAGAATGGTTGTTGTCTTTGGATTGTGATCTTAAAGCATGGCAGCTAAGAAATGTGACTAGTGTCCATTTTCTCCCTTGTCGAAAAACATTGGTTCGCTTGGCTATGGTGGTTTGACCCGATAAATTCAATTGCACACACAAAAATGGTTAGGTACGGTGATTAGATAGCTGCTTGTACTTCAGCAATACAGATTAGAAGATTAAATTAATGTGCATAGAAGGCACGCTCGGAAATTTGGTTCGAATGGATCTTCCGAACAACAGCACGGCCTAGCGGCTCGACATGTTTCAGATTATCGACAAGTGAAATGAACAGACGCCCTTGGTACGAGCATTTAGACCTAAGAATGATAAAAGTTATCATCCCTTATCCGAAGAATGCCGGGGTTAAGATTAGCGTTGTCTTCTGCTTGGGCTCTATATCTCACATCTAGATCTTTAACAACTTTGCTAAACGTGATAACGGACGCTCATTCATTCACCAGGAGATGCGCAGAAGCTAAGTGATCACTATTTCGTCACCTTTGTCTTCGGAATAAACATCCTCGGTTAACCTTATCTCCATGTGATCATAGATAATGATGATGAACGAAAGCGAGAAGATTTAATTAGATGGCTGATACGGATGCAATCAATGACAAGTTTGTTAGTAACATATCCCAAAGATGTGAACTGAACAAGCAGATGATGCAGTTTCCTTGCCTAATCGCAGCCTATTTCTTCTTTTACCATAATATCCTAGCACACGAACAAGGGAGCCTCTTCGCCCCCCCCCTCCCCCCAAATAACTAGCGTTACTCGCCCTTGCCCTTACTTGAAGTTAGCCGAGGGGTAACCGTCCGGCAATGCAGCCTAACCCTCAAGGATAAAAGCGTGCACCAGTCACTCGCACTTGGATGGCATATTTACCCATGCAAGCATGGCATGTCAGTTGTTTGAATCTGCTACTGCATAGAAGAAATCATGATTGATTTGAAATTTAGCATAGGCTACATTACATCACGTTAACGGTGACGGACGTACCTATCCCTAGGATTACAGGTTATTCGCAGCAGCGTCGATATCAAAAGCGGACATCGGTGAATGAACCGATACAGCAGGAGAAATGTACCTTAAGCAGTTCCTCTCCAAGAAGAAACCATACGCATAAAAAGCAATCGTATTCTAGCAGATGCTTAGCGACAATCAAGAACTACTAACCCAGTCTGATCCTCTAAATTTGGCACTCAGAGCAGTACAGCCGATGAAATTTAGGATTCTGAGGTAATGTTCAGATTCGAATATATATATATATATATATATAAATACAATCCACTTCTGTCCTATCTGAGCTTACAACTATGTAGGGTAGACTTGACCTGAACTTGCTTATGTCAACAGATTCGAAAATTTTCGGATTTTCACACTGGAAAGAAATTCAGGAAGACGGAAGCCAACAATAGCAATACTAACGACTTGATTGTTTCAGCAACCGAGACTGGGATTCTATTGTGGTTATGAATATATTGAGGGCGTTATAGAACTATCTTTAGAGTGATTCGAAGAGGTAAATAGATGAGATCGTAGATTTTTAAGATGATTAGAATCTTGATATTTGCGAATTTCAACTTGTCGACTACATATACAATGCATTTGATGCTGCCTCTATATATACATGTCAACTAATTCCTAGCACATGGGATCTAGCCATCTACAGTCTTCTATTTACTTCCATGTGATCTAATCCCAAGTTATTCCATCATATTTTATACCACTGTCTTTTATTCTATCTTGTTCCATTCCATTCATTACATAAGTATTATAGTGCACTGATCTGTGCAACGACATGCAGGGATACGCTAGTACAATGACTGGATCACAAGGGATTCAGAGATATTTGATCAAAGAATCAGGTCACTTAACGATAATCTGGTTGTATCTCTATGACTATAATCAGTCTATGACTTGGGGCGTTGATTGCGGCGCGTTCCGGACACGGAGGTTTCGCCCAGTACCATCGTCGGTTCTCACACCAAGATGCTCTTATGACTTGCACTTGTGGCGAGAAAAAGAGTCCAGACCACTTCTACCACTGCAATATAGGAAGAAGCCGGAGGGCAAGACTGACACCTGTACGTGGTGCCTTCTACGAACCTGGGA
Organism: Blumeria hordei DH14; assembly: GCA_900239735.1. Lineage (NCBI taxonomy): Eukaryota > Fungi > Ascomycota > Leotiomycetes > Helotiales > Erysiphaceae > Blumeria > Blumeria hordei. Next base: position 6,930,809 of record OENG01000023.1, read on the forward strand.
GTGAAATATTCTCCCAGAGCCAAGTTCAGTCAAATTTCGCAATACCGGACAAGTTGGCCCACGAGGCAATGATTCAAAATTCTCCGTCATGTCAAATCTTCGCTCCCAACGAGTTCGACTCCTACTTAAGTCTCATCAAGTTTACAAGTACGACCAAGTACATCCTCATTTCAATGACCACACCTCTCATCAACTATTCTCTGGCCTCAGCTAGCCGCCAAATACATGCCCACGCCGATATTTATACCCGACGGAGGAAGCAAAGCGTGGCGCACAAATCTGGGAGGCAGTTCTTTGAGACGGATGTGAGAGGGATTGGGACAAGTTTACAAGATGATACGGAGGATGGATACACTCTCGACGGGCGTGTGATTTTGAATTTTGGCAGAGTTTTACGAATTGAGCTGTGTGCGCGCCAAGACTTCGCTTGCGAGAGTGCAGCGGACACTATAACAACACGCAAACGATAGATGGTGCTGTGGTCCGCCTCCTGATGGTGTTCTCTGGTATAGTTTGAGTAGCCTGGGCACCTACTCCACTTGGGAAGGAGACACCTCAGACTACATTTCGCGCGGAGAAAGTTCAGTGGATGATAAAGGCATGTGTGGAGAACCCAGGGTTTTTGACGTTCCCCTGGGTGTGTATTCACGGATGAGGGCTGACTTGGGGTGAAGAAAAAGCCGCCATAACTTCGCAGTGGTACTTGCAAATGAAATCTGAGGCATGAGTGCACTTATTGTAAATTGAGTCATCTATTCTGTACATTTTCTCCGATATTGTGTCATAGCTAGTTAGCTGCATACGCAATTAAAATCTGATGCAAAAAAAAAAAAATAGGAAGAAGCCCATCCCGCTTCCGTGGTGGTCCTCGGCATCCCCGCGCTGGCGTCAAATGGATCCTCGGCACGACCAAGGGTGCCCTTGCCCTTGGAAAATGGGCGGAGCTGACAAAATTCTACGAAGAAGTCCAACGAGCTCACTAGCTGCTTTACCCTAAAGAAATAAACTGCGTAGATTTTACGCTGGACGGAAGGACCTGTTCTATTTTATTTTACTATCACCTTTTCTTTTGTAATGTGATTTCTTATGTTTCTCTGAACGCTACGCAATACACGTGAGTAATTTCACATCACCTGTCAAATTATATGTAAAGATCCCGGTAGAGGGAAATTTGCTACATTTAAATTGGTTATCAGAGTAGCGGGCAGTAGGTCGGACTTTTTTGTAGTTTCTGAGTGCTCTAAGGCGCGTCAGAGCGTCGGGTAGTTCGTTGGGGACTGGTCCGGCCGACTTGTTTTAATAGTTACATGCCGCGCACTGGCACGACGTTAAATTTAATAAAATAATCAGTCTATGACTGTATTAGGACATGAAGATCTTTTCCGCCAATAGGCCGGGTGTAAGTATGTTTGTGTTTATTATACTACTCGAGTCATATACTATCTAGCAAATTGGGCTCCTCTCTGACCCAGGCCACACCTTGTACAGTGGTCCTTGCCTCTCGTGTTTCTTGAAGGATCATTGATATATTGACAGGCCGGGTGTACCTCTGCATCGAGTAGTGAACTCCCTCTTACGCCTCCTTCACGACGTCTCTTTTGCTGTCATACCTCAACAGGTCTTCAGTTGAGTACAGTTATGGGGTTATTATTGTGACAAACCAGCATGGGCTCGAGTGTGGTCACGCGCTTGAATGGCTGAGGCTATGCAATAGTCAATAAGTTGCTTGTACATTGTACCTGATTCAGTTTCTGTACCTTCTTTTCCTTAGTTGTAGATTCTAAGTGATCAATTGAATTCTCTTTACGACAGTCGGTCACAATTATCTTGTCATTATCCTCCCTCTTTTTTTTTTGCATCAGATTTTAATTGCCTATGCAGCTAACTAGCTATGACACAATATCAGAGAAAATGTACCGAAAAGATGACTCAATATACAAGAAGAGCATTCATCCCTCGGATTTCATTTGCAAGTACCACTGCGAAGTTATGGCGGCTTTTTTTTCACCCCAAGTCAGCCCTCATCCGTGAATACACACCCAGGGGAACGTCTCAAAAACCCTGGGTTCTCCACACATGCCTTCGTCATCCACTGAATTTTCTCCGCGCGAAATGTGGTCTTAGGCGTCTTCTTCCCAAGTGGAGTAGGTGCCCAGGCTACTCAAACCATACTAGAGAACACCACCAGGAGGCGGACCACAGCACCATCCATCGTTTGCGTGTTTTTATAGTGTCCGCTGCACTCTCGCAAGCGAAGTCTTGGCGCTCAAAGCTCAATTTGTAAAAACTCTGCCAAAATTCAAAATCACACGTCCATCGAGATTATATCCATCTTCAGCATCATCTTGTAAACTTATCCTGATCCCTCTCATGTCCGTCCCAAAGAACTGTCTCCCAGATTTGTGCGCCACGCTTTGCTTCCTCTGTCGGGTATAAATATCGGCGTGGGCGTGTATTTGGCGGCTAGCTGAGGCTAGAGAATAGTTGACGAGAGGTGTGGTCATTGAAATGAGGATGTACTTGGTCGTACTTGTAAACTTGATGAGACTTAAGTAGGAGTCGAACTTGTGGGGAGCGAAAATTAGACATGGCGAAGTATTTTGAATCATTGCCTCATGGGCCAACTTGTTCGGTATTGCAAAATTTGATACAGCTCGACTCTGGGAGAATTATCCTCCCTCTCCAGCTAAAGAAACGGTAACTTTTTACGGCTGCACAATTAAGGATGAATTGCAAAAACCACTGTGAGTGGGGCTCTTACTACAGACAACAGGACTGAATTTGTTGGTACAATACGGTATACACGAGTAAATTAAGGGCAATAAAATAGATTCAATAAAACGATACAATAATATTCCCATATATTCAATCTATCTATCTGTTGTAACCCTTTGGTGTCATGTAAGAATGCCAAGGGAACATTACGTAAGTTGCACTACTATTACAACTGGTTAATACAAATTCTGCTTATTAGTGTGCACATGACTTCTGTTCCAACAGAATTGCTAGACATAGCTACCTTTTTGAAGCGTTCGAAGAGGCCGAACAGGTGGGCGAAGCGGACCTTTATATACCTAAGCGCTTTTGTCTCCCTTCCTAGTCTCCTCCTAACTTCTACACTGATTATCACCTCAGGACAAACCAAAGGTCTTTTTGCTTGAATTGGATTAGGTCCTAAGCTAATACTCTATGTCCACTTCAGGTCCTACACCGGTGGAGCCGGAGAGAATCTTTATGTCACAGGGCATGAATTCGAAGTGCGTGGCATGGTATAGGAAATGAGTTGTGCGATAAGAAGGTAAGATCCTTTCTAGCTACACGAAGGCCTTTAGAGGATCAGTTATCGCTTAACATCAATCCACGCCAACTACCTTCCTACTGCCGTGACGCTTTGCGCACAGGCCCAACTTATTCCAACCGCGTGAAATACTACAGAAACGGCGGTCTGGTGCCCGGGGCCAACCAGGGAAACATATCGAGGTGTCACGCTTAATTCCTACAAGAGACAGTGCAAAGTAATCGATTAAACTTCTGCCCTCGGAATCCGCGTGGCTCTACCAACCTGGCGCACCATGCTCATCACAGCCCTGAGAAGAGAGACTGGTATTCCACCGGCACACATTCTGCTCGAGGAACTCAGGCTCAAGACTGCCGTAAGAATCCGGAGACTGGATGATTATCATCCGCTTCGACTTCGGGCCACGGAAAGCACCGACAGCGCTCGTCACCGACTCGGACTAAAGATATGCAACAAAACCAGACTTGGTTCCGACAGAGTTCATGATTCAAGGGTTCAGAGGATGTATCGACTTCTACCTAGGCTGAACTACCTCCACCGCTCCGACCTCCGGTCCCCCCTCAGCCAATTCCCTGCTGGACAAGCAAGAAAGAAGCGGCTAGGTTTATAAGAGAGTGGCTACTCACTCTCCCACCCGACTGTCTCTGCGTGTACAGTGATGGCTCTGGGGCGTCCACCGACAATGTGTCATGGGCTTTTGTGACCTTTATCAGTGGCACAGGCACAGTAATCGAACAAAGTGGTTCAGGTAAAATTACCAATGCGGAGGTCTACGACGCGGAGGTTCATATAGCTTTGGCTGCTCTAGAATCAATCACTACCAGCAAGCGAGATCGAGGACGCAGCGCCATCTACTTCCTGCTCGACAATTCCGCGGCTGTTCAGGCTTTACTGACGGGAATAACGTGCTCATAATCCTGGCGAATCCAAAAGTAAATGAAAATGGCCGCGAGATTAGCCGCGCCTGTAAAAATAAGATGGATCCCGGGCCACGAAGGGCTGGCAGGAAATAAAATCGCCGATGAACTCGCTCGAAGAGAGCTTAACTCGTTGGACAACACTAGGACGATAAATGGTGTGATGACCCTCGCCTCATCTGGACGAAAAGCTCGCGAACTGGCTAGGCAGATGTTGACGGACTGGTGGCATTCAAACCGCCCCAAACATTACGCCGACCTTGAACTCGAGATGCGCCGCAAGAAACAGCCAGAGCTAGCGCTACCGAGAGCGGTATTTGCACGCTTGATCGATGCCAGAACTGGATATGGGGCCTTCGCAGCATATCATCGCCGCTTCAACCACACTGATGCTACACTTAACTGCGAGTGTGGGTGGGAAAAGTCAATCGGTCACCTTTTCCAGTGTCGAAAAGCACTGGCAATATGGCGGCTGAAAAGCGGAAAGCGAAGGGCGCCGGCTATAGAAACAATGCTCGGATCAAATGGATGGCAGCTGTTCAGGGACTATGTTAATTAGAGCGGAATATAAGTAGAGGCTAGTCGGAGGATGGCAGAGATACCTGTGACTCGGAGGTGATAGACCGAAAGCCTACGTGGTTTGGCATGGAAAGAGGGATCGGAATCGAGGCTCGGGCGCGTGGTGGCTGAGGCGGAACGATGGAAGGGAGATTGTACAAGTTTTTCTTTTGTAATGCGGGAATTCGCGCGAAAGTTTTCGTTTGTTTTCAATCTGGGCTGCTGGGCTTGTCATCATTCAACACATAGATGCGCTTTGGCATGGTTCCGGTCATTTAGGTGAGACGAGGCACTTGTACTGTACGGTAGTTAACCTAATCCGGCCAGGCCCCACTCTTGCTCAAGCTCAAGTAGGGGTGCAACGGGAGTCACTTTACCTAGCACTTTAATGAACCAAAAACCGCGAAACTCGCGAAAATTGTGTTAACAACAAAAATAGGAAAACACAATCACCAGACACGTCTGGAACCATAAAAGCAAATGCTATGCATGGCAAGAAGCATCGCAAAACAAAGAATGACAGACAAAGGACTGGCGCCGAGCGTCACCGATCTCAATTTGATGGAAGAACGCGGCCAAACCGACATTGAGATGTTGGGGGCCGAGTCAAACTTGAGGCTATAATCAAAAAGGACCTAAATAACTCGCAATGGGCATGCATAGGAGTGGCAAGCTCCAAGAAGGCGTCCACTGCACCAAAAAATTTCGTCGAGAAGGTAGTCTCGGCAAAAGCAACGACAGAATACGCACGCGTTGCGGCTCGAAAAATTGCGGTTCTGATAGCAAAGCAGACACCAACCGTGAGCACACCGAGGGGAACGAAAGACCCCAATACCGCAAAGGTAGCAAATGCTTCACAACTTCCGCCTGACGCGGCCTCGATTCCCGTGATGGCTATGCGCGACAACCAATCTGCTGGTAGTGCTCCCACCAGTGCAACACAACAATACCCGCCAGAAATCGAAACTTTGTTGGAAGACGAAATAAAGATGGCTGCAAATGCCACCGCCAGGCTCGAAATGGGCTCAACGGTCATAAATACATTGGAAAGCGTTATCCTGTCACTAAAAACGATGGATAACAAGGAATAATTGGATGAGATGAAGGCATGTCTGAGGGGCGCTCTGGCCCACTTCCTACGCACTGGAACTACACCAGTGTCGACTAGTTTCCCCACTCGCCCCGTCGGCCAGCAGGCCAGCAGTAGCGGGCCTCCTCCAAATTCGACAGCTAGGCCAGCAAGGCCTGCCGTCGTAGTGCCCCAGGTAACTTCGACATGGGCAACTGTAACCGGGAAAAGACTACCAAATCAGCCGGCGCCAGTGATGATTAGCCGAGCTCCACAAAAGTCGATCCCTTCGTCCTCGCCGGATAACTGACTTTTCCTCGGACTGGATTCCAAACATCAGTGGCGAAATCTTTCGCCAGATGGCATTAGAGAAGCTGTAGCGCAGCTTACCAACGTGCCTCAAGCAACAATTGAACACGTCTACCGTATCCCAACTGGTTTCGTGCTCAGTGCGAAGAGCCAAGAATCCTGCCAGCTCCTGTTGAACGCGGCGGAACCTTTTAACCCCATCGGCAGAAGACTGGAGGAGGCCTCTGACCTTGTGGCGCTCCGGGTCTCGGCGGCCCCCATCTCCATCCACACTCTTCTTGGAAGGGTGCCAGTGACGGAGAAGTGGCGAAAGAAGAGACCACTAGAGTCACAAAGGCCATTGCAGTCAAGGTTCGGCCCCACAGGGAAAATCGCCTCAACGCGCCATACAAGTCATGGCTCGCCCATTTCAATAAGGGAGGGAAACCAAGGCTAGAGTTCCACCTCTGCGATGACCCGGGTGACGCGCTCCGACATCAACCGCGATAAACAGTGCAGCAATGCAAACGCTGCCTGCAGTTTCACGGAACGCGTGGTTGCTCTCGTGCTCCAGCTTACTGGAACTACACCTCCACAATGCACTCCGCGGACGAGTGCCATGCGCAAACCAAGTGCCGAAATTGCGGAGGGCCACACAGGTACGATGGTCGAGTCTGCCTGGCGCGCCCCATAAAGTCCGGGCTGATAAGCAGAGAGCGACTGGCCACCATTCGCATGGCTAGCCAACGCGAGCTAGCGGCAGTGACAAGGGCTAAAGTAGCTGTCCGTCGCGCTGAGGCAGCTGCTCAAGCGGTCGCCAGGCAGACACAAGCCTCGCCCGGAGCGGAGAAATCGAACAACGGGTTTGAAGTTCTGATGACCGAAGACGCCCCCGACGCCACTTCCACAGGAACGACGAATACTATCGAGTCCTCATCCAGTGCTCCTCACGGGTCCCTTCCAGCCTCCCACCTACGATTAGTTTTATGTCGATCAACGTAGATGGGGGAGGCTCAACACATGACATCGCGCTTTCCCGAGCTTACGAGCTAGGCGTGGATGTAGTGTTAGTACAAGAACCTTCGTGAAACAAAGCCACAAAGGAATTAAAGTCACACCCTGTTTACGACTGCCATATACCACATGGCGGCGTAAATGTTCGACCCAGGGCAGTGATTTATAGACTAATAAACAGGAAAATCTACTCGGAAAGTCAAATCTTTCCCTGTGATCCCCTGACAGCGGACTACTGCTGGATCTTGGTAAACGGAGTCACGTTTCTTAACGTGTACAAAGACCCGAACGACCCGACAGCAATTCAACCACTCCTCAGCTGGGACCCACCACCACGACCTGTCGCAGCTGGCGACTTCAACGCGGTGCACTACGCGTGGAAACTCGAGGTTACCTGCCGACGCGGACAAGGAATTGAAATCGAGAGATGGGCGGAACGCCACAATTTCACTTGTCTGATTGTGGGCGAGCCAACTTATCAAGCCGGGAGCACGCTGAATCTTGCTTGGGCCAACATCAACGTGGCCCAAGCATTAGTGGATTGCAACAATTGCGCGACCAGCGACCATCTACCGATTCGAGGACGAGTCCCCACTGGATCCTGAAAAAGGGGCTATGAGCCTTCGCAGATCAGGGTAACGCGTGGAAACGTGCCGAAGTTCGCCCCTGCCGTAACGCAGTGGAAACACCCGCCAATAGTCCTAGACACAGTTCACAAGGCGGATGAATACGCCAAAGATCTCTGCTGCGGCCTTACTAACGCTATAAAAGGAGCAATAACACGAAGGAACACAAGACATGGAAAATGCGCGCCCCGGTGGACTCCAGAATGTAAGCTGGCTCGCACGAAATATCGTGCAGCAGTGACTCCAGAGCAACGATGGGTGCATACGAAGAAGCTGCGCTCAACTCTCAGAGCAGCAAAGAAAGGGCACCAGACGCGGTAAGTAGAAGCGATCACAACACCGACTGACGTATTCAAGCTAATGCGCTCGGCCGAGCCAAGGCAGGCAAGTAACCCCCCTCCACTGAACCAGGAAGGGAAGATGTACGCCGATCCGGCGGAGCTGGCAGTGATACTCCGAGATACTCTTTTGGCACGGCACCAAGCGACGGACGACCTACCGCCACTCGATGCGCCGAGCACTAACCGAATCCCCTGGAACGCCAATATCTCCGACGAAGAGACTCACATGTGCACCATAGGCTGCGCAAACACAGCGCCTGGATCAGACTCGGCACCTACCAATACTGCTTCTAGCTAGCACAAGTGGTGCTTCTCCGCAAGATGAACCGAGATCCAACGATGGTTAAGGGCTGGAGACCTATTGTCATTTTGTCATGTTTGGGTAAGGGACTGAAACGACTCTTAGCGAAGCGGATGGCCCATCTCGCGGTTACGCTCGACGTTGTTGGATACCAGCAATTCGGTGCGCTACCTAAAAGATTGGCAAACGACCTTGTCAGCTGGGTAGTACACGATATCGAAGAGGCAAGAACCCAGGGATGGGTGGCCACATTCACGACTCTCGATGTCCAAGGCGCGTTCGATGCAGTACTCCACAACCGCTTGGTGAGTAGGATGCAAGACTAGGGGTGGTGGAACCCAATTCTACGATGGACGACGTAATTTCTCGCACAAAGAAAGGTACAAGTGCGATGCTCTGAAGGGGTAACTGGGCAGAAAAAGCTGGCGTGTGGGGTTCCGCAGGGGTCGCCGATATCGCCACTTCTCTTCCTTTTGTACATGGCAGAGACTATGCGAAGCGGTAATCCAGAAATGAGATTGAGTTACACTGACGACGTTGGGATGCTAGTATTCGGGCGCGGCATAGCGGAGTCAGCCACTTCTATACAGAACGAAGTGCACCATCTTCTGGAGTGGGCGAATACAAACGCAGTCTCCTTCGATACCAACAAGTCGGAGGCAGTCCAGTTTCCCGGGCGGAAACGCGAGGAGCCAGTGGGCATTCGTGTGAGCGGCGTGACTATCGAGCCGGTAGACCAATTACGCTGGCTTTGAGTACACCTAGACCCGCGGCTGGACTTCAAACATCACGTCACGACGTGGTGTGGCAAAGCTCTAAAGGTGGCCCAGCGAATGCGCTGCTTCAACTCAGCATACCTGGGAGCTGCTCTTGCAGCACTAGTTCGAGCAGTGTACACGTGCATTATCCCCACAGCAACCTTCGGAGCAGATGTTTCGCGGCCCGGCCTCAAACGTCCGACCAAAAGGGAGGTCATCACACCTCGAACCAGCATTTTGTCCGAGATAATCGATAGGGCAATCTTTACGGGACTGCGCGCTACCATCCCGGTAACAAGAACGACACCGAATCTTGCTCTCTACCGCGAAGGAGGTATCCCAACAAGGAAGATCATTCTGGAAGGGAATTGACTACGGCTTTCGGCTCGGCTCCACTCACTAGATAACCGCCACCCGCTCCGGACTCGTGCCGCCGTGTGTTCAAACGATGGAACACAGAAGAAAAAGAAACGTGCTTGGGTCAACAAGAATCCAGAGATCCAGATGTCACGAGTACAGCGGGCTTACCGATAACTCCCAGACGCGGAAGACCCCGAGCATTTGCCGCCGCCATGCTATCTTTCGAGCTTCGACTTAAGGACATAGGAGGAGGACAAGGTAACCCGGCTCTTGCACAGTGTTCGAGCATCAGATATTTGTGCCTACCCGGATGGATCGTCGGATGGCATGGTCGCTCAGCATGTGGGCTCGTCTTGAAGAGGGATTAAAAAACTCTGTTGAGGGGATTTGGCATCAAGCATGGTGGTGAAGTGCTTGATACAGAAATTGTAAGGGCAAGAAAGTCCCTGGATGCTGCGGTGGGATTGTTGGAGAGGGGGAACGGAGGAATGGACGGCAGGCAGCGGATCAATGTGTTGACGGACATTCAGTCTGCAGTGAAGGCATTGTCGATTGGAACTTTCACAACAAGCCTCGACGACGTACGCCAATTTAGGACGCTATCGAAAAAGGCTCGAGTATTGGTAAAGTGGATACTAGCCTACTCCGGGATACAGGGAAACTAAGAGGCCGATAGAGCTATACGCTCCGGCTTCCGACAACTGCCTAGCAAAGAGAGACAAGCTGGCTCCGTCACGTTGGCATACGTTCGTCGGCTCATGAATCGGAAATGACAAGCGCTTCTCGCCGACTGGTAGGAAGAAGCATGTCCGCCTAGTTATCGAAATATGGGTCTTTTCATGCGCCGACGCAAGCCACGCGAGTAGGCACTTTCCCGGCGGCTTCTTCGTGAACTGATCTCAGCCTTCTCAACAAGTCCGACGCTTTAATGGAGTGTGTGTGTGGAGAGGAAACATCACCCCTCCACTTCATTTACTGTCGACTGCACGCACGCCAGACGCGTCGACTACGGGGGATAATGTCACATCACGACTTTGTTCACAAGCTTCTCGGGCCTAAGTGCCTCGAGAACTTTGCAAAATTTGCGTAGGAAACCGTCTGCTTCGGGGGGCCACCTGCGGGTCCTTCTTCAGCTCCCAGAGGACACGGCGATAATTAGATTATTGCACGAAGCATGACAGGTAGGAAAACGAGACGAGGAGTGTCATTTTCCAACCACAGATAAGATTATTGGGTATGGAATTCCGTTTTTTTTTAACTAGCTACTGGCTGTGTAGTGGTTTACGCGATGAGACCGAGTTCGTCATGTGTGAAGCATGATTTCAGCCGTGTACACCGGCTCTTGACTCCTAGGAGATATAGAGTATAGCTTAGGACCTAAAATAATACAAACAAACAAACCGGGCCTAGCCCGTAACACGTTGTAGCGCAACATGTTCTATCCACCTGTCAAGGGCGAGGAGAATGACTGGCGCCTCGCGTAAACAGTACTACAAAGAATTAGAATTTTTCTATAAAGAATAAGTACAGGAAATTTGATTTTGATTTCATTTAGCCCGATTTGGCGCCTTAAAGCCCATGCAGGTGTCTACGAACTCTAATATTTATATAGGAGGAAACCTTTATGGTAAAAATCCCATCAACTTTTCAATTTATTTACACTCTAAAGTTGTGTTACCTTGAGGAAGTGCACTATCACTGTCATGTCCAATGTGAATACCGTTCCCTTCCTTGCTACTGGGAGAAGTCTGTCAACCTTCATCCCTCTTCTCTCCCCCTTATCGTAGCCTCGACTTCAAGCGTCAGTCGAAACTGTTCTAGCCATCCTTCCTGCTGGATCCATTTTGTAATCCTTGCTATATCTTTTGGACTGTTCATCATGGCCTCGAATGACCGGTTCTCTGCCATTCTTAGTATTTCTCCTCTCCCTTTGGCCCAGCTGGTGCAGACCATGACCATATGCTTCACATTCTGGGACTGATATCCACATTGGCATCGTGGGTTATCTACTCCTGGAACTGATATCCACATTGGCATCGTGGGTTATCTACTCCTGGAACTTTCCTTATGTGCAGATAGGAATTGAGTACAATGTGTTCGCTTCTTATCTGCATGGCTATGCTGCTCTGGGCCCTGTTCAGGTATGAACTACAGGAAATCCGTTATATTAAGTATGCCCCCTGCAGCTACTAGTGATCTAGATTCCTGACACGTATTCCTTCGCCACTGAGTGATCTGTTTCCCAGCCTCCGTATGATTAACCGATTTTTACTGTATTGTTATTTTTGTTTAACATTGTGTCAGCGCACAACACTTTTTACAAGGTGACGTGATAGTTAGCACGACCTAGAAAAACTACCCGATGTGCTAATACTCCCGCGATCTCGGCATAAACCAACTAGGCGCCGGCCCTCATGCCAAGTGCTCCTAAACTTGAAATACACCACCGGCGGGCAAATAGAGAGAGGTGTGTTTTTTGTCCTATTTTAGTCTTAGAATATCTAGTACACTGAGCTCCTCTCTGGCCCAGGCCACACCTTGTACAGTTGTCCTATTCTCTTTTGTTACTAGAAAAATTAATGATATATTGCCCATGATGAATAGCCATTCAGCCCAGTATTTACCCGTTGAATTCAGCCACATTTTACACGGAACTTTTTACCCCAAAAAATATCTATGTTAGCAATGGAAGCTGCCTATGCCAGAAAAGTCTAAACAAAACCTGCAGCCTCAGCTAGGCGAGGCCTAAACACCGGGATCACATGAGGTGCACATATTCATCTCTATCTCCATTATTTGTAATATTCGAGGCCAACTTGATCCAATCCACCATCTCCGCATAAGGTGCTAGGTGTTAAAGTTATGAGCTTGAGCGAATATGGAGGTTGTAGTTGAATCAGTGTCGGCGGTTAGACCGATACAGTAAGTCTCGTATGAAGTTGTAGAAGGAAGAATTGACTGGAAACAAGTGTATTGAGATGTATGGTTCTGAGTAAAACTGAGCTGATAAGTTTGAGATTGCGTGTGCGCAAATCTTATCAACTGTGGTTTTTTGACCAGTATTTATAAATCTCCATGGATCATAAGTTATGATCCCTGTAGATGTATATCTATATACGTACAGATATATGAGCCAGGAATATAAAGCTAAATACATGTGTGTCGGTAATAGATCCGGGAGAACTATAACCTGCATTTGAGACACAGTCATCCGCTGGAATGCTAGTGTGAAATAAATGCCAATGTGCGTTAAACTTTCCGTGAGGAATGTGCTGATGACAATGATATAGGATGGTGAATTTGATAACCTAATTAGCCGGACTTACAAATGAGTTATCCTTGGCATTCCAAGATATATCATATTTCAACACTAGGTATGCTCCGGAAACTCATCGGTTGGCTAATCATCGATGATCAAAGGTGGGAGATGAGAAAGGCTTCTACAATACCATCTAAAATAATCGTAGTTTGCTTCATGATAGTGGCGCTAGTGAATTGTGCTGAGACATGAATACGGTATAGACCGCGAGGGATTAGGAATCCTTATCGAAGGGCGGTTTTACTCAAACTCGGCGCCGGCAAAGACGAATTCTTCACCTTCCAGTTGTGCCGGTGTAATCGCTCAGTATGCTCTGCATATCTGGGATAGCCAAGAAGAATCGCATCCGAATTGAAGTCAAAAGCAATCTCAAGCATCTTTCCATTTGACGCCTTCTCGACAATGCCTTTCTTACCATTCTCACCTGAGTCCTCAACCTCCTTTTAACCACGCCTCATTTCGCCTCGACGACCAATAAAGAAGTTACTCCAATTGCAAACAGGAGCTTGCCCCATTAATTACCGGCTATCACCGACTACAGATTTACGACGCTACGTATACCCGCAAAGAGGAAATCAAGTTATAATAAACAAAGCTCGGCTCATGGTTTATGGGGGACTGATGCTCTAATGGGGTTCTACACCTTGAGGAATGATAGGCGGCTGAAATGTGGAGCGAGAGGGGGAACAGGTCTCTGAAGACGATGCTGGGACTGACATTTTCGAGGGGTTTTCAACTTTGGAACGTTTGTCGGCGCCAAGACCGAGATTTCGGCTAATTAGCCAGGAGGGCTTCTTTTGTCGATGAGTCAACGGCACTCCACAGCGCCCTGGACGGCACAAAAGAAGTCGGGCTAAGCTACTATACAGCAATCACGCTCTGTCAAGACTTTTCTGACATTTCAGCACGACCTTCGGGAAAGAGTTGGAAGGAGGCTAGAAAGGCAGAGGGTGAATTCCCTGAGGTACCCACAAGCCTGCAGTGCCCAGCTGGCCGGCATCTTCGGACGCTTCAGAAGGGTCACTATGTCTTCGGATTTAGTCCTAATGTCGGTATTAGGAGAGCTCCGCACCCAGTGGTTTTTGCAATTTTTCACGGCTGCCATACACCCGCAAATGGCCATCGTTTCGTTGGCTGGAGAGGGGAGATAATGAAGGGCAAAGTGCTCCTCTAAGTGTATGATCAAATGAGGGGTGGTACTGTTTGAGGGGAGCTGTATGGGAGGCATAGGAGGGGATATACTACTGGTATAGGTTTCCTTGGCCTGTAGGCAGAGAGGACCTGCATGTCCTACATAGTCATGGACTCAGACAAGTCAATAAAATTGAAATAATAAAATAATAATACTCAAACTCGGCTCTGCAGACTCTACAGTGAAAGCTAGGTTCTTGCAGGGGATATTGTATACTGGTGTTATTTTTTAATATTTCCGCAGATTTTTCTATCCTCTCAGCCATGAACGCTTGTAAAGTAGAAAACAAGAATATTTCAGCTTGATTTAACCATAACCTTCAATCGAAGGGAGGCCGGGAATTCGTACTGAATCTACATTACTTGAAATATGACATATGTCATTCAACGTGTTTTCAAGTATCTAGCTATGACACATCATCGGTACTATATATACATGTAGGAAGACTCTTTTGACGTTAGGGACACTCATACTCTGGATTTTATTCACAAAAACCACTATGAGGCATGTTTGCTTACACAAACAGTCAACCCTCCTCGTGTACCCACCAAATGGAAATTTAAAACCTTTGATCATCCAAGCATGCCTTCATCATCCATGCTTGTCAGCGCCGCGAGAAATGTAGTTTCGCTTTGCCGGATTCTAACCAGCTACCTCCTGTCTCGGGTGGGATATGTGTCCTAGCTATCCAGACCTTGATTGAGAAACCGGCCAAGACGATGTACCACCGCACCATCCAACCGTGGCGGTGCCCACAGTGTCGCCTGCACTCTTATTGTGTCCTTCACTTAGCTGTAGTAATTAGCTTAAATAGCGCTCTGATACTAAGTGGGTTTAAACAACAACTCTCCACTGTAGTTTTCAGACTCTTCAATCTCCCAACTCGCTTAAATAGGTGATATTAAACACAAGCCTAACAGCTTAAGCTTCTCTACGCAACTTCCATTACAACAATCGGTATCATTAGCCAGTAGGTAGAGGGGACCTGCATGTCACACATAGCTATAAACTCAGAAAGGACAACAAAATGAATTAAAAAAAAATAGGTGTGGCACATCTTAAACGGTGTTTTCAAGAAAAATTACTGTGCATCCAATTGTCGCTGATTCAATCTCTTGATGGCTCAACCAACATCGCGAACTTGGCGTACGCAATGTTCATAGGGGAGGGAGATAATACATACCTCGCATATTTAGCCCGTCGAAAACAGCTCTAGCCCAAAGACTCATCCATCATGAGTCTTCCTCTAATACACATTTAAAATATCCTATTGCTATTTATTATGTGGCCACTTTAACCAAACATAACAAAGTCTATCACTAGCTGTATGGTGGCCTGGAAAAACTTAAAAAAGCTACTGAGTGTCGGGTTTTCTTGCTGCTGAAATTAGGATTCAATATAATGATATACTTTCCTTCTCAATGACTCGGGAAAAGTGGTCGGCCAACCGCTATAGACTAGTATGTACCTAGGTGAGGCACTCTATAACTTCTCACCATATTCTCAACTATCTCTCTCACTTACGTCTAGGACCGAACCGAAGGTATAAATAAAGTGTTAATTAAGTGTTAAGAAAGTCTCGATATAGAATTTGTTCTACAGAGTAATCTAGTTTAACTTATTTATATAATCTTATATACTGGGGAATTCTATGTATCCCACAATAAAAGAGATCCTTCTGGTAAATTCGGGACTCAATATTAACTTCTTAGCCTATCCAACCAGAACTGAAAGATCATAGGAACCGCAAATAAGTATAGAGGTTTATTATCTTTAATAAACTTAGTTAATCGGATTGTTTAATAAAGTCTCCCGTCCTAATTCACGTTCCTAGTTACAGCTAACCTTGCTTCCCCGAAAATTTGCTGTCGTTTTTTTTCTTCACCGTATATATTTATTTCTATCAGCCATAGCCAAGTCAGTTGACTGTGGGTCTTTGGCCCTCATCCTTGGTTGCGCACACAATTCCGTTTCGGAAGATATTTCATCCAGCATGTCATTTCAAGAATACCGTTCACCCACAGTGAAGTTCTGATTGGTACCGAAGTCGTACATGTGACTGAGCGGCTATTTGGGTAACGCATAAACAAATAGAAATATTTTTTTATTTCGGTGAGTTTCTGGTAGCGAACCGCTACAATAATTTGGCTGCTCGACTGTTTTTCAAAGTCTAGAATCAAGTGAGAGAGAAGATCAAAGCTAGCCTATAAGTCTCCATTACTTCGATCAACACTTTCTATACTTTTGCTTCTTGAGATACTGAGTTGACAGTTATGATTTGAAGTGGGCCATCAATCGTAAATCACAACCAGCTCACAAAATCCAACGTTCCTTAAGATTACTAGAATCTTCAACTTCTTCCCTTTGCCTTTAAGAAAGCGCCAAAATGACCGGAGTAGTCTTGTAGGATATGGTTGATCTAGCGAATAATTTCTTTTAAGCTGCACAATTTTTACCGTCAGCAGCTCATTATAAGCTATAATCATTAAATTAATAAATGTCTTATTCAAGCCTATCGCTTACACAAGTAGATGGTCCAGTTATCGTCATCAAATGATGGTAGAAACCTGCCGACATCTAGCGCTCACGTAATAGGCATAAACCGCTCGCAACTGAGAATACTTAACTTCCTTTCTGATTCTGTTGGTAGTGGGAGCTAGAACATTAAGTTACCAATTTTGTTGTCTATTGGACTTAACGCTCACAGACCTCGGTCAAGGGTGTTTGTGACAAGTGAAGTCGAGTACACACGGTTATTGCTTACGCATTGACTCTTAGATTTATTTCTGATCGCACATATGACGAACGGTCGCACGGATCACCAACAATACACGAATCTATTTCTGGTGGAGCATGTAATTGATAAGATCAGTAAACTACTTCTCTTGGGGGTTCTCCTCGTCTCGTTTCTAGCAGATTACTTACGGTACGCTATGCTTTAAAGGATTTAGACTAATTGAAATAAGTATCGTCTGGCTCTAGAAATATTCAATCTCAGACTTTGAACTCTAACATCAAACAAGTAGCTCGATGGATGCCGCGGAGTTGATCAGGCAGGCACAGAGCTCAGTTGACCAAGCGCGGCATATTAGTTCACTTATCGAAACTAGTGATAAGAACGATGATAGTTCTCCTCGAATCGCTTACACATTGACTGCATGCTGTCGATGTCGCCAGGCTCGTAATTTTCGATGTCCGATCGGGGTGAAGAGGGCTGACCGTGATTAGAGAAAAACAAGATGTGATCCAAATCTCCCACGATGTCTGCCTTGCGAACGCGGTGGGTTAGTATGCGAGTATTTTGATCGAAAGAAAAACAAGCGGATCCCGCGAAGTTATGTTCTGAGGCTCCAGGAAAACATCCGGGCATTAGAAAGTAAACTACGGGAGTATACTGAAAATGAAACGCAGTCTACAAATACAGAAGATATAGTACGACCTGGCGGCTTTGTTCGTTTAAATTCAGATGACGAGACACCACGATTCTTGGGCCCATCAAGTGGTATCACAATGACACGGCTTGTAATGGAAGAGGCGAAGAAATACACAGATTCGAGAACGATACGAGAACTTGTTCCTGGTATTCGTGATCGTCAAAGTTTTCCGTCAGCTTGTTCACCGGGAAGAAAGAAATCGTACCCGTTAATTAGTGCGTTAGCTGCGCAAACACTACCGAGTCTATTAGTTACGGAAAAACTTGTCGAGGTTTTCAATCAAAAAGGAAAGTTTGTTAAAGTTACATGAATATTAGGCTTATGTTTTAGATAGCTCAGTACTTTACACCAACTTTACATGAACCAAGTTTGAAGAAAGACATGCGAGAAGTTCACAATGGTAGTACTGATGCATACAAGAATTTTGTGATTCGCATGGTTCTCGCCATTTCATTACAGAAACTCGATCTGAGTTACGCTGGTTTAGCAGATAGCTATTACTTATCTGCCATGGAGTATATGGAGGAAGTAGTTCGTCAAAAAGACCTTAAGACACTTCAATGCCTGGTATTAGTTGCTCAATATTCCCTCTTAACTCCAACTCAAACTCCAATTTATTTCATTGTCGGACTAGCAACACGACTATGTCAACAGCTTGGCTTGAACGAAGAAAAGACAGTCGGACAAGGTGTCGCATTTAGTCAGATTGATCCAATTCAACTTGACATGCGCCGCAGACTATCTTGGATAATTCTTTCAATGGAATTCGGACTAGCACATTCAATGGGGCGGCCGAATGCATTTGCATGTGGGCAAAATAAGATTGATGTTAGATTCTTCGAGCCTAGAGATGACGAATATATAACATCTGATGGCATTCTTCCAGGCCCTATTTCCGAGAAAAAGACAGTAGCCATCCATTTCATGCGAATGAGGCTTCTTCAAGCTGAGATAAGGCGGGTCCTTTATCAATCGAAGCGGCCAGAACCACAGAACGAAGATCATCAATGGTTCAAGAGTATTCAACAAAAAATGAAAGAGTGGGTCGATGCTTCCCCCCAAAGTCCAAGTTGGAGTAAACAGTGGTAGGCAATTAATCTGTGATTTCAAAGAAAAGACTAAACTACTAATGTTTCCAGGTTTTTTGGACGTTATCAGACCATGATATTGATGCTATTCCGGCCGTCACCCCAGGTCCCGCAGCCCATGCCTCGTTCAGCCATTATGTGCTACAACGCTGCATCTTTCAACGTTAAAAGCCTTAACAAACAGATAAAGACTGCTATGGTAGATATCACTTGGATATTTGTATTGACCCTTTATCAGGCGCTCAATATCCTTCTATGGACAACCTCCTATCCCGAAATTCGAGCATTACACTCAAAAGAGGAGTTAGAAGAAGATATTCAAATTGCAATCGAAGCCATTCTCATGTGTCGCGAGAGATGGCCTGGGACTGACTCTACTGCCCAGCTTTATGCTAAGATCGGGGAAGCATGCTTGAGAAGCTATGATCATCAAGAAACGTCAAATTCACCACCAGCTTACTTCCACGACGACAAGTCGCAAAGCTCAAGCTCTCCAATATCAGTAAATGAGATAAGATCTCCCAAAGTATTGGATCACCCATATAACCTTGCTGTTCCTCAGCCACTCTCTGCGAACAACTTGGGTCCATCGAATATGAATGACAACTGTTTTGACCAAAATCTAGATTTTAAAGTTCCGAATGGAAATGATAATAAATTAATTACTAATCAGCCAAGTAATTATCCTGATCCGAAATTTGAACCTCCACATAAGCACGTAGATAGTTTGCTAGAATACCCGACTCTCAACAAAATGCAGCCGCATTATTTCACTGATGCAAACTTCATGATAACTAAACCCCATTCCTTGGAACATGAGTTTCAACGTGCAGCTCTCTTTGATTCGAATTACTCACTACATGCCACACCACACTCATTAGGGAACAGCATGAACGTTGACCCAGACTTTGACATAAGGATGAAGATGGAAAGCCTCAGTCATCAGCAGCAGATAGAATTGATGCAGAATTTGGAGATGAATGGTCTTAATGAAATCAATAATCTGATAAACCCTTGCAGCAGATTTAATGAACTTGTCAAGACCAGTTAAAAAATATCAGCAATAAACCAAAACATAATTCTTTTAACAATACAACGCAAGTGAGCTCAAAAGGCAAAATTTAATGGAATAAGCTCATGCTTAAAACCGGCAAATAAATATCAAAATCTTTCTAAATAACAGGTAAAAGTCTGGCATCGTAAAATAATGACTTTACTACTGTTTAAGTTTCCAGAATTCTTTAAATCCAAGATAGTTTAGTGTAGCTCTGCGACTTCACCTCAACAAACTTTTGACAGTACTAGCTACTAAAGTTGAAGTATAGATGCCACTTTATTTACCACAAGACTACCAATATTTTTAAGGAAAAAATAATACAGCAAATAGCCGATAAAAGCTAACTGTTGCGTTCATAACAGTAAGTCAAGTCTCAAAAATGAAGATAATCACATTTGGCCAGTAGATAGGAGCAGGGCTCGCGCCAAAGAAAAAAGAGGCCAATTTTTATGGGCTTTTAAAAACTATAGATCACATCTCAATTCCAACTTAGGTTCTGAGTTTGTGTCCAAGAGTTCAAGGCCAATCATCACTATTAAAAAATTGCAGCAGAAAATTACCGGATAAATACATATCTACTGTCCGCAATATGATTTCAGCAAGGTCAGTAAGGAGTCAAAATGACTCCTTAAAAACCTTAGATTAAGCATAAATTTCTATGTCTTCCTAAATTGTATTCAAAAAAGACTCATCTTCCAACAACATTAACCCTCGTGAGTGGGAAGGGGTTTGCCACGTTTCTAAAGCCTATGTACGGGAGTATATTTAACTTGGTTTGAAATAATAAGAAGGATATCAAAATTCCGGGGTTTCCGTTAATGGAGGTTAACGGTGCACGTCATGTAAAAAAATACTGTTACAAGGCGTAGAGGCAAACACTCACTTAAAAAGTAGCTTAGGAAGCGTGATCGCAAATATAATAAGCAAGCTTCAGTCCAATACCTACTAGGCCTCACATGATAGTTTCAGCCATGAAAGCTTCCTCATCATACCTACCTTTGAATAATCTGGCCTAGCTAACTTAAATATCACCTCGGGGTCTTGAGAGGGACCTTATGAGGAATAATTTTGCAGAGAAAATTTATCCATTTAATCTTTTAATTTTGTTCATAACAAGCCGTGTATAATAAACCAGTTTTGTTTTCATTATTACATCTCTTTATTTCAGCCACATTTATTCCTTCAGAAGTCGTTCTGGAAAAATTCATGTGTCTCGCAAAAAATTCTGCAATTGAAAAATTACCCAAACTAATTTCAATTAGATACATGAATAGAACAAAGTATTTCTGGCTCAGCTAGATTTATGATTGTACCATAAACAGTCTTCATCTGGTCGTCATAGGTAGTTGACTCTTGAGTCCAGACTTGGTTTGATTTGCATACTGTTTACTAGCGGGATCTTTTGATACGCGCCAGAAAATGATGAGTGATCAGGTATGCAACGGCTGATAATAGTAAACAATTAAAAGTTCTCGCAGCTGCGAAATAAAGAAATGTTTTATTGCATGAGCTTGGAAAACTATGAAATCATGGTCTGAGTCTGAAACGGGTGACAGAAAGAAAACTGATGGGCCACCAGCTCGATTGTCTAGATTTGCCTGGTCACGTCTGAGATGGACTTTAAGACTTTATGGCTGTTTTCATTTATCGCGTTTAAAAAATGACGTCAGAATCCACATCGTTGTGGTTTAGTGAACTTAATCTAGCCATAATGGGCATTAGAAAATTTGAAAAATAATTGACTCCGGGGATTCCACA
Source organism: Blumeria hordei DH14 (assembly GCA_900239735.1). Classification (NCBI taxonomy): domain Eukaryota; kingdom Fungi; phylum Ascomycota; class Leotiomycetes; order Helotiales; family Erysiphaceae; genus Blumeria; species Blumeria hordei. The sequence continues at coordinate 6,952,187 of OENG01000023.1, forward strand.
TGTTTTGACTCCGACCCAATCACTCAACTTTACCTATGGAAGAAATTCAATTTCTTCGCTAATCACTATCATTTTCGGAGTTTTAAGAGACCGTTTATAGACGTACACTGTTATACATTCATCTTTGTACTATCTTCTCGTTGCTGAAATAGGCGTAAGCCCACGCGCCTCAAATTCACTTTCGATTAACTTCCACCTGCCGACTGCCTTTTCTTTGTCACATAGAGTAATACGTCGTGGAAAGACGGAAACGTTTGGTAGGCCGAGAAGCTCTTCGTTCTGCGATAGCGTTTCTAAGAGCTTATGTGACTTCGGAGGCTTGACAATGTGGTTGAGCAGGGCTCGTATTGTTTCAGCAGATGTAATTACATTATCGGGTATACGGATACCGCTCAATTGCATCATTCGCTTGATAACCTCAAATGCAGGTGAGTATTTTATTAAAGAAATTGCATGGGAAGGGAGAAGCATACAGCAAATTTAATGGCAGGATCTCTAAGACTAGTTTTAGTCCAGGTTGGATCCCATGTTGAAATTAATTCCGCGTATGTGCTTGACATATTAGACTTTTGAACTGTCTTCAGCTGGTAGATAACGGGAATATTTTTTTCCCTTGACATCAGTAAATTTTGAGAAGATTGGTTTGCAAATTCTGACTCTTGAGTTTCGGCATTATCTTCAGGGCTCATCACTTCATCGGATGACGTAGAGTGTGGAGAGGTAGCTTTACTATCATCTTCAACGTGCGTCAGTGACTGAATAATATTTTCTCTGCAAGTTTCATCGGGGAATTGAAGAGCAGTATCTGGGGCTGAATTAATTATCTGAACTTTTGTGGTTAAGTCAGGGCCAGGGGTTGAAGTAGTAATTTCGGAAATATTACGCCCAGATTGCTTCCAAGTCATTACTTCCACTATGGCTCGGTGCAGTGTGGCCGTTATTTCATCCCTATCTATCATGACGTGTTTTGGTAAAAAGCTTGCTTTGAAATTATTGCCAGGGAGCCATTCTTTCCTAGACACAACGTCTTTTTCATCACCAATCAGCTCGAGTCCATCCCAAGTTGTTGCAGGTTCAAAATCTGTCTGATCTGTTTCGACTGCCCGGGACATCTCTCGCTCAAGTTTTGTTGGATTAGTCTCTAATTGATCAGATTGATCAATATGATTTTGTTTGCCATAGGGATTTAAATTTCCAGGTGGCTCATTAGTTCCCCATATCTTTCTCCTTAATTTTTCCGTAAATGGAAGGCTAGTGTCAACCTCCCGCCGTGATGATGAGGAATAAAGTTTCGTCTGTGATATACATATTGCACAGAGATGGTGTTCGTAGATGCAATTGCTCTTGAGAAGTGCCGATGACCTTACTGTTGGTGCTATGAATCGCATCATGACCTTTTTAGACATCATTAGATGGATAGATTGATGCCAACCGCCTTTTCGAATAATTTATCGGATTTACGAAGCAAAATCTGATACGAAGTTTCGGATTCGGGCTGGCGATGATATGGAGTAATGAGCGCGTTAAACCGATATTAGCGCATTATTACCTTGTTCGCAAGGCTGCGAGAATGGGAGAAAGTCCATATTTGGCGATTCAATGTATGTCTGTGCATAAGTGTGGCCGTGGAGCTATGGAGAATAGAAGGGCAGCGCATACTTTTATCACAATTTACTCAACTTAATAGAGAGCAGATTTGGAAATTTCTTACCATAGCATTGGTCATGCTCATAGTTTCCCAACTTTTGATTATGGCATCCTTAGTCGTTGCAGTAGTTGCAAGTAAGTTTACAACAATGACCAATTGCCTTATCTAATCACTTACTAGCTGCCCCGTCATTCTGCAAATGCACCTGCTTCACGAATAGCACTATAATACCACTTTCATCTCATGCACCATCTGTAACACAAAATCTCGAAGAAGCGCATCGAGCTGCTTCTGTCGGGTGCTTGATTTGCAACAAAGCCTTTTGTCTCTCACAGCGGCTGCCCATATGTAAGGATGCCGAAGAAAAAGACGTGGCTACAATATGTTTTCAGCGAGATAGCACCCAGGATAAAATAGTGGTTTACTCCTTCATCACTGCAACTCTTGGACTTTTGGGCTGGGCAGGTGTTAGACGGGTTGTCGAAAGAAGAAAAGAAAATTACTTACAAGTCAACGATATACAACCTACCTACTCTACGACAATGAGAGGACAGTAGTTGATTTTATTGCATAGAAGAGTTTGTTTCACTCACAGCCAACACAACTAATGCTTGATGGGCATCGAGATCTCTTGTAATCACCACGTTCTAGCAGCCTACACAGACAACATTTATCAATGCCATCTTGTGAGAATTATACTCTCAATCGACCAGATGATTCATCAAAGGCACTTGCAGAATACTTTATCACGCGTTTACTTAAAATAGTAACGAAAACCGAGTCCCTAGCATGCATATCTAGCTACTCAAATTATGCATTGCTATACCATTTCCTACAATGCGCACGATAAATGTATTAAATTAGTTATTAACTTTAATCATAGTGGGAAAAGCCACCCTTTTCACTTTAACTGTTAGGAAAGCGATAAAATAAGGCAAATAGGGCTGTATACACACGCACGGAATAAATCTTCCGAGAACATTTTATTGTAGAAAATTAACCATAATTTTGGTCATTTCTACACATTACAGTCAATATTAAACTATTATTATAGATGTTACGAGATATCTGGAAATTCTTGCCAATGTAGTAGCTAGAAGTAATTTTCCTTCAAAGGAAAAAGGTAACTTTATATTTGAAGGAACTGCTTATTATTATAGATTTTCTGAGGCCTAAAAATCCTCAAGTCTTGAGATAAAAAAAGTTGAGCAAGTAAGAACCATGTTATATGGTCGGTGATATTGATAATGTAGGGATAATCTGCAGAGCATGAACATCCAATTATCCATTGGCCTCATTTCAACTCTTCTCACAGAGGCTTCGGGTAGATTCTTCAAATTAGTTTTCAAAACAATACTTCTTTGTAGATTTTGAAAATACTCTACTATTCAAACGGCGATAATAATAACATCTCTGTGTAATCGCATTTACATGTGAGACATTTTATTGTGATAGGGACGGAAAACACTGATCTTGACTAAAAAACTCTACTCGTGAACCTTTTGACTCGTTCCACAATTCGTAGCAACTAGTGTTCATAAAGGCTGTTTCACAGCTGCAATTCCCTTTGGAGCATATTCACCACCTGCCTGACCGCAAAGCTTGCTGTAAAACTACGACTAGATACTTATTATAAAGCTAAGAAATAGCCTCATAACAAAGTCATTTTTTGTTTGTGTTAAATGTCCTACAAAGTCTATGACTATGTAAGGACATGTAGGTCTTTTCTATCTACCGACCGGTAGTATATATACCTCTGGCAGTGTACTCCCTCCTATGCATCTTCACAACTTCTTTCCTGCAGTAATGCCCCCACAGGTCTTCATTCGAGTACACACTAAGAGGAACCGTTATCCCGTCATTATCTACCCTCTCCAGCCAACGAAACGATGGCCATTTGCGGGTGTGTAGCTGCAGGGAAAAGTCTCAAAAACCACTGGGTGCGGGGCTCTCCTATGACAAAGAAGTCGGCCAGCCGGGCGCAGCAGACCTGTGTATACCCAAGAGTGTCTCTCAACCTTCGTAGCCTCCTCCTTCCTCTTTCCCTAATTCATGCCGCAGGACAAATCGAAGATCGTGAAAGGATGCCAGAAAAGTCTCGGTCGAGAGTGACTGTCATGAAGGAGCCTAGCCTAGCGTCTAAAAGTCGTAGCGGACGTGGGGTCGTCGGGTAACTCATGTATTCCAGATGCCCTCCTGGCTAGTAGATTCGGAAGTTAAGATTAGAAGGGACGATATTATAGACGACTCAAAATCTGCTTTTCTTGAGGGCGGAAGGGTCTTTTAATTTGCTTTCTTGGGCTTTTTGTTCGCCCGCCGGTGGGTAGCACATGCTGTGATATAACGAGGGCTTCTCTGACTACCATTGTAGCGTTTGATACCGCATTATCTTTCCTCATTCCTAGCATCACTATCGTCGTCTTGGCCGTCTTATGTGTTATCGGAAGCGTATCTTTGGCGAAAGGGGAGATAACTAAGCTCAAAGGTGAAAAGGTGTTACTCCATCTCGGCTCTGCAGACTCTGCAGTGGGAGCTGGAAGTTCGTAGGGGACACAACTGACAGACGTAGAGAATAGTCCCCCCATAACAAAGTCATGTAGGTGCTAGTTGATGAACTCTGCGGTCAGAGATATGAGATTGTGAAGATCCCAATATTACAAGCTAGTGAGAGAAGTTGCCAATTCCTTTCCTATGATTACTGGACGATTTCTCTTAGCGGAATGAAAACAATTGATTACAGCCAGCAAGATATCTGGAAAGTAAGTGAAACCGTTACGAAGTATCCTATAAATACTTCAAATTAGTGGCAGATGCATGTAAATCTACCAGCAGAGAGGTACTAGAGCACGATTGTAGAATGAGAGCAGAACACCTGTAAGTGGTGTAAAAGTTTTGATAGAGAAAACTTGAGCGTTTGTACATCAAAAGGTAATCGACTTATCAATTGAAGAACAAAAATACTGCTACATCCAACGCCCTATTTGTATAGATGATCCCAATATTCCGAACACTGGTAGCTCCCCTCTTTTCGAACTTCCATTATAGTGCGGACTTGTTGTAACAACATGATTCCGTGCCGCTAGTTTGTATCGCAGTAACCTGATATCGTTGAAGGACAAGATTGAACACCTGTACGCGGTGTCTCCTGCGAACCTGGGAGTGAAACATTCTTCCAGAGCCAAGTTCAGTCAAATTTTTCAATACCAAAGAAGTTGACCCACGAAGTAATGACTCAAAGTTCTACGCCATGTCAAATTTTCGCTCCCAACGAGTTTGAATCCTACGCAAGTGTCATCAAGTTTACGAGTACAACTTAGTACATCCTCGTTTCAATGACTACGCCTCTGATTAACTGTTCTCTAGCCTCGTTTGACCACGTCATACACGCCCACGCTGATATTTATAACCGACGGAGGAAGAAATACGAAGCGTACAAACCTGGGAGACAGTTGATGGGGTTGATGTGAGAGGGATTAAGACAAGTTGACTAGACGACCCAGACGATTGTTGCAGATTCAGCAGAGGTGAACCCTTAAACGTTAGCAAGTCGATTTATAAATTGAGCTTTGTGTGTGCCAAGGCGACACTATAAACACCGCCGTGGTTGGATGGTGCGGTGGTACACTGTCCTGGCCGGTCTGACAAGAAATGTCTGGATAGCTTGGACACATATTCCACTCGAGGCAGGAGATTGCTGGTTCAAACCCGGCAAAACTAAACTACATTTCTCGCGGCGCTGGCATACATTGATAACGAAGGCATGCCAGGATAATCAAAGAATTTAAATTTCCCTTTGGTGGGTACTTACGGAGGAGGGTCGATTGTTTGTGTAAGTGAACATATCTCATAGTGGTATTTGCAAATGAAATCCAGAGTATGAGTGTTTCTAACGTCAAAAGAGTCATCCTACATGTATACATATTCCCTATCATGTGTCATAGCTATATATCTGCAGACGCATTAAATGATTTAAAAAAAACATGATGTCGTTAAACCATTTTGGTGGAGAGCATGATCACGTGATGATATGAACAAACATATTTATCTACATATTTCACTTGATGAAATCTTCCCTACACATGACGCCGGTGCCGCTCTCGACCTATGTTTTGTCCGGAACAACGTGAGTGCTTCTTGCGAAATTCGACAAGATCTGGAAGTCGGCTCCGATCATAGGACAATCCTCTGTCAAGTATTCGATTGGGAAGCCGAGACACCTGTACCAGGTAAGCTCCAGTTTGCTGCATGTAACTGGGAAATGTTTCAAGACTTCGTGACAAATCGGCTTGCAACACCTCCCTCCCATATCATTGAAGAAGAGGCCGCAACCATTGTCGACATCATTGCAGGAGCTCTCCTCGCTGCCTGTCCAAGAGAACGCAAACAAGCAACAAAAGCTGGCTGGTGGGGTAAGGAGTGCACTCAAGCCCATTTAAACTTTTGCAGAGCCCGTCGCGCGGGACTATCAGCAACTTCTGAACGACGTGCCTTTGGAAAAGTAGTGAGGAAATCAAAGCGGGAATTCTGGCACAACAAAGTAGAACAAGTCTCCAACCTTAAAGAGGCCTATCAAGTCACGCGCTGGCATAAAAGAGAGGCGCAATACCATACTCCCCCCCTAGAGGGACCATCGGGCCCGATATTCCATCCAGCAGAGAAGGCGCAGCTCTTCAAGGAAGCACTTCTTAGCCGTCATCTTAATCAAGCAGATCTTGATGATGCAATCCCTACAGTGGCAAAAAGATCTATTGCCTGGCATCCGCTGACAGATGTAGAGATCTTCAACTCGTGCTGCACTGTCCCGACATCCGCTCCTGGACCTGACAATATTACCGCAACAGTACTTCGGCGCGCCTGGCCAATAATCGGTCCTAGAATAATCTCCTTATTCCGCCAATGTGATGAGTGGGGGATACACCCTAGCGCGTTTAAGAAGGCTAATGTTGTTATAATACCAAAGTCTGGAAACCGCAATCGAGCTCTCCCAACATCATACCGCCCGATCGCTCTTCTATCGTGCCTTGGTAAGGGATTGGAGAGACTTGTGGCGCGTCGACTTTCATTCCTAGCGCTGAGATATCAGATTCTTTCCCGGGATCAGTGTAGCGCAGTCCCTCGGAGATCAGCTACCGATCTCACCACTGCATTGTCTTGCGATATTCAGGACGCCTGGGCCAAGAAACATGTAGCCGGTATGGTTACTGTAGATGTTAAAGGCGCATTTGATGGAATTCAAAAAGGCCGCCTGTGTCACTGCCTACGGAGTCAAGGGTGGCCCTTCAATGTAGTACAATGGGTGTCCTCTTTTATGTCCGAACGAGAAGCCTCAATCACGCTGGATGGAACTATATCTCCGGTGTTCAAGATACACTGCGGACTCCCTCAAGGGTCCCCAGCTTCACCTATCTTATTTTTACTGGCAATTGAAGGTATGCTCCATCTCTCCCCAAAGCGTTTCGGCTATGCAGACGACGTTGCATTTATAGCGTCCGCACCGACTCTCGCCCGCTGTGGAGAGCTACTTCAGACGCAGTTAGACATGACCCTCGCCTGGGGACTTGAGAACGGCATCGCTCTCGAAGTCTCAAAAACGGAGCTACAATATTTTCACCGAAAACATGGATCTCCACTAGAGCCCAGCGTATATGCAGATGGAGTAGAGATCACACCAAATACCCACACGCGCTGGCTTGGAGTCATCTTTGATCGGAGCCTCGGGTTTAGAGAACATGTGCGACAAGCCTGTGGAAGATCCTTGGCTATTACAAGCCACATTAAAAGTCTTTCGAGAGTCACTCGAGGAATGAGCCCTCTTCTTTTGAGACAAGCGCTCCAAGGAGCAGCTTTTGCGACCTTGCTCTACGGGGCTGAGACATGGTATTCCAAAGGAACTCCGAAAGGACTGGTCCGTCGGATCCAACAACGAATGAATGATGCTGCCCGCGCAGCACTGCCTGTATACCGTACCACACCAGTGGCTGTTCTTCTGCGCGAAACAGGTTGGGGGCCCGCAAAGGCCTGGCTTGAGCGCATACACGATCGCCTCGCCCTCCGCACTGCGGCAGCAGATCCCAGACACCCTCTTCGTAGACGGTGGAATTCCTCGAGAATGTGCGTGGTCCGACAAAGGATCTCCCCGGAGCTATCAGAAGATAATATCCCCCCTCCTTGGGAAGCTGGACGTGATGAATGTTTGGAAAAGATAGGCGCTGTTGGCCGAACAGCGGGAGTCGATTCCTTCACTCAATGGTACGCCAGACAACCCATGATGGATCTTTTTTTTTCTCTGACGGTGCTTTGATTGAGAATCAAGCAGGAGCCGGATACTCAATTAGACGCGGCACGAACCATGAAATTGCCCGCGGAAATATACCTCTAGGTACCTCTGCAGAAGTGTACGATGCGGAAATCACTGGAGCAACAGAAGGTCTAGCAGCTGCCCTCCTTAATCCCATGGCCTTTTATGCAACCAACTTAACCATATGTCTAGATAACCAAGAAGCAGCTCTTCGACTCCTCTTGTTAACACCTACTGCAACAAGCTCCCGCCGGATTGCAAAATTCCGGCAGCTAGCAGCTAGCTGGACGAAAAGAAAACGAGCATCCTGTACTAAAGCAGGATCAGTCAATGTTAGATGGTGCCCCGGACACTCTGGAATCCCTGGAAATGAAGCAGCAGATGCTCTAGCGAAATCGGCTTGTCTAATGAGTGCGCCATCCCTACCTCCATCCATAGCAAGAGCAAAAAGAGAAATTTCTCTGTTATATAACGCCTCTACTACCACTTACTGGGCTCAGGAAGGCTCAATTAGATATAAAGAACTAGGGATTGGCCCTAGTCTAGGAATATCCCCAGAACTGAAAGGACTAAGCAGGCGTGCACTTGGGGCGCTAATTGCAGCTCGCTCCGGACACGGAGATTTCGCACAGTATCATCGGCGTTTCACACACGAAGATGCCTTAATGACTTGCTCCTGTGGCGAAGAAAAAAGTCCGGACCACTTCTTTCACTGCAGCATAGGAAGAAGCTGGGCTCGCCTCAGTGGTGGGCCCCGACATCCCAGCCCTGGTATTAAATGGGTTCTTGGCACGCCCAAAGGCGCACTCGCCTTCGGAAAATGGGTTGAGCTGACGAAGCTCTACGACAAAATCCAACAAGTGAATTAGATATTTCCCTTGAGATTTATGATATTGCGTGAAATTAATGTTAGATGGAGGGATTTATTACTGCTAATAATTTCTTTTGTATTCTGACCTTTCTTTTTTGGAAGTTCCCCTCACTATTTCGCAGTCTATGGTGTAATTTCAAACTACTTATAAATAAGAAGTAAAGTCCCGGGTAGAGGGAAATTTGCTACATTTAAATTGGAAAGCAGAGTGGCGGACAGCTGGTCGGACTCGTTTGTAGTTTCTAGGTGCTGTAGGGCGCGTTAGAGCGTCGGGTAGTTCTGTAGGGACTGGGCCGTCCAGCACGTGACTAAGGTCACGAGCTGTAGATAGGCACGACGTTAAATTTAAACTAAACTAAACTAAACTAAACTAAACTTGATGAAATCTGCACGTCGGGTAGTTTTTCTAGACTGAGCTCAACGACATGTGACCTTGGGCAACGTTTGTTTTGTTTATTTTGTCCTAAGCTAAAGCTATGTTTTCCACATTGGGTCAAGGACAGGTGGAGCCGGTGAGGATCACTGTATTAAGGCCCAACTCATTCCAACCGCGTGAATCGCTACCAAAAGTGCAGCTGATTAAACATAAACGAAAAATCAAGAAAATCAAAATAACTCCGAAAAACCAGAAGATTCCTTCATATTTGACCCAAGCAATGCGTTCCTCACACATTCCCTGGTCCGTCACACCTTCCAGATGACAAGTTTGCCCCTTCTCTGCTGAGAGCAAAAGAAGGGTTAGCAGGCACCTTTTATCCAGCCGGTATCCTGCTAATAGTTAGTAGATGCCCCGAAATGGGACATCGTCGAGGTCGCTGTGTCCTCAAACTTCTTCTTCAGATCCCAGCATTCCGAAACCTGTTGCCTCGGCCATTGCGACATCCTTCGCCGCGGCAACGATCGCCTCATCGGCCTTTTTGGCTGCGGCTCTCGCTCTAGCTGCCACTGTGAACTTCCCATGCTCGAGGTGGCGGATCCGCGCGAGCTGCTCTTTGGTCACCGGTCCGGACTTTCTGGGTCTGACTTGGCAGTCCCGATAATCCGATCGGTGGGGTGCCCCACAGTTACGACACTTTGTGAGGGTCTTGCACTCGGCTTCCGAGTGTATGTTGGAGCCGCAGTTCCAGCAGGCTGGAGCGCGGGAGCAACCACGGGTGGTGTGGAAGCCCAAACAGCGTTTACACTGTTCAATTTGGCGACGAGGCTTGTGAATGGTAGCCATACCAGACTCGTCGAAGATGCGGAAGCCCGCACGAGGGGCGCAGTCCCGGGAAAAGAGGGCATGCCAGTTTTGATATGGTGCCCCAGGTCGACATGTCCCATGAGGTCGGACCTGAATTGGAATTGCGCCAGTCGTAATGAGAATCTCGGCGGAGACCCACCCAGCATCGACCGCCCTGGGGCCGTGCACTGTAACTATACTTACAGGTACGTTCGGTATCTGTAAGGCAACAAGATCCGAAGATGCCTCGAGTTTGACGTTTTCACTTGCCAGCTTCGAAGAGGCACCTAACATCTCTTGTCTTAATGTATCGTTCTTTGCTAGCATAGCAAAGCCGGTTCTCACTCGATGGAGTGAGGTTATATCTCGGTCGAAATAGCTGAATTTGTACTCCAACTTAGTTCTCACACTACTTGTGGAAAGTTGTCGCCACGGGTGGTCCTTTTCAAGGCGAAGGAACAGTCGCTTGTCGACTTTCGCCTTGGGGATTTCTTTTAGTTGGGCTTTGGCCGTAGGTCGCGGCACAGCCTTGGCAGTAGGACTGCTTTTTGTCGCAGTCCGTTTCTGGCCACCGTGGCCCAGGTGCTTTTATTGGCAGCGCTGGGACGGCGGGAATTGGTGTGCTCCTGGCGTCGAGAGCCCTTGGGAGAGGGTTGGCCGGGCGAGGAGGGAGGACGGTGGCGTGGAGGCCGGGCCCGTGGCCATGTATTGTGCGATGGCGGCGCGTAGGTAGACTCTCATCGAGTCTACGAATTGTCTGTTTGACCCATTGGTCAAAGGGAGGAGGGTGGCTTCGACGCCAGAAATGGCGGCGGAGCAGAGGGCCAGATTTGCCGCTGTTTCGGCGGCACGTCGTTGCTCGGCTTCGAAAATTGGTCGTAGTTCGGGCGGGCATTCTGCTTTTGTAGCAGCTTTTGGCTGCGACGTTGAATTTGACGCTGCTATGGGCGCAGCGTTCTCCGACAGTTTGGGCGCGGTCGGAGGAGATTTTGACGATTCTCCAATCCCGTGGGGGACGGAGGGCGGTTGAGAGATTTTCTCAATAGTTTCAACTGACCCGATCATGTCAGTATCGGGCTCAGTGACGGCGGGTAGGGCTTTTTCCTTCCCTTTGATTGAGACCTTGCTCATCTCCGCGCATTTCAGAGACTGGGCAAGGCCAGGTAATTGTTCGAGAGCCCTCGGGTGGACTCTCGTGTTGTCCAACTTGGCGTTGGGACGCTTTTTTCGAACAGGTGGCATGATGAAAATGCCAGTGACTCGAGCACAATTATTTGATAGAATGCGACGAGCGCGAGAGGGAGGGAGAGGGTGAAATGGTGAAGATTCGAAAATTCGAATTTCAAAAATTGCGGTGTTTGTTTTGTTTATTTTGTCCTAAGCTAAAGCTATGTTTTCCACATTGGGTCAAGGACAGGTGGAGCCGGTTAGGATCACTGTATACAGGCCCAACTCATTCCAACCGCGTGAACTCCCACATAAATGGTGGTGTTAACAGCAAAACTTAAATCAAAAACTAAAATCAAAAACTTAAATCAAAAAACTAAAATCAAATTTAGAAGAAATCCCAATTAGGTCTGGATCCCGCGCTTCTCGCCCGTTCCCATTCCTGTCATATCTTCCAAGTGACAAATTCTGATCTTCGCTGAGAGCAGAAGATGAGCTCGCAGGCACCCTTCATCCAGTCGGTGTCCTACTATTAACGTGTTGAAGCCTTGTCGACTTCACTGAGGCTCGCAGTAGCCTTAAACCTCCTCTTCGGAATCCAGAATTCCAAATCCCGATCCGTCCGACATGCAGACGTCGTTCTTCGCGCCGTAAATTGCCTCGATGTTTTTTCGGCTGCAGCTTTGATGCGAGCATAATCTGCATGATTTTTCTGCTCGAGCTTGCGAATTATCGCAAGCTGCTCTTTTTTCACCGGGCCGGATTTGTTGGGTCTGGCTTTGCAGGACCGCGAGTCCGATCGATGAGGTCCCCCACAGTTTCGACACCGTGTGGGGCTTTGCACTCCGCTTCCGAGTGCATTTTTGATCCGCAATTCCAGCAGGCCGGAGCGCGGGAGCAACCGCGTGAGGCATGGAAGCCAAGACATCGATTGCACTGAACTATTTTCGACGAGGTTGGAAGAGCTTTGCAGCTCCGGAGTCATCGAAGAGGCGAAATCCAGGTCGGGGCGTGGATTCGCGAGGGAAGAGCGCCTGCCAGTTCTGGTAGGGCGCTCCAGGTTTGCAGGTCCCATGAGGACGAACAAGAAAAGGAACTAATTTGGTCACTCGCGTGACTTCATCGGCAACCATCTTTGCTGTCACGGCGATGGGGCCATCGAGAGTTCGAATTGTCTCCGGGACGGTGGCAATTTGTATGGCAACCAGATTTGATGCTGGTTCCAGTTTGATTCCAGATACGCTCCGTGATGTGGAGGAATCCAGGAGCTCTTTCCGAGCGAGTTCATTCTTTGCTGTTAGTGCAAAGCCTGTTTGTACCCGCTGAACCAACGTGATATCGTTGGCTGCGGTACCAAGTGCCTCTGAGACAGCTGATCTTACGCCAGCTGGTGCGAGGAGTCGGTGGGGTGGTTGCGGGCGAGGCGTAGAAACAGTCGTGTGTCGGCTGCTGTCCTCGTATTGGCTCCCTTTGCTTTTTGGGCGGGCGGGGCTGCCTTTTTTGTCGATGGCCCAGCGCTGCTTACTAGGCCTGCCCGAGCTACGGTGGCCCAAGTTATCTTTGGGGCCGGAGCCTGGATTTTCGTAGGGTTAGGTACCCTAATTTCTGGCGCCCTCGGTGAGAGAGGGTTGGCGGGGCGAGCAGGAAGGACTGGTGGTGTACTTCCTGGACCGGACTGAACGAATTGGCCAATGGCTGCTCGTAGGTAGACTTTTATACCGTCTACGAATTCTTTATTATCGCCGATCGAAAGAGGCGAAAGTGCTGCTTCAACACTGCTTCAACACTGCTTATGGCAGTCGAGCAGATGGCGAGGCGGGCTGTAATTTGCGTCTTGCGACGCTTTTCGGCCTCCATTACTGATTGCAGCTCCGGAGGATATTCCGGTGCTGATGTTGAAGCTGTGCCTTTGGAAGATGGCACAGCGAATTTTCTTGCAGACGTTTCTGCATGTTCTGTCGTCTTCTCTCGGACGACTTCCTTCCCTTTCCTTGAGGTGCTTGTCTCTGGGGCAAGCTCGATCGGGGTGTGGGTCTCGGGACCAATTTTTGCTGACCTGACGGGCTCAGAATCAGTCATCTCTTTGTCGGGAAGGTTTGGAGACTTCCCTTCGATGAAGGCCTCACTCGCAAACATGCTTGATATTTTTTGCGGGAGCCCTCGGGCGGACTCTCGCATTGTCCAACATTGCGTTGGGGAGCTTTTTTCGAACAGGTGGCATGATAAAAATGCCAGCGACTCGATTACAATTTATTGATGAATGCGACGAGCGCGAGAGGGAGGGAGAGGGGGAAAAGGTGAAGATTCGAATATTCGAATTTCAAAAATTGCGGTGTTTTGTGAGCTGGCACGACGTTAAATAGTAAACTTGATGAATTCTTCACGTATCCTCGCACCTCAAACGTGATATCGTTCTAATTCATACATAGTTTAAACCGGCTATCTTTTATCCCTTGACGACTTTTAAGATCTGCCTGCTACTGGTGGCTTCTTTCCGTTCGCATGAGTATCGTGAGCTCCATGGAGTTGGCATCTGAGGCATGCTGTGACGGCTAGCAAGCCGATAGGATCCCTGTGGCCTGTGCTATTCAGCACTGACATATTCATAGTGTCTGCGCTAAGTTAAGCGCGTGAGGTTTTAAGTTCCTAGGATGGTAGGGTGATAAAATGTGAATATACGGAAATCGTAGGTCACGATGTCTCGGGATTTCTGCTATATCTTCTATCTAGTGAAATCTTAAGACGGTGTGTGGCTCCCCCTCTAAAATTACAGGATGTGTCTAGTAAATACAGGTTTCTAGCTTAGTGTGCATTATGCATAAAAACTGGGGTACACGTGACAAATTATAATACAATATTTATGATCATGGATCCTTACGCGTACTGAAAGTCTGGAACTGCCCGTGTGTGAGACGTTAGAAACTAGCCCACACCTGAATAATGGTGCACGACTGGAGGACAGCTACTAGTGGTTGGAATATTGGAATCATGTATATATGTAGGGCGTTATAGTCACCATGTCCCCTCAGGAATGGGGCTTTAGTTGTAACTAGTGCCGGTGGACATAAATATGTAGGGCGTTAGTATTGTGATAACGAGGTTATGAGAAGTCTAAGAATGGTCGCAATGGATGTAACAGTCAACTTGGGTGGATATAGGATAGCGCTTTAAGTCTAACGTGAAGAAGAAGAAGGATATGTATTGTAGATCTGCTATATTGATGACTATTGAAGATAGGAGTAGAAAAGGTTGACCATGTACAGAGTTCTAGCAGCAAGTATTTATACACAAAAATGGTACACAAACTATACCCTCTATAGCAATAACTCCCAACCATTCAGCCATTCAACAATTATATCATTAGATATACCTGCGTCATATGATCATATTATCATGTATGGCTGAGATACTGGTGTTGTCATTTGCTGTATGTTAATGACGTATCATTAACACAGGATTGCCTGTCCTGTCGGTTACACTTGCCTAATACTAGCCATTTCAAGTTATGTGATCTATAAGTGGGCCTGATCACAACAGTTAGATATAGCATTCCTTTTGTTCTTCGGTTAATAACTAAACTTACCTTTCTACATAAAAACGCCCAAGCTCTTTATACTGAAACTGTTACACATGCTACATGAAGCTGAGCAGGCGCTTGAGGCCATTTAGTACTTGATTAATCGTAGCAGGAGGCTCAGCTGCCTCTTTGTGCTCCTGATGTGGTATATTATGTGCAGCAATGATATTCACAAGCGTGACCTCCTCCTTCACTTCAATGTTCGCGTCGTCATGTCTGTAATCTTGGTCGCCATTTAAGAATAGATTTGCACGAGGTGGATCCAAACTTCTACCAAGCCTAATAAGTCGTGTGGGGAAGTGAATGAATTATTTAGAATTAAACTAGGAAACAGTAATCTATGCCTTGGCTATTAGGCACAAGACTAAATTTATTTATTATTGTAAAACTTAGAGGGGCTTCGTGTAAATGTCACGTGAATCGTCAAGAATGTAAGAGTGAAAGTATGGAATTATTTACTACTACGAGTCGAGCCTAGGACTATATTGTGTGAGTATCCCCTTGTACGCTCCCTTGAGTATTGCCAGTAGCCAAACATCTATGCGCGTAGATCTTACTTTCGCTTTTGGACTGGCGCGAAACCCAGACAAGCATAGGTCTGCTTACAATTATTATTTAAGGTCATGCTAGCTTACATCATAACCGTAAGGTTCCATGTTGGAGGGCAAGACTGACACCTGTACGTGGTGCCTTCTACGAACCTGGGAGTGAAATATTCTCCCAGAGCCAAGTTCAGTCAAATTTCGCAATACCGGACAAGTTGGCCCACGAGGCAATGATTCAAAATTCTCCGTCATGTCAAATCTTCGCTCCCAACGAGTTCGACTCCTACTTAAGTCTCATCAAGTTTACAAGTACGACCAAGTACATCCTCATTTCAATGACCACACCTCTCATCAACTATTCTCTGGCCTCAGCTAGCCGCCAAATACATGCCCACGCCGATATTTATACCCGACGGAGGAAGCAAAGCGTGGCGCACAAATCTGGGAGGCAGTTCTTTGAGACGGATGTGAGAGGGATTGGGACAAGTTTACAAGATGATACGGAGGATGGATACACTCTCGACGGGCGTGTGATTTTGAATTTTGGCAGAGTTTTACGAATTGAGCTGTGTGCGCGCCAAGACTTCGCCTGCGAGAGTGCAGCTGACACTATAAAAACACGCAAACGATGGATGGTGCTGTGGTCCGCCTCCTGGTGGTGTTCTCTGGTATGGTTTGAGTAGCCTGGGCACCTACTCCACTTGGGAAGGAGACACCGAAGACTACATTTCGCGCGGAGAATGTTCAGTTGATGATGAAGGCATGTCTGGATAACCCAGGGTTTTTGAGACGTTCCCCTGGGTGGGTATTCACGGATGAGGGTTGACTTGGGGTGAAGAAAAAGCCGCCATAACTTCGCAGTGGTACTTGCAAATGAAATCTGAGGCATGAGTACACTTATTGTAAATTGAGTCATCTATTCTGTATATTTTCTTCGATATTGTGTCATAGCTAGTTAGCTGCATACGCAATTAAAATCTGATGCAAAAAAAAAAAAAAGGTTCCATGTTGGCCAGCTAAGTCTATATAAGCTATCCGACGAGCCGATACTTTTAAATAAGCCCGGCAAGTTATTATTAATTCATTTTATTATCCTATCTGAGTCTATGACTATGTAGGACATGCAGGTCCTCTCTGCCTACAGGCCAAGGATACCTATATCAGTAGTATATCCCCTCCTATGCCTCCCATATAGCTCCCCTCAAACAGTACCACCCCTCACAAGTCCTCATTCGATCACACACTTAGAGGAGCCCTTTGCCCTTCGTTATCTCCCCTCTCAAGCCAACGAAACGATGGCCATTTGCGTGTGTATGGCAGCCAGGAAAAATTGCAAAAACCACTGGGTGCGGAGCTCTCCTAATACCTACATTAGGACTAAATCTGAAGACATAATGCCCCTTCTGAAGCGTTCGGAGAGGCCGGCTAGCTAGGCGCTGTAGACTTGTGTGTACCTCGGAGAATTCACTATCTGCCCTTCCAACCTCCTCCCAACTCCTTCCCGAAGGTCGTGCTGAAATGTCAGAAGAGTCTTGACATAGCGTGATTGCTGTATAGTAGCTTAGCCCGACTTCTTTTGTGCCGTCCAGGGCGCTGTGGAGTGCCGTTGACTCATCGACAAAAGAAGCCCTCCTGGCTAATTAGCCGAAATCTCGGTCTTGGCGCCGACAAACGTTCCAAAGTTGAAAACCCCTCGAAAATGTCAGTCCCAGCATCGTCTTCAGAGACCTGTTCCCCCTCTCGCTCCACATTTCAGCCGCCTATCATTCCTCAAGGTGTAGAACCCCATTAGAGCATCAGTCCCCCATAAACCATGAGCCGAGCTTTGTTTATTATAACTTGATTTCCTCTTTGCGGGTATACGTAGCGTCGTAAATCTGTAGTCGGTGATGGCCGGTAATTAATGGGGCAAGCTCCTGTTTGCCATTGGAGTAACTTCTTTATTGGTCGTCGAGGCGAAATGAGGCGTGGTTAAAAGGAGGTTGAGGACTCAGGTGAGAATGGTAAGAAAGGCATTGTCGAGAAGGCGTCAAATGGAAAGATGCTTGAGATTGCTTTTGACTTCAATTCGGATGCGATTCTTCTTGGCTATCCCAGATATGCAGAGCATACTGAGCGATTACACCGGCACAACTGGAAGGCGAAGAATTCGTCTTTGATGGCCCCGGCATGTTATAAATGGGCCATAGCCTAGCTGTCATGCACCCCGAACTATCGAAGGAAGTCGAAAGTACCCCCCCACTAAAACTTTTATTTTGCGCTACAGCAAATAGATAATTATCTATATTAACAGGAAAGCCATCCATCACGTAGAACAAAATTCTTTCAATCTGAGTCATAGCCAATATAAGTTAAGGTTTGAGGGGCTAGAGTTCTGGCTTGTGCCGTCGTTATATTTCTGTGAAAAAGCAGGCATCATGAAGCCATTTACTAAAAAGCTGTTGCTCCTTCAGGAGAGTATAGAATCCAGCGAATTCCCGTCGTTGGGTGTTTATTTCCGCTGCAAAGGCAGGACCGACTCCAATTGAGTCGACAAACGAAGAAGTGCTCGGGAGACTTTTCTAGCCCGCAAGCGTAGATGAGAAGAGCGTCCGAGTGGTGGAGGCGGCGTTGGTAGTCAGCAAAGTCTCCATGACCTGAACGAGCTGCAAGAAGGCGACCAAGAGCGTAGCGGTTAAGGCTCTTGAGTTCGGGGAGCTCCCAATATTGGCAGGTACAAGACTGAATGTAATCAGGCTTCAGCCAATGACAGTGGTTACATCATATAACAGTTTTTCGATATAACGATAAAATGGCGACAGCGACGTCGGTAGAACGAATATCGCTAATTTGTTATATTTATTATAAAAACGTAATTTGTGCGCAAAGAAGACATCGTTATAAGACGAATATCATTATATCGAGCATCTTTATAGAGTCCACACTGTATTTATTATTAAAACGCAATGCGTTTGTGAAGAAAATATCGTCATAATGAGTCATCGCTGTATTCATGTGTGGGCTAGTTACCAACAAAATTTCGTGTACGGGTAGTGCAGGACCTTCAATACGAGCGTAACTTAGCGCTGACGTTATGGATATATCTGTGCTGGATAGCACAGGCTACAGGCAATCCTTCAGCTTGCTAGCCGTCACAGTAGTGTCCTCTACGACCTTTGGAACGAAAAATTCCCACAGAGCCCAGATTCAATCACGAAAAAGGATGGGTTGAATTTTCTATGGTGGATTTTTGGCTTGAAGGAGTTGTACTCGGTATTTTGCTCGAAAAATCAGTCGACAGAGATTTCACAACCGCAAGAAAGTCGAATAATAACTCATCACCACCAACATACGATTCACGGATGGACAAAGGTCTGTCTGGGGGTCGTATTCAAACATCCGACATTTCTTAAGCTTCTCATATATTTGCGACGAAGCATTTCTCAGTCGGACCTACACCTGCGACCCACCTCCATACTCGTCAGATCACTTACCTATACACGCCCTAATGAGGAAAGTCATGATGGAAACGGGACGTGTATAAAGGAGGAAGAAAAGGGAAGATACACCGAGGGGATTACAAAAATCCCCAATGACGACAACAACCCAACGGTATGATATGAAGGTGCAAGGCTAGGGCAACGATGGGATCTGGGACGACGTTTAAATTTCGGAGTGAATGGGATATCAAGGGCTAGGGCGCGTGGTGACCGAGGCTGGAAAGAAATTTGCGCTACAGCGCGTATACAGCGGGGTTTTGAACGGTTAGGCTTATTATGATACAACACATAAGTGATGTCTGAGGTGGTCCGGTCATTTGGCTGGGACGAGGTTTACCTGTACTTTACAGTAGTTAACCTGATCCGGCCTGGCCCACTCGAGCTTAAGATTCTAGCAGGAGTGCGATGGGTGACATGAACCTAGCATGTAAATGAACAAAACGAAGCAAAACAAAACTAGAGCACGATTACATGTTGAGTTGCCAATAATTCAATTTTTCATTTACCAAATCCAGCTATGCCGCCACAGTCCTCCGTAGAAGCTGGCTTCTGCCCTCCGCCCCACCCAAACCTCGAGACGTCGAAATTGCCCTTACCTGGCCACCGCCATAACTACCATGAAATATACAACAAACCGTATAGTCGGTCTGTAAGACGAGCTATTAAGGCTCACCCCAAAACCAATTTGAGTCACCGGACGTGACGATGAATAACCTCCTCGCACATGAAGCGAGAGCTTTCAAAAATCGCTTTGCAGAGGCAGAGCTCATTGTCAATGAATTAATAAATCTGCTGGCTTCAAATAATGACAGAGTGTTTCGACGAAAAGTCGAAGCAAGTGGCGCGGCCATCCTGCGCAAAATCTAAAATATCTTGCGCGGCAGTCCCTCTCAGCCCTCGACTATCCTTCAATCGCAGTCTACATGTGGGTAAATCAGCAACCACTCTATGCCCGAGCTTCAGAGCCGCCCCAAATAGCCACAATAAGCATCACGGGCTCAATGTAGATTCTTGTGAGAAAAAATAACAGACCGGCAACAGCCAAATAGTCGGCTGTAACATCATCCCACAGCTCAAACAGTGCACACATTCAGCTTGCTGCAATATCACTTGGAAACATTGGAACGAGGTGGTGCGGAAAAAACCCAAACCGGAAAATCCAACAACGATGCCAACTACTGGCCCCAAGACCAAGCCCATGAGGCCCGCTGAGCACGTATTCCTGCGGCTCAGATCCACCCACCCATGGAGACGTATGTCTCCACACTTCATAAAAATAAGCTTGGCAAGCAAGCTACGCCTGGCAAACTTGGCAATAAAGCAGGATACAGCCATGAACACTGGGTTCGCAACACAAGCCGAATGAGAAGGGGCCAGACGTGCACTCATTTCTGAAGAGGCTATCCTGGATAGTTCAGAAATAAATTGGAAGCCTCTTCTAGTTGGATCTCGGTATTAGCATCATATATCACTGACAGTCTCTACAATCTCGAAGGGCCAACACCAGAGGTATAAGAAATGGTGACTGAAGAAGCAGCCCTCAAAACAGGCATTGTACCAGACTTGGCTCGTGAATTTGCGACTAGCATAGCTAAGCCATCAACTGACTGTGTGTGCACTTTGCAATCGTAAGACTAAAGCTTGGAAAGAGACTGTTCCAAGGGAACAGACGCCAACACGAACTCCAGTGCAAGGCCAAAATTGTGCAATCCAACTGATCCTGGAGACATCACCCAACTAAGATCCCCTCACGAGCGGAGAAATACTTACTTTGTAGCTCAATCGAGCACAACAAATCGCATTGCAAGCAGGACATCCCACGGTGCATCAATTTCCACCGGCCATATGCCGTAACCGAGCCTAGCTGCATGGAAAGACCGGCACGGGTTGGCGATAAGACGGTGCAGTGCACGAGAGACCAGCTTTCGGTGATCCATGAGCAAGCTCACGAAACAAGGGCTGCTTCGATCCGCGAAAAAGAACCAAGTAGGAAGCCGTAGAGGCGAATGCTGAAAATAACTTTTCAGACGTTGCTCAATGCCCGTAAGGGACCACAACCCCCTCGAGCTTCAGACCACAACAACAACGATCTCGTTCCTTTGCACCAATTTTGGCAAAGGAGACCCTGCGATAGACTTTATTCTTTAATATACTTAAGATTCAGAAACAGATGACCTAATTATCCAGGAACCCTGGGCTAATCTTTAAAGCGGCACCTGGCTCACCAAGCCGCAACCCGGATTTGATAAACACTGGCCTCTCTATTACGCCTCCAATCCAGCTAGCCCACGCTCATAAACACATACTCCAAAAGCGATAGAGACCCACCTAAAACTCATTTGCGATACGTCGTCCGGCCTCATGCCTGTTTCGGTTATGGGAGTTAAATATGTTTCGATATACCGTGCCCCTTGAGCAGTTCTTGTACTTCTGATAGCATGGAAACCTTGTGGGTATACAGTCATAAGTGTTACAGGCTAATAGTTTATTTAGTTATAACCGGAACTCATCCAGTTTATTTATCGAGAAGCCTTAGAGTACACGAGTTGGCTGGATTAAGGAGTTATGTAAAGGATAACTTTAGCATAAATCCATACGCGACGCGCAGTATTGAGTAGATCAGCATATAGTCTTTGTAGTTCTTCTTTATTTATACAGAACATAACTCAATTTACGACACATTTTTGCGAATAGCTAATGTGATCAGTCCCTTCACATATTTCCCTAGATTACTTGTTATTTTTCGACACAAATTTGTGGTTCGTTCAAATAAACAAAGAGTCTGACGGACATGAGACACCTATTGTTACGGGCTGTGCCCAGTTCAGTTAGGCTGGGCCTGAGAGATAGCCCAGCCTTGTTCAAGCACACTAACCACGTGATCTATAAGAGAGTTTCTCGAGACTCGAATCACTCGGTTAGTTATGCTGAGGCTGGATAACAGATCATTCAGTAGCAAAAGGATACGTGTCGGAATACTGGATCACTGGTGGCTGTAGCTGGCATATTTAGTTCAAAGGATTTCCTGTAGTAAATCTCTATAGAAAAATATTAACTCTTTGTGGTACTGTTTACGTGCGGTGTCCGTAATTCTCCTCGCCCTTAACACCTATGACTATTTGCTTTGATATCACGTGTAGTTTTCGTTCAGTACCGTCCATGTAACGAGCTAGAAAATCTACCCGGTCCAAAAAGTTGACTCCGAACTTTTTAAAAGATAGATCAGGGAGAGGAAGCACATGATAAGATAGCCTAATGAGCCCTAAATTCTGGTTAGAGACGCTTACAGTGGATTGAAATTGCTTAATAGTACAAGCTATTGTGTATCTTTCTTATGTGCAAAAGACATATGAGATGAAAGTTTTGAGTAAAATTTCCAGTAGTTCCGAAGCAGTAACTTCTAAGCATGAGCTATCTAGGATTTTTTTGGCTTATGTTTTTTAGCTTACGCTTGCTTAATTGTTTGTTGTGAAGGACTTATCACATCAAGAACATATTATCGGGTGATATCACTAACATACTAAACCTATTAAAGAGCGACTCCAATGTTTTTGGAAGAGATTTTTAGATATAGTTTTGAATTACCATTTGATCCTTTGTGTAAGCGAGATACATCCGGGGACATGAGCAATCCGCATTATCGTCCGAATGTACTAGGGAGTTCGATTGGTACCCAGATCGTTAGCTATACACGAAGGAAACTAATTCTGATTTTCAAAAAGCTCAAGGTAATCTTGTTCGCAACAAACTTTTTGGATGTGTTTGGTCTTTTTCGCTTAAAAATGGATGCGATGAGGTAGCCTATGGTGATAACGTTTGTTAGGTTTAAATATAACCTCAAATCAATTCAGAATAAACTACGAATAGCGTGTGTACCTCTCGATCGTTGCTTCCTGGAGCAAGCCATGGGTATTCTTAGATTTAAGTAGTAGTTGCAGCTTTATGGTTGATTGAAAGGGTATGCCTAATCTTTTTGCAGGCTAGTCGTTACAAAGATCCTCTAGCATCTCCAACATTCTCCTTTGTAGCTTCACTAGATCGACTTCATTTATCATTTCTTTTCCATCTAGGGGTTGACCACTATTTTTGCTGGCAGGTCTGACCAGTTCCGTCTTCGTACCGAAGAAAGGAACGCCAAGTCCTCTTAGTTTGGTGTTCATTTCTCTAACCATTTGAATCTGCGCCTTGTAGACTTTGAGATCAAAAGTGTGTAGCTCTCTAGCTATGTCAACTACGACATTCCCGGAGATGGATGCGCCTCCTACTGCCTTCCTGCAGAACATTAGCTTTTAGTATAAGCTAAAAAAATTATCTACTGGTGAGAATGACATACAGTACTTCGTCTAGTTTCTTCTGCCCTTCTTCCCGGGCCTTTAACTTCTCAATAAGTGCATTGCGTCCGTTCCACCACTGTTCCTCATGCTCATGCTGAAGTTTAATTAACTAAGCCTTGTTAACTCCAAAAGTATACAAAATAATGCCAAACCAACTCGTCTTATTTCATGTATAACATTTTCATGCCTGGCAACTGTTTTCATGGCACAACGAAGGCCAGCAGACCATTCCAGTATGGTAGTGGGGTCAACAACTTTTTTCTGTGAATTCTCGATGGAGACATTCCGAGAGGGTCCGCTTTGTCCAACCGGAGGAAGAAATGACTGAAGTGTTGGAGCTGGTTTGTGGTAGAATTCGAACGGCGGTGCATTGTGTCCTGTGTGAACCACATTATTAGGTTGCGAAGTGCTTGTATTTGAATTATTAGATTGTAGGTCCTGCTGATTTTGCGGGGTTAAATCTGCCAAAGTTTTCAGAATGGAAGCTAGATCAGGTGCTTGACTGTTCATCTTCGCATGCGGATTTCTGTGATGTTCAATTGCACCATAAGTCTATTGGGAATTCAGCATGATTAAGTCATTTAACATCGCCTTGCACAAATCCAAGTTGTTTGTCTTGCAATTGGCTCCTGCCGTATTACTAAACAAGCCGGTCACTTCGTTTAAATACATGCCAAGACCATGTGCATATGTGGGTAGTTACCACTTACGCTAAGCCGGTTTAGAATTGTTACATAATCATCCAAGGGCCTAAATCCCATGGCTAGTTAATTCTTCAGTTATTGCAGTCAAAGAAGTCGAGCAATTTTCCTTGACACAATGCCGCCCCGGTCAGCAATAGATGCAACGCGTTTTACTTCCACAATACCACATGCCTCATCAATACCGCCAAAAAATGGTCCAAGGAAGACACCATCAAGGATACCGGGACTTCCAGGAGAGACACCGCAGGAAAAAGTGAAAAGACTACGTGCAGCAGCGGATAGAGCACGGAATGCTCAAATGACCCAATTTGATAGATTTATTGCGCGGGGTAGGGTTTGGGCCGACATAGCGCATACAATTACGACTACAACTTTAATAGCAGCTTCATGTGCGTACCTTAGGCTGTTGAAGTAAAAAATAATTCAGAAAAACCACAGACGCTGACTGATACATAGTTATTGCCGGTGGCGTAACAATCTATGCGCTAACAGATATGATCATTTACAACCGTAGAAAGAAAGCGCAGTTTTTCCACGAGCAAAAAACACAGCTCGAAAATGCAATTTTGACAGCCCGCAAAGCTATAAATGACGGAACTGCTACTGAGGCACAGATAAATTTCATCAGAATGGAAGATGAACATAAATCCGCTAAGCCCAAAGAAAAGATGAACTTAATCTCAAAAAGCAAGGAATGGCTGTTTTCTGGGCTCAAGACTGATGAAGGAGACTTTATTGAAAAAAGTAACTCCCCCAAAAATAAACCTGATAGAGAAGAGAGTAAAAGTTCTATGAATGACAACGATAAAGTAATATCTATGCTGTCGATGGAAAAGCAAGATATTGTGAATGCGAAAGATCAGATTAACACTGAGAAATCTCTCAGGGAGGATAATCAGAACCTCATTGCTGAAAAAGAAGAGAAAAAGGGAGGCAAACCTTGGTCATCATGGATATTTGGACGATAAAGCGTTAAATCTACTGTACAATGGCATGTGTAATATCTTTACGAGACCTCATAAGAGCAAGGAATATCTACCACCCAGCGTCCAGGAAAATAGTGAAGTAACCTTCACTGGATACTAATTTACTGATGAAACCTTGAAAACTCCAGACTATACCACTGAAAATTTGTTACCAAGGCGGAGCACCTTTAATCAAAGCTTAAAGATGGTTTGAACTTGATTATCGTGCGAAAGTTCAAAAACTGAAGCCATCATAGCTGTTACTATTCCCTACACCAGGCGAAATCCTGTCAAATGTAGAGACAGAATACAGTAGTTAACCTAGTATCTAAGAAGCAAAAAGCTTTCCTAACACTCAGTTACGGGCTCATGGCCACCGTGGGAAGAAAGATGAATATCGAAAATTTTGTATTGCATTTAATCGCATAAATGCATTGTATGCAGCGGAATAATGTCTAAATTAATGATCCAAAGATCTTTGGCATTCGTTCAGAATTTAAAAATTTAGTGAATGAAACTTATTTGTTACTCGAAGTCAAGAATTGGAAAGATGCTCAAATTTGTAAATATAGGTACATTTTTATTCTCAACTTCTCTACAAGTACAAGTGATAGGGACGGTTGGTTCGACATCTATCAAATATGATTGACTCGACAAAATATGTTGTGTTAAGTAAACCCTTCCTCCGGCTTTAATTACCTACACGACACGAGATGAAGTTTTTGATTTGTTATACCCCCTCACCCCAAAATACTAATTATTCGCCTTAGAGATGTACATGTTAGCCTTTGAGTTTTAAAAAGAAGCCATTGTCTTGCATACTATTGTCCCAAAAATGTTTGGGCTTCAGAGGTTTTCTATTCATTGAACAATATGTATACGGATTTGTCAGACTCAACCTAAAAGAATAGAATATAGACGAAAAATTATGAAAAAATTTCTCCCGATCCCATAGCAGCACAGAATCTTCCGCTCTCGACATATTGACATACATATTTTTCTTTGAAGGAAGAAATTGTTTGACAAGACCAGGGTATATCATTTCATCACACATATGCTCACTATATTTTTGTCACTGAATAAAGTCATGATCTGAATGATTAAACAAAATTTGCGAAGTTTATTCTGAATTTCTTAAATAATGATAGTGTAGGACAAACTCTACGATGTAGTTCAAGATGAATTCTAATAAAATACTGTTTTGTATGGGAATAACTTCAGGGCCCCTAAGATCTAAGTTAAAAATGAGGCGCTGACTGTGAATGGAAGGAGTTTTTCATCAGATCCCGTAACAGTAGTTACTTTGCCATATTTATCTATCATTGTAATCAGACGGAAGTTTATTGTTCTAGGATACAGTTCAAAGGCAAGATGTAGATCTGCGACAGGGGTACGGTAATTAGTAATCAGATATATGGGGGCAGTAAAGAAGGTACAAGAACAGCCTCATGTACTTGTTGGGGTTACAAGGGGTGATTGATTTGAGTATCAAACCATGGTCCCTAGGTAGTAGTGAACGATGGATGTCGTAAGTCTTTTATCGTTAATTGCCTTCTCGATTTAGCTACCTATAGTCACGTGATGACAGCATATTTGTGCTGTTGTTGGGAAAGCTGTTGCATTAGAGTTCAAAAACCGTGTAAATTTTGGGAGTCTATGAATCACGCTGGTGATCAGGCTCTGTATATTTTCGGAAATAGTTTTATTTTGTGGGCTTTTACTTTAACTTGATATTTTGAGTCGAGGTAGACTTTCATCCAGGTTTTGCTCTGAGCAAGCTGGGTGACTATGTTCAAGGTAATAAGACAGGTAGGGTGAAACATTTTCATTAATGTTTCTAGCTTGGACATAACGAGCATTAGCATCTTCCCTAGCTTTATTCATGTCCTTAGCCTCTCTGCTTTTGGATTGCTTAAGGCTACAATCTCGTTCTACATGACCTTTTCTACCACAAAAGAAACACTCCTTTTCGTCTGTTGCCATTACTCTATGCTTTCCTTTTCGGTTAAGCTCTCCGCGAACTTGATCACGACGATCAAAGTGCGTTAAATTGCGTCCCCTTTGATAAGTACCACGTCCTCCTTTTCTATTGCTGCTGCGTGCAAGATTTGCAACTTGTGGTTGAGGCGGCCGAATATAAGAGATGTTTGACTCGCAAGATTGAAGATAGTTAATTGTTTCTGCGAGAAATCTACCCATATTTCGAGCATGTGATCGAGCCGTTGACCAAATCAAGTTATATTTGGGAAGAGATGCAATTAGCTGCTCCTTGACATCTTCCTCGGTGATCGATCTAGAAGTCATTGATAGTTTGACCCTGGGATTGTTGAGGCGTAGGACAAGGAATTGGATTGTGTCTACTCTCGGATCAAACTTCATGGAGGCGAACTTGGACCTCAATTCTGCAATTGTTGTTGGATCTTTGTTTGTGTCCATTTAGAGGAGGAAATTCCATAACCCGGTAGGATTAATGTTACTCAGGAATCCGAGCGACTGCTCCATCAATTGTGTCTCAATAGAGTTAGATATTTTTGAGTGTCGCGGGCTTTGGACAACCATTTTTCTTCCTGTAATCGAAATTCGTTGTCATCGGTATCGACTTCATTTTGTGGTGCACCTGAAGAGACTGATTGAGTATTTGGACGTGAAGCATGTACATAGTCATTAGCAATGGGTCTCTTCCTTGTACCATCAGCGATACTTGAAACGCCTGCGTTTATCAAGGCGATCTCGCAAGTAATCCGCCACTCTGTATATGTTCAAAGGCCCAGCAACACAATTTTCCCAAATTAGATTTGTTTAGTGGAAGACCATCGTGATTGCGGGTGCCTTATAATTCTTCGGTGAGTGAAGACATTGTTGAGGATTGTTCTAAAACGGAAGCCGATAAATAATTAAACACCGGTCTCATAACCTGTTGGGATATTGAAAAGGGATTGTCACAAGAGCAAGATAATATAGCTGGTAATATGCGATATGTAGAGGATTGTATATCGTGGTACTACAAGTCTGGAGTGATCAAGATGAGTTATGTGCTAAGGATGTGAACACCTCTCACTTGACCAACTAGCTGACTAAGCAGCATTTCCTGACAGCTGTGAAATCTTACATGGTAGTACTATGTCAGTATTTTTCTACAAGATATTTCATTGATTTAGACCTAAAAGTCTTGTTATATCTGAAGGTTAACTGTCGAGTCGATTAGAGGTGGACAGCAATCAACATTGACTATGTCTGGAATGTTGGTAATACCAAAGGCGGATCGTGAGATCATATCTCAGGGGGTATCTAGTAAGGAGGAAGAGAGGTCAGCGAAAGAAAGAAAGCTATTTAGTGCTGGGGCATCTGGATCTGGATTTGGTAGGGCCCCGCTGTTTCATATGGAAAGGTTCTTCAGTTCAGTGTCGGGCATAATCCTGGAAAGCATCTGAAAAGTACACATAAGACCCCAAGTAATTCTGTACTTTTCTTTGATATTGTGTCATAGCTAGCTAGCTGCATACGCAATTAAAATCTGAAGCAAAAAAAGAAAAAAAAAGACCTCAAGTAAAGTCAAGGGTAAAGCGGCAGTTCAATCTATGGGAGAGGAAGAGTTTGAGGAAGAAGATGAAATGGACTGGGAAAAGCCTCAGTTACGTTGGGGTGAACCAATAACACGACGGCAGGCCCCTGATACTTGAACAATATTGGATTGGAAGCCGGACCCAAAGAGTTTCCTCAGAGGAATTGACAACTACTCGATGTACGGAGAGACCATCCTACTTCAACTAGAGTGTCACAGATCAAGGAATAGGTGCTGGAGCTACTATTTTTTTGTTTTGCTTTGTTCATTTACGTGCTAGGTACATTGGGTCCCGTCGCACTCCTACTGGAGCTTAAGCACGGGTGGGGCCGGGCTGGATCAGGTTGACTACCATTAAGTATATCTACCTCGTCCCACATAAATGACCGGACCACCTCAGACTTCACCCATGTGTTGAATCATGTCAAGCCCAACCGTCCCGAGAACCCTCCTTTGATGCGCCGAAGCGCAAATTCCTCCTCAGCCTCGGCCACCACACGCCAGAGCCCTTGACACCTTCGCGGTCTGTAACTTTTCACTTCCATTCAGTCCCAGCTTTAGCTCATCTCAGCATCTCCTCAGCTCATCCAGGGGTCGTTTTCTTCATTGCAGGCCTCCTCAGTTTATATTCCCTATCTTTCATCCATACAGCATCCCTTTATCCTTCAGTCAGCCTCGCCATCCCAGAAACTTTGTAGAATGTCCACCCCTCCGGCCTTGCCCCATCGCTGCCGTACCCCTAACCGTGGAGGTCGAAAATGCGACTGAGAGCTCAAGATCGAGACACCGGTGCCCCAGCCTTTGTCGAACGCTCTAGTTAGTATGCCGAAGAAATGTCGTGCGTATTTCGTCGGTGGCGATTCGTCATAGGTCGAGTTGTTGGTGCCCTTGGCCGAGATGAGGATGCATTCAAGGCCGGTATTTCGACCGTAACTTCACAGCGACTGGCAGTTACGGAGTGTGGGACATCCTCTTATTTCTTTGTTGGCGATTTGACTTTTGGAGGTATGGGATAGCTTCGATAGGTAGTGAGATGATTATGGAGAGAGCCGCGAGATGATTCTGGCAGGGAATGATTTTCCAGAGAAAGAAATTAAGACCTTGAAGGTGTCGGTTGTTGTGATACGAACATCAGACAGGTTGTAGCCTGTCTGCGGTTTGTATCTGGGGTGTAGATGATTGATTTCGTTGAGTTGTGAAGTCGTGAAATCTTTGCAAGTCGGATTTTCGACCAAAAATGAGCCAACACCGCTCCTCCCGATCGCAAACTCGACGAAAACCTCCAAATTCACCCTTTGTCGTGACTGAATCTCGGCTCAGGGGGAATATTTCACCCCCAGGTTCGTAGAGGACACCACTGACAGGTGTTCAGCCTTCTGGAGCAACTTTATGGTCGATAGTATGTAAATTATTATTCTGAAGGGAAAACTATTTCGGTCTCTATATATACATATATATATATATATATACTGTCTCTGTGTTTACGACGCACAGTCCTTCCCTGTCTCGGATCCAATGGGATTATTTATTTATTATTATTTCATTTTTTTATTGTCTTTTCTGAGTCCGTGACTATGCAGGACATGCAGGACCTCTCTGCCTACAGGCCAAGGATACCTATGCCAGTAGTATATCCCCTCCTATGCCTCCCATACAGCTCCCCTCAAACAGTACCACCCCTCATTTGATCATACACTTAGAGGAGCCCTTTGCCCTTCGTTATCTCCCCTCTCAAGCCAACGAAACGATGGCCATTTGCGGGTGTATGGCAGCCGGGAAAAATCGCAAAACCACTGGGTGCGGAGTCCTCCTAATACTGACATTAGGACTAAATCTGAAGACATAATGACCCTAATGAAGAGTTCGAAGAGGCCGGCCAGCTGGGCGCTGCAGACTTGTGTGTACCTCGGGGAATTCACCATCTGCCCTTCCAACCTCCTCCCAACTCCTTCCCGAAGGTCGTGCTGAAATGTCAGAAGAGTCTTGACATAGCGTGATTGCTGTATGGTAGCTTAGCCCGACTTCTTTTGTGCCGTCCAGGGCGCTGGGGAGTGCCGTTGACTCATCGACAAAAGAAGCCCTCCTGGCTAATTAGCCGAAATCTCGGTCTTGGCGCCGACAAACGTTCCAAAGTTGAAAACCCCTCGAAAATGTCAGTCCCAGCATCGTCTTCAGAGACCTGTTCCCCCTCTCGCTCCACATTTCAGCCGCCTATCATTCCTCAAGGTGTAGAACCCCATTAGAGCATCAGTCCCCCATAAACCATGAGCCGAGCTTTGTTTATTATAACTTGATTTCCTCTTTGCGGGTATACGTAGCGTCGTAAATCTGTAGTCGGTGATGGCCGGTAATTAATGGGGCAAGCTCCTGTTTGCCATTGGAGTAACTTCTTTATTGGTCGTCGAGGCGAAAGGAGGCGTGGTTAAAAGGAGGTTGAGGACTCTGATGAGAATGGTAAGGCATTGTCGAGAAGTCGTCAAATGGAAAGATGCTTGAGATTGCTTTTGACTTCAATTCGGATGCGACTCTTCTTGGCTATCCCAGATATGCAGAGCCAATGGGATTCTTTACATGTGGTGACCCTACTTTTTGTAACACCTCAATTTGTTGTACGTGTATGATCCAATACTGCTGCCCTGCCTGACTAGATGCTAATGCCTTGATATTCTGTTGAGCAGCATCATACATCCACGTGTTAATGTCGATCAATCGTGCGCTACCTACTTCAGGCTAGGCTCATGTTGGCCAACATGCGCTACAGGGACTAATCGGCTTACCAGCCGTTACACTGGGATAAAGTTGACACAGCTTGACGAGTTGAAACTCGCGGCAATTATTCAGAGTACTGCCACGACTAAACCCTCTGAGATGATATCTGGCATCAGAAGTGGTACAAAGATGATGCGTCTTTTTGAGTCAACTTTCAGACGAGCTGGGATTATACAAGTGGAAGCCTTGTGGGAGAAGCTAATCAGTCTCAAGTACAGTGGAGGATTTCTAGTACAGTTTGTTACCAAATTCAAGACTGCAACAATAAATTTACAAGCCGCTGGTGGTGAATCGTCGAGTACATAGCTCATGATTCTTTTCAAACAAGCAGCCAAAGAAAAAGCCGGCCGATGGTATGGAATGGTATCTACTCTTTCTAGTTTCAATGAGTAGAAGCTTGAGCCGCTATTACAAGACTTCATCGCCTCTCACCACGAAAAGATCGGAAAGTGTAGTCACACTTGTCATGGTGAAGTCAAGGGAATTTTGGGAAACACCCAAAGTAATGGCCAAGACCAATCAAAGTCTATCCAGAGCAAAAACAAATGCTCAAAGGAAAGGGGTAAGGGTTTTCGTTGTTGGATCTATGGAAAGTATGGCCACGTGAAGACCAAGTGTCCGAACAAACGAGACCATTATAAAAATAAAACAACATTTCTTGCAAGCAAGGATTCAAGTGACATAGGCCCTCCTCTAGTTATAGCTGATGAGTACTATCAGATAAAAGATTAACAGCTGTCGGGTCATCATTTCGCCACTCAAGCGGGTCATCATATATATGATCAGGTTATGGAGTACTATGAGAAGGAGATGATGCAGAGACGCCTGAAGGCCGTTAAACCTATTGAAAAAGGCAGTACAAGTTGCAGTGAATCCTTCACAAATGACTGTTATGATAAATTTGAACCTTTCCCTCGTGTTGGAAATGTCAATGTCAGCCAACAAATTCTGAGCACTGCTGGAGTTAACACGTCGTCTGATCGCTGGCTATTCTATACTTGGGCTGATGTTGACGCTACTAACAAACAGCAGAATTTCAGACCCAGAACGGTTGTTGAACTCAAACCTGACCAGTTCCCGATTCAAACTGGAAACGGGATTATATATGCTGAATGTATTGGTGAAGTCTGGCCATCACTGACTAGCCCTAATGGTAGTAGATATATCATGAGACTGAAATACATCGTGTACATTGAGGAATTCCCGTTGAATATAGTCAGTGGCGAACAGTTCTACCGAAAGGGTGGACGGTTAAAGGGTGATCAGATAGTTAGCCCTAATGTTGAAATCCTATCGTATATCGATGCAGAGCGCCGAGGATTCTTCTTATGGCTGTACAAACAGCCTAAATCAGTTAAATCACACACGCGAAAGAAGAACGTTAGTGTCACCTCCACATCTTCGGAGGCATCAAAGAATATTTCATCAAACGAGGAATTTATATTCGTCCGGGAATATCAATCTCGCCTAGTGAATGGTTGTTTCATCATTTCAGATAAGGTAATGAAGATGCTGATACTTTGGCACCGAAGATTCTGTCACTCAAGCTCGTGAAGGTTAATTTGGACTATTAATAACACCGTTGGAATAAATCTCCATGTGTCTGGCGTCAAAAACTTACCTTGTAAGGCATACGATATGGGTAAATCTCTAAAATTCAAAGCGAAAGAGAGGTTGCCTAGGATGAAAAATGTTGGAAAAGGGTTGCACTGCGATGTCGGCACGTTAAATCCACTTTCAATTGAGTGTCATGGGTATTTCTGCATAACTACAGAGGATGTTTCTCGCTTCCGATTCTTTTGTGCCTTAAAGAAGAAAAGCGAAGCTGCTGAGGAGCTCAAGCGCATCCTATCTCTGGCTAACTCTGATCTAAGAGTGAAACAAGTTACAATAGATGGAAGAGATTGAGGACTTACCACCTTCCAAGAATTCGCTTCTCAGCAAGAGATAAACGTGGTTGTATCTGCTCCAAATAATCAATACCAGAATGGAGTATCGAAGCGAGGAATCAGATTCGTACAATATGCAGCGCGCTATTGTGCGATCCGGATGAAGGTACCATCTGTATTCTGGAATTATATACTCGAAATGACTTGCAATACCCTAAACATTACGTCTTAAAGCTCTATTGACGTTCACAAAACACCATGGCAAGTGTACTGGTCACAATTCGACCCTAACAAATATATTCCTAGAATTGATCATTTATGGATCCCTGGAACATTATGTATCACCTACATGGATGCCAGCCACAGAATAGTAGGTGAGAAGCTTGACGTTAATGGGACGAGAAGTGTGTTCTTTGGTTATTGAGGTACCAAGAATGAGTTGGTCTAGCTTTTGGATGGATGACGCTTCCTCATTTCTCCGCACGTTATCACATACGAGAACACAAGTCCAGAGCTCGGTTGGGGTACTGATCCCAGAGAAATAACCAGATCTCTTCCAAGACACGTAAAGGACAGATTAAGAGCACGAAAGACGGACTATGCAAGGAATCAAGGTTACAATGCCCCGGATAGAGAAGAATTACCAGTATTGGCACCAAGAGGGCGAGGGCGTCCTAAAAGAATAATTCAGCGCCCGTATGACGACTATGCACTGCAGGCACCGAAGGCACCATTTGAGTTGGATGATAAACTTATAAATTTGCCACCTGAAGTCAAACAAAGTGAAGTATCTGACAAAACAAAAGTTGAAGATCTTTATGATGCAATTACTGGGCGCCATTTTGGAATCTTGTCCGGTGAGCTTGATGAAAGCTTTGACATATCTGCCCTCAGTGCTGTGCGAAAAGCGGTTGATCGAGGTCAATCCAGTCAACACGATGATGACGAAGGGCTGTTTAGGTTACTATGCTGTAATCAAAACTGATTAAGTTATATTTTTTCAACTACAGCCGATGGACCGACATTCTACTTGGCAATGAATGGACCCGAAAAAGAAGATTAGGTTAAAGCTGTAAATTTAGAAATCCAAGGATGTCTTTCCCGAGGAACTTTGAAGTTTGTGCGCGCTCTTCCTGACCATAGGAAGCTGGTCACATCTAAATAGGTGTTAAAAAAATATATAAGTCAAATATGGAATTTGATAAGCATAAAGCTATAACCGTGGCAAGAGGATTCACTCAAACCCAAGGTGTTGATTTTAATGACACATCTTCCACCACTGCGAGGTTAGTAAGTTGGAAGACCCTCATGGCGCTTGCGGTATTGAACGGCTGGTACACTTTGCAAGCTGATTTCATTTCAGCATATCTAGCAGGTGAACTTAAAGAGACTATTTTTATGAAGCAGTTTCCGAGGCTGAAAGAATTCTTCGAAGAAAATAAGGAGCTTGCAGAGAGACTCCATTATAGCAAAGATAGCATAACCAAGTTAGACAAGCCGCTGTATGGCTTAAAGCAGTCCGGGGATTTTTGGCAAGTGAAGATTAGAACTGTCATGGAAAAATATGGATTTAAACCACCAAATCTCTGATAACGCGATTTATCAAAATCGAACCAGAAACATAATTGTGGCATCCTATGTTGATGATTTTTTGTTAATTGGGCCGAATAAAAGCGATCTTCAAGAATTAGCTTGAGTTTTAAGCAAGGAAGATCCTCTGAACGACTTGGGAGAAGCCAGCTGGTTTCTAAGCATCAAGATTCATAGATCCTCTCCAACCGGTTCTATTTTGCTAGATCAAGAACAGTACCTAAAAAGATCTTTCGAAGGAATGGATTTGGTACTTGAGAAGAAACACCCCGGCACACCTATGACGCCAAGTTGTAAATCAGACTTAAGAAAGTACGTCGGAAAAGCAACTACAGCTGAGCTGTACAATTACCAACGACTCATTGGAAAATATAACCTCCTCTCATGTATGGTGAGATTTGACACTGCACAAGCAACGTCGCAGATGGCAAGATTTATGTGTAATCCGTCCTCTCAATATTTTAAGCACGCCTCAAGGATTCCCAATTTTCTTACAGCATGACCAGGTAGAGGTTTTCTGTATGAAGAGTATCATCGACATGTTCAACAATTCGGAAAATACGGCTTACACTGTGCTGTAGACTCGAGCTTTGCCGATGACTTCGATTCAGCAAAATCTACGACAGGATTCGTTATTTTTGTGACAAGATGCCCGGTCATTTGGAGATCTAAGCTACAATCGATAGTTTCCACACTGACGTGCGAGGCAGAATATGCAGCCATATTTGAGGCTGCAAAGAACTGCTCATGGATTCGATTATTCCTCACAGAGCTGGGCCATTTGCCTTCTTGCCCTATGCCGATCCCAGAAGATAATAATCGCGATTAAGTGGGCCACTGATGACGCTATGACATCTGGTCGTCGTCATGTACGCGTAGAATATCACTATGTTGTACAAGAGGTAAGAGCGGGTAACATAAAAATTTGCCGGGTAGCATCGAAGGAAAATCCTGCTGATGGGCTCACGAAACCACTCGTAGCTGAATCTTTCAAACAGTTCGTTAACTAATTAGGCATAAAAGATGAAATGTCGCCTTTGAACTAAAAGGGCGTGTAAGCAGACGGAAGTTTTTTGTACTAGGTTACAGTTTATAGGCGGAGGGCAAGACTGAACACCTGTACGTGGTGTCCTCTACGAACCCGGGGGTGAAATATTCTCCCAGATCCAAATTTAGTAGAATTTGCAGTACCAAAGAAGTTGGCCCATGAGGCAATGACTCAAAATTCTCCGCCACGTCGAATTTTCGCTCCCAACGAGTTCGAATCCTACCCAAGTCTCATCAAGTCTACAAGTACGACTTAGTACATCCTCGTTCCAATGACCACACCTCTCATCAACTATTCTCTATGCTCAGCTAGCCGCCAAATACACGCCCACGCCGATATTTACACCCGACTGAGGAAACAAAGTGTGGTGCATAAATCTTGAAGACAGTTTTTTGGGACGGACATGAGAGGGATTATGACAAGTTCATAAGATGATGCAGAAGATGGATACAATCTCGACGGACGTGTGATTTTGAATTTTGACGAGGAGTTTCACGAATTGAGATTTGTGCGCGCCAAGACTTCGCTTGCGAGAGTGCAGCTGACACTATAAACATAAGTCAACGATAGAAGGTGCCGTGGTCCGCCTCCTGTTGGTGTTCTCTAGTATGGTTTGAGTAGCCTGAGCACCTACTCCACTTGGAAAGGAGACGCTTCAGACCACATTTCGCGCGGAAAAATTTCAGGGGATGATGAAGGCATGTCTGGATAACCCAGGGGTTTTGAGGCGTTTCCCTGGGTGGGTATTCACGGATGAGGGTTGACTTATGGTGAAGAAAAAGCCACCATAACTTCGCAGTGGTACTTGCAAATGAATTCCGAGGGATGAATGCTCTTGTATATTGAGTCATCTTTTCGGTACTTTTTCTCTGATATTGTGTCATAGCTAGATAGCTGCATACGCAATTAAAATCTGAGGCAAAAGAAAAGATCACAACAGATCTTTGCATACAGATATACATGTGCCATAGGGGCCCAGATAGATTGATAATCAAGACGCACAGGCTCAGCCTAGGAGAAGGCCACCCGACGTGCTGGCGCCCCGAGGAGCCCTGCAGTTTCTGTGAAGCTAAGATCATACTACGTAGCCTGTTTTTATACATGTATGTTACAGAGGAGCGAGTTCTTCCACTGATCCACTTTAGGTTTATCTAGTAGAGAGTGTATATCTACACCAGGCGCCTCATGATGTATGTGTGCATAGTTGCCCATCATATGACCTCTTTTCCATGGAAACGCTGAATTTGAGGGATGGAGAATAAGAAAATTGCACAATCACAAAAACGGCAAGCGCTAGGTGCAGTTAGTACTAGTAATTAGCCTCGCATCTTGTGTCTGTGTAAGGGGATGAGGGAGAGAGGAAGATCGCACCTTGGGGTAAACTAGGTTGTCAAAAACGTCGCACTCGGCTGCTGATCTATACCAAGTTCGGCCTAGCCCTGGCTGATTATGACGAGCCCCAATCACCTGCGGTTCTCATGGCCAGTGCAAATGACAACTGAAGCTATACCTATTCCGTCCTGCGCTCAAATATACTGCTGAGCCCTACGGAACAGAGCAGTTTGCATCATCAGGATCACCCATAGCTGATGATTTGACGGGCCGAATAGAAACTCCGACGGTCGCGCTCACTCACGTAAGCAAGCAACCGCTAAATTCCCGGTAGACTTGTAGAGATGGACTCTCTTGGGCCGCTGGATTCGAGACACTTCGACGCACGGATACGTATAAAACTTGGGTTATTGTAAGTACAAGAGCTTACGGAGGATTTACTGGCTGAAGGTATCGGAATGGTTAATTACAAATCAATGCGAGCTGCTGGTTACTTTGTATACAAAACTGAGAGATGGACAATACTAGCTACACACACATGTGACCTAGCTTAACTCTCGCCTTATTTTCCCAAAACAGTATCACAGAATATTATGGCATCATCCATCTGATAGTATAATCTAGAAATACTTTCCACACAGTGCTCCATTTTCTGTCTACTCATCACAGTATGCCCCGGAAAGTTCTTCACTCCAAGTGATTGTTGTCCTCGAGCATCGTAACCTTGACCCTCACCAGCAGAACACTCGCCTCATGAGGGTCAGACGAGATGTATCGTACTCGAGCCCTGTCGTGCGCATCTGGCTCGGCCCGGCCCTCACGCCTAAGCTCCGGCAGAAACGGGATGAATGTCGCTCGTCTAGCACGATAGCTGGGGAGTCTTCGCTTCCCAGAACCAGCTATAGTGTGTCTCTCGCTATGCCTCACAAATAAGCTTAAGGTCACAAGAGACCTGGGTATAGGAGACCAACATGAGCTGTTTCCTCGTCGCAACCTGCGGCCTCAAGTGTTGGGAATACAACGAGCTGGGAGGAATTGTTTCAGGGATATAGTGATTTAATGGGTATTCAGTTATACAACCAGGACACATGGTCAGTGCTATGTGTACATGCAGGGTGACTCTTTTGAGGTTGGAGATGTGGAAGCTTTGTCGTTAATTGAACGAGATGAGCTAGAGGTTTACAGATCACGGCCTATGAGATGGCTAAGACTTGGATGTGTGAGTTCCTTTCTACTGTGTCAGCAAAGACGAATTCTTCACCTTCCAGTGGTTTTGGTGCAATCGCTCAGTATGCTCTGCATATCTAGGATAGTCAAGAAGAATCGCATCCGAATCGAAGTCGAAAGCAACCTCAAGCATATCTAAAATCGACGACTTCTCGACAAAAGTTTGACCCATCATTCTCACGCGAGTCCTCTGCCTCAATCATACTACACCACCTCGCCTCGAATACCGACAATGGCGTTACTCCAATTGCAATCGGGCATTTGCCTCATCAAAAACTGGCCATCTCCCACTGTGAAATTACGATGCTATGTATACCCGCGAGGAGGAAATTATGTCATAATATAAAAAGCTCGGATCTTGGTGTATATGGGACCATTGCTCTAATGGAGCCTCAAATCTCGCGGGAGGGCAGGCAACTAAGACGTGGGACGAACGAGTGATAAGGTCACAGTTGGGTATGCTTGGACGCTCACTTCCCGGGTGTTTTCGACTTGAGGATGTTTGTGGGCGCAGAGGTAACGGTTTTGGATAGTGCAATCGACACTCTAAAAACTGGCAACAATAGACGGTGTTTTGGCCTGCTTCCTAGTCGTCAACTCCCTAGGTTAAAGTCTGGGTATCCTGGACACCTACCCCACTCGAGAAAGGGAGGACTGTGAGGCAATATCTCGTGCGGTGGATGTATAAAAAATGACAAAGGCATGTTGGGGTAGCCAAAGGTTTTTCTGGGTTTTCCTTTGGTGGATATTTACGGTTGAGAGAAGGGTGGAAGTCCCTAGCACCAAGGTCTCGAGTGGTATCAGCGAATGCATCCACTACACAAGTGACCCAAATGTCAGACTGAGTTATTGTCGTATATACTCGTCTGGGAAGGACTACCCTTCTCCGTGTCATACTCTTTAAGTGCAAGGCTTGTGCCCGTCACGTATAAATATTAATCCATGCATTCCTTGCTACTGACCTTGGCCTATTTTGAAATAGGTTTCCAAGCTATCCAGAATCTACGTGGGAGAATGGCCCACGTGATGTACCACCGCATCATCCAATCATGATGCTGTTTATAGTGTCATCTGCACTCTCACAATCGAAGTCGCGTAGCGCACAAAGTTCTATCTGTGAAACTCAAATACGGTGAATTTTAGTGATGGTTTATTTTTTCACATCTGTGCGGCGAAGACTCCCTCTAGACGCACGCACGAGTTTTCTGATTGTTGTAGCTACATCACTGCATATAATATGATTCAAAAGGGGTTTCCGCAAGCTAGCGAGGGACAATCCTCACTATGTGTCGGTGGTGTCCCCTATGAACCTCCAGCTCTCGCCCTGCATGTCCGACATAGTTATAGAATGAGACGGGACCAAAAAATTCTAATAACTTATTTCTCTTTCTCCCCGCATACTTACGTGAACATCAACATGCTTCTCTCCTAACCTAGATGGGAAGGTTAAGATGGGAAGGTTAACGACGCTTTCAAAACCAATAGACCCTGTAAAGCTTTACCTGACGCTTACTATCCTTATGGTGCTTTGGATATATCAAGGCGTCTAGATTCTTTCTGTCTACAGCCCGGGAGCAGCTATGCCTCGAGGAGTGAGCTCCACTGATGGCTTCTTTCCAATGAGAATACCGTTAAAATGTTATATGATGTTACGTGGCACGTGATGCTGACATAATACAATTGGATAGTCTCACTTGTGAGGGCGGAAGGTAAGACATTAATTAATCACTATCTAACCACCACGTTGCAACGTAGTACTTTTGATTCATAGAATACTTTGCCATACCAAAAATTATCCCCATGATTCCTTTTTAGAGTACACTCTAAGAGGAGCCGTTAGTACGTCACTATCTCCCCTTTCCTGTCAGTCTAACTGGCCTTTCATGGGTGTGTAGCTGCACGAAAAATTCCCAAAGCCACTGGGTTCGGGGCTCTCTTCATACCGATATCAGGACTAAGTCCAGAGACTTAGCTGTGCTCCTGAGGCGTACGAAGAGGACAGCCAGCTGGACGCAGTCGCGCCGTGTTTATTTATGAGCATTTTTCGACATACCTAGCCTTCCTACAAATATTTCCCAAAGGACGTGATGATATACCAAAAAAGTCTCGGTCGAAAGCAATTGTCATGAAGAAGCCATGCCTAGCGTCCATTACTCTGTACAAATGTTGATTTTTCTAGTAGTTCATGCAATTTAGAAACCCTACTGGCTAGCATAGTCGGAATTAATGATCAAAGACGATTTTGTTGTCAACTCAATATCTGTTCCTCTTGAGGGTGAAAGGTTCTTTTTCTTTGCTTTTCGGGTCCTTTATTTGCCTGGCGGTGGATAGTATATTTGGGATATGACGAGAGCGTGTCTGACTACCGTTATAGCGTTTGGTACCGGAATATCCCAACTCTTTCCCAGCGTCATTATCGACGTAGAAGTCTTTGGGAGCGTATCAGCAAGAGACGGGGCGACTAAGCTCAGATTTCAGATGGGGTGGCTGAATCACGGCTTTGAAGACTCCGTAGTGACAGATGGACGTTCGTAGGGGAAGATTATGACCGATGTTAGATTTGTTATCGAGGGATCTACTCCACAAAAAGATAACCACATAGTCAACAGGCGAATAAGGCATCACTACGTCAGCGAGTCTCGGCAGACAAGCGACGTTTCCACTAGATTGTTGTATTTCTCGCGACACCAAGTCCCTCGCCTGAATACACTATGAATTAAAAAAAAAGTCCCTTGTCAGCCGCCGCCGCCGCAGCAGCATTACAACATAACCCGACGCTAGATCTCCTCACAAAAATATGCACCCCTGTCAATCTGGCAAAAAAAAGCATCAGCCTCACTCGGGGTTAAAGAAGAAACTGCGGTGGGGTTGAATGGCGCGCCGGACTTGGTCTACTTGTGCGTCAGTCTAAGGGTTACGTACCGGTCAGTCTGGCACCCATCGAAATACCCGGTGCTCTTCAATAGAAAAACTCACTTTGTAACTCACCCATGCACCCCCAATTCGAAGTCTGAATCAGCATCAGGGGCACGAGAGAAGATGCAGGGACTACAGAAATGGATAGAGTCAAAATCAGAAGTGTAATGACCCAGTCTGGGGCAGTCTAGTTATTCAGACAGGACACAGCATATGCGCCTCATGACGGTTAACTTAGCCCTGCTCGTATCAGGGTCCATGGATCGCAAAGTAGCCAAAGTGCTAGATTGCTGATTTGCAAAAAAGCAGCTTTCTACTGCTGGCAAAATGGCAAAATGGCAAATACCTCACCGTCGAGTAGGTTCATCTGGTCAAAGCATGGTTTAGCCTTGCATGGACAGCAACACGCCAAAAAAAGATCCAAAATCACACTGACACAATGCGGGTAAAAAGAGAGGGCAACACGTGGAACCGATAGCTGGCTAGACGGGTTTCTGCACAGGAAAATCGAGGATACAATTGTACGGAGTCTCCGTGGCTGCAACACGTAGCCGGGTAGGCTTGGGAGAGTCGAGGCGGGACATGACAACAGCCCAATATAGGCAGGGCGTCACTAGGTAGATAATCTTTCACTAAAAGCAAAGTCAATTGATGGCTCGATAACTATGGCCCTAGACCTGGAGGCTTGCAAGGCACCGAATAATGAAGCTTCATGGAATAGAGGCGCAGCTGAGACGTTGATAGTTTGGCTTCAACCTACGA
Source organism: Blumeria hordei DH14 (assembly GCA_900239735.1). NCBI lineage: Eukaryota > Fungi > Ascomycota > Leotiomycetes > Helotiales > Erysiphaceae > Blumeria > Blumeria hordei. The sequence goes on from OENG01000023.1 coordinate 6,994,092, forward strand.
CCAACCGTCTTGCTTCTTGCTTTTTTTCCGGCCGGCTTGGGCATGTACATGGCAGTTCCTGCGGGCCTCATGCAACCAGAGCGCGAAGTGCATGGTGCTAGGGCCCTAGTCTGGCAGATGAAAACAAAATATGGGGCTCACAAAGAATCCGACTCAGTCTGTTTGACGCGAGCTGAAAGATGGTGAAAGTACGTCACTGCGAACGACCTAATCCATGACGCAGTCCCATGTCACGTGATTACATCAAGCGTTTCACATTTCCGATTGAACATTCGTTACATTTTCTTGGGTCGGAGAGAGGATGCGCGAGGCCTATAATGGTGACAAGTAAAGTGGGACGTAGTCTTTACTTTGGAGTCGAAGTATCGCTATGCTTCGACATTACGAGTGCACTATTGGCTCCGCATGGCGACGGTCTTCAGTGCCGGCCAGGCTTGCCCAGGACAGCGTGAGGCTCGAGCGTTACGACTAGAAGAAGAAGCTCTAATCCAAGTAGTGCCGTAGCATAGAAGCATAGAAGATTTCAGCAGGAGGCCGCGTGATCTCGCATGAGAGTATACTAGTGGCGCGAGCGAGCGGTAAGACGTTGGTGCAGCAGTAGCTCAGAGCCGATGCGGGAGGAGCCGAGAAGCGAGTGACGCTCAGTGACGTCCATGGAACCAGGATAGCCCTCGTTGTTGTAGCCTCGAGCGGTCACGAGGAGCCTTGCCCAATAGACAGTCGGCTGCAGTAGCTGCTTTCGTCGGAGTTCCTTGCTAAATCTTACGCCTGAGGCCGAGAGCCACATGGAGTTGCCAGGATTCCGGCTATCCAATTCCCATTCTATTTCCACTGACGTATAAGTGGGCCGCGCGTGACTAAGATGCGGCTGCTGGGATAAGGATCTAGGGAAATTAGATCTAAGATCAAAGATCATCCTCCCCGCCAGGAGATCGACCCAACCACTAGACCGAGGGAAGACTACGCCATAGCCGCGACGATCGGAGCTGTCGCTAGGAAAGTCTCAACCTACGCCGGGCAAGCTTCTTCACGGTCACCCTCGAGCTTGCCAGCCTCACGAGCACTTGTTGGGCCGAAAGTTTTCTCTTCGCCGTATCTTGAGACGCGCAGGGGCGTCTCAAACGTATCGGGAAGCTGGATAACGGGCGGCCCATTTCCATTTCCATTTACTGACCTGGCTGGTCCCGGACAGCTACCGCCTGCCTTCACTCTCAGGCTGGTCTGTACAGCAGCCCGTGCACACGCACGACCACTTCAAGGGGCTCCAGGGTCACTAGTCAGTCATGCGGCCACTCAGTTGATTCACCCCTGTGGCGCTGCGTCCTTGGCGCCAAGTTGGAGCGACATGGGGACTTCCCTTGTCTGCCTCAACCGGGGAGCTCAGAGACACCAGGTAAGTGTCACGTAGAGCAGACCACCGAAGGCCTTGCTTCATTTTTCTTATGCCGAGCGAGAACGATGAGCACTTGCACGCTATCGTCCTGTATCGTCATTTCCTCAGCCAATTTGGATGCGGTCAGGTGTTTCCGGGCTAAACCTATCTCCCGGCGACGTGCATCTGGAGACGAGTTAGGCTTGGCATTCTTGGCAGCAATCCGAGCATTAGGCTGCCCTTAAAACCGCAATTCTGCCCATAGCCGAGTCTTCCAAGCTTCCCGGCCTGTCTAGTCCAGCCCATCGTCGTCCACGTCCCCCTGCTCGAAGCGCTATCCTAGCACATGCGCTATCGAGCTTCTCTGATTGGATTGCAGGCTACAGCCGACGCTCCGCCACCTACTCCATGTACGGAATAGCGGCGATCCTCTGAATATCTCCATGCCAAACGAGATGACCACATCCCTTATCAAGATAAGCCTAAATTTATGGGAACATAGCCTCCAACGCTGCCTGCCTGTCGAGCCATCTTCACTCTGTATAAAGGAACTCCCTATGCCACCCGACAATCTCAATCCCGCCAGCATCCAGACTCCAACCTTATAAATCATACCCATAAATCTACATCTTTCCATCGCAACTATTCCTAACCATGTCCACCTCAAACAAATCAGGTAACAATCACCCATCCACCCAACCAACCGCGTTGCTAACCTTCAACTTCCAGTCCGCTCTCCGTCAGTCTCTTCGACTGCATCTAGCAATTTCAGCTCGAGTGAGATGCCTATGGGCTTTTTGGAGCTCACCACACCTCACCATCACCGTTCTGACTCCACGGCCTCGTCAGACTCTTGTGACGGCTTTCTGCAACTTACACCAACCGTATCCACTGCTCCAAACCTCTGGGTCGCTGCTCAAAAAGGCACGAAAGAAGCACAGTCCCTGGGCTTGACCAACTCAGCCGATAATTAAAGTCCTCGTAAAAGGTATGGTTTAACGCGAGCCTCACTATAATCATTAAAACTGACAACCCAAATAGAAGTATGATTATAAAATAATACACCGAACCACTTATACCTCATGACTTTTGGAAATATCATGCCATGGGACACGGCCAACGGCCTCATCAGAAGCCTCGGTTCTCAAACAACAGGCCGAACAAGCTCGGCTTCTAGAAGTGATAGTTCTTTCCCCAAAATATGACTCGTTGACGTGGAGTCACCTCAATCCGCCCTAGCGTGTTCTCGCAATAAACGAAACCCAAAAGTACATCTAGTCAGGAGGCAGGACGACATACGGTAGACTTTGACGAAAAAAAAGAGTAAACTAATAAATTTCATTCCACATCTGCTAGGCTCAGCGTGGGATCCTATTTCTTAATTTCAGTTTTGGCAGAGTATAAACGAGGGATCTCGCTCACCACTGTAATCCAAGGTCGAGTGTTGGTCTCTGCCATGTTACCTGGCGCATTCCGAATACGCTTAACGTTAGGAAACTACAATTGTATTATTAATGTTTAAATTTCATTAGCATTGTTCGAGAAAATATTGGGAAAAAATCTATTCAGCCTTAACAAATTAGACCTTATATCGATCAATATAACCTTGCGTTGACCGCTTTGCACATTCGTATCACAGATGATGGTCAGGTGACAAAAGAAAAGTCTAGCTTAGTAACTATTGTGCTATTCGAGACAATCACTATCATGCTGCTTAGACTCCTCAACCTAGGCCATGCATTGCACCACGATCCAAACTTCCTTTACTGCGAGTAGAGAAGCCTGATATAATGTCTGTAGCTATTGAGCTCTGTTATTGTCGGTAAAATTCAACCCCTATCTCTACGTAGACTATATGCGTGGGAAGTATTTACAATAAGTCTGCAGTCTCAACCGCACATAGTGCGTATTTCTGTATCTCTCTTGTTACAAGAGAGTCCAACCTGATTCGATCCACCACCGCCATGGTGGAGGCTGGGCATGCTCCAGAAGCTCATTGCATATTCTCCTCATGGCCAAGAAAATCGGGTAGCTGAAAGGCTGGGCTTTGTCAGTACCATCTGATCTGATGGGTCGCTTCATGATAACGGTACTATAGAGATATTGTGGGTGTCCCGCGGCTTCGACTACTCGACAACAAAATTTGAGTCTGAAAATACGCCATGATTTACTTTAACGCCGCGCCACATGAGCTAATCAAGAGCGTATAACGTGCCATATGGTATTCCCATCAGCCCGCATGCGCAGCGTGCGAAGGGATGAAGAGGAAATAAACGACAAGACTGCTTGATAATCTTCATAGAAGAGGAACAAAGGTGTCACTGAATCTTGGCTCTGCAGACTCTAATCAGAGCTCGAAGTTTGCAGGGGACGCGGTGATCTTTGTACAAGCCATAATTGCGGCGTCATGACGAGGCTAGCGTCGACGTATTTCACCATTCCAACTCGGTCTTACGCGCCGTCGCTGCGAAGAGGTGAAGCTCGCAGTTTGCGTAAATACTGCCAGCATCCGGGTCTCGTTCATTACGGCACCATTTTGCTTGTTATTTCGATGGCCTGCGCGGTCGCTATGCTCTACCAGTGGCGAGAAAGAACTACTACAAAGGCTGTCGGAATACTCCTACGGAGTTATTTAATCACAAGCTTGTTGCAACGATATGGATGGTTCTTAGATAATTCCCTCTAATCTTCTATCCCAAGAGACTATGTACATATTCAACGATTATTTTCCGTTACGCCATACCCAATTAGGCAGCCCCACCAAGTTACCCTTAACATTATGAATTACATATTTAGACAAAGGCATTCGCCATCGCTGCCTGCCACTTTACAACGACACGTCCCTCCTCCGTCCACGACTATACACGGCCATGAAATGCCTAGACCTTCACCCAAAGCCTAAGCTGGACTCGAATGACGTACTGTAGGATCAGGTGTGAAGGAGCGGCTATGACTACGAGAGAAGCACAGTCTATGGCTTTTACCATTAAGCCTTTGGTCGATGAACGATATTTAGAATGCTCCCGGCGTTCGGGGGTGGGCAAATAATATGAAGATGATTTAAATTTCTTATCATGAGGCGCTCGTCTTAGTGACATGGCAGGGGATTCCTACTCAATAGTGGTCCTTGCAACGTATTTCATAGTCTAACAGAGAAAAGAGGGAAATTAGAAACCCGACGCAAGGGAATACCTCTCAGAATTGATTGGGAAAGACATGATCATGCCATTGAGCGATGACATTGGAATAATATGCACACGCGCCCTAAGTTATTATTAACCTATATTAACAGTCTATTGCAAAACAGTCATGTCAATTGCAACGGCTCTCTCTTGCCCTGAGCCATGGGCCGTGCTATTTAGCCCTCATTGAACATTTGACGTGTATTCAGTTTCTTAGGTATGGACCTGGCTGGTATCTTGACTACATGTATCGAAAAGCTAGTGTACTATTTCTACGGCGCGTTAGATGACTTGTGGGAATAAATGGCTCGCGAAACAAAAGACTTGATATTTAATTTGTAGTCGTGCACCATCCATCCACAATTTTGATCACAAACACGACCTCGAATACTTCAAAGACATTCATACCCTAAATTTCTTTCGCAGATACTACCATGAGGTACGATATTTGCAGCAAACAGTCGAGCCTTGTCTTTGAGTAATCCAAGGAGAAGTATCAAAACCTTGATCGTCCATGCACACCAGCACAGCGAGAAAGGAGGTCAGCACTTGATGGCTTCAGAAAGCCATTTTCTTTGTCAAATGGGGTAGGTGTTCAATCTTCGCAGAATCTGATTGGCAGAACGGACCAGATGCTGTACCACTGCACCATCCAACCCGAAGTCATGTATTGCACAATGCCACGCCTCTCTGGGCTGTATTCATCCTGACAACCCTCACGTACACTTTCAAGATCCGCCTCGCCAGATTTGTGCGCCGTGACTAGTTTCCTTCGACGGCTATTCGTATTGTTATGAGCGCGTTTGGACGTTAGGCACTGAGTTAGTGAAAGGCGTCATCACTCAAATGAGAATGTGCTAGGCCCTAATTGGAGGCTAGGTATGGCTCTGGTCCGAGTTCATCTTGTTGGTAGTTTAGAATTGATATGGTGAGGAGTCTTGAGTAATGGCCTCGTGGCTGTAACGGCTACAAAGCCGGCATTTTTCTCCAGCCAGTACTCACACGTATAGGCGTGCAACCAAGAGGCATTGGGCTGTCGTAAAATCCCTGCAGAAGATATTAAAACCTCTGAAGGACGAACTAGAAAAGTTCCCATATGAGCAAGACTCAGATTGAACCCTGGAGAAGCTGCTAGAATTCAGAGGGTAGAACTTGGAATGCAATGGATTTGTATACGCACCTGGCTTAGTGTGTAGAACTTGGTGCTGGAAATTCTGACTCTCAAATTTAGGACTCAACCACTACCTGTTTTGTCTCAGGTTCCCGACAAGATCGACTTTCTCTACGCATTTCCCGAGTGCGCTAATCGCAACTACAGTTGCATGGCATTTGGATATTTACGTACTACAGTGTACCTTGGCTTACCATGGTAGATGAGAGGTGGCTAGTCACCACTAGGTTTGACAGGCACATAAGACTAGTGGGAATTTCTCCCTTTGATGTATATATAAGTCCAATGTTCCCATAGTTGTAAAATCATCAAGTCTTCTTTACTTCATCACATATATCCATATAATATTGTACAGCGTATATTTTCCAACACTTAGCTCGCCATGGTTGAATTGTAAAAAGCCATCATCCATACAAATGCTCTTGGCTTTCTACAACTGATCTGTGACTTTCATGGAATGTGTTAGAAATTGTCAAGGATTTCTAGGAGGAAATATCTCGAAGAACAAGTTTACAATTTCGGACAAGAATACATTGATAGTTGTATAGGATATCGAACTCTCTTCTCAATATGAATTAATAAAATATGATGTTTCGTTAACTTAATTTAACATATACAAGTAAGCCAATCCTCAAATACAAATTCCCGAGGCTTTAGTGATCCAGCTACAACCAGCCACTCAATTACTGCAGGGTAGCATTTCCTAGCCACTGCATTTCAGATACTACTGAACCTCGTGTCCCCTAGCTGAGCTTAATCGTATGCAATAGAATCTAGTAAATTGATCTTGATGGTCAAACTAGAAACCTAAACCTTCATACATATGAAGTCTAGATTTCCAACAGAATGATCACAGGAGTTGGAATGACGGATTACTATTAGCATCCGAATCTTGCAGGCCTGAGTGGAGAAAGGTAAGGCAACAGTGAGCTACGAGCATGTGCCCAACAAAGCGTAGCCTACAGTCGAGCTGCCTTCTTGACGCAACATCTTCTCAATATTATTCTTATTATAGATACTCTATCTCCTCTTTGTGAAGGTCACTTCGAGCCCTCTTTCTCGTCTTAAGGAAGACCTTGAACCTCTGTTTACTCACACTTGTACTCCGTGGAACAATAGCATATAATCTCCTCAAGAGTGATAGTGGCCCAATTCTTTGGTATTGCGAATTCCGAGTCAACCCGGCTCTGGACGAACGTTTCACTTCCAGGCTCGTAAAAGTCACTGCGGGTAAGTGTTCAGCCCTCGCCGTCCGACACACGATTCACCCACATCATTCTCATCGGCGTGATCAATGTCTAATAGACACCCAACGTAATCCATTGGCTCTAGAGTCTCCGAGACGTCTTTCCCATCTAGCTTATGTTAATTTTTGATTCGACTCTCTTCGTCTGCCTTGCCGCTCCAGGGGCCCGTGTAGGAATCCGTGAAGTCTAATCTTTATACAGAAGGTAACTGTTACAGTGAAAGCCCCATGGACTGCTTAGCCTACACGTTTCTTTCTGAAGAGTCTTAGCTTTAGGGAGTGTACTATCTCTGTGATCGCCAGTACGGAATCTGCTCTATCCTTCAGGGCCACTCATAACAGCCTTGAATCGCCTATGCCTGAATTTTGGCGGAATTTCACCCCTTCATTTATCTCACCGAGTCGTATAATGTGCTTCGCGTTTGTTTCGGGTACCAAAATTGGCTTCCTGGGCTGACAAGATGAGAAACTCTCCCTTGACACATCTAGCATCTAGCTCAAATATTTTCGCTCTTGATTTGTCTGGCAATGCTGCTTCGGGCCTCAGCCATATGACGACGGTAATGGAGTAGAATTACTGAGGTTTTCAATTTTCGACTACTAGTGTTTTATGGGCGGCCAAACACCCAACTCTTCAAATATCGACATCTACCGCTGCCCCATTCTTCGAGTGCTGTCTCCGAATCTGACTCGTACGGAAATCATCACATCCCTGAAAAACTGCAATTTTCTGGTCTGTATTGAGCATGGCTTCAGTGCAGGTCCTTGTACGATTTGGTACGTATCATCTCAGGGCTATGTCGCGTCTACTTTCTACGCCCATAGTCGGCGGTTTGGCTCGTCTCCAGACTGAGCCTTTTGTTCCTGTGATAGCTCGAAGGACAAATGGCAATTGGCGAGTGGTCGAAAGCTAGCGTGGACTCAACTCATGGGATTTTAAACGAGAGAGAAAAGTGTCTAGAAAGATTCAAATTTGCATATAAGTATATAGAATTTCATCAACTGTCCAAATAAACTTGCTAACACGAAACCTCCTGTCCGTGATCGTCGAAAGCCCAAGGGTTTCGTATGACCACCAACGTATGTGACAAACCTTTCGAATCGTGGTTTGTCACAAACGAGACCAGTGTTTGTTTAGAACTAGTCGTTGGAATCCAGGGAATGAAGCTGAATCAGCCTGCCGGTAATTGGAGACCGACGTACACGCGGCCACTAGAAATATCGGGGTGACGTTGTCTCCTTAACGAGTAGGCTTCTCGAATATACAGCGTGTTGAAGTCACCTCTGCTGGGAGAAAAATCCATTCATGCATTCATGCTCGGACGCTAGTAGAATTCTAAGCTCGTGTCATCAACTTGATATATTATTTCTGAATCCTTCGTAAAGGGTTGATGTGCTTTCGAATACCTCCCCCTATCACCAATTGAAATCAGTATCTTTAGGCCCATCCCGTGCTCTGTGGACCCACACCAGTCACCATAACTCTATTTTTGCTGATTTGTATTGGGGGCAACCTTGTAAAATAAACCTCCTGCAATCCGATTTATCGTCTGTGGCTCTTCATCTGAACTGCAGTAAATGAAATTGGCCATCGCTTCAACACGTTACTAGCTCAAGTAATCCTCGGCATCTTCCATCTTCCCTCACGTGTCGAAGGGGAATATGTATAATGTTAATGATGCGGATGGTGGTAGTGGGACTGGGATCGGGAGTTGTTTGCCGCGTTGTCCTGGTTCCCTCGTATCTTTCAGCCTTTAGTTAGGATACAAGTGTGAGCCCCCGGTCGTTGTTTTAGCCGTGGATACTTGTATTGTTGTCGTTGGTTTTATTCCTTCATGATTCCACCGTCCGCTTCAATAGTCTGTACGGTGCCTTTTGCATGCTGACCCTGTATGCTGCGAAGCTTTTGACACGCCCCCTTCTGCCATCACTTGTGACCATTCCCACCAAACCAGTAAAGCATTGATGTCTTCGGGCAGTCTCGAGCCTAGTTAATGCCCGCACACTCTCTATACCTCCTGACTCATTGCAGGCGGCTGTGGTTGCCGCCACTGGCTGCGGTTAAAACACTGCTTGACTTATGCCTGGGATGACGATAGTTGTGTCGTAGAAAGCATTGAATCCATTACCCTACCATTCCCCACCACCTCGCGACTACTGAGCCTCGCGCTTGGCTATTCATTGGTGTTGATTACCGTCGCAGAGTCATTTACCCCCCTAAACTTGGATTCCAGGAGTGGAAAGTTTTGTCTGCGCTTGCATTAGGATATAATCAAAATATTCTCGGCACAATTTCATCCTCGAATCAGAGTCCCGAATGCGAATGCGAGTGCGAGGCCTTGGACAGGTTAATCTTGCTCCGAAACAGCGAACTGGTTTTACTGTTCGGCTGTCCGTTGGTGCCGTGAAACTCTTTTCCGCCTCGCCATCAGCCTTTCCTATTCCCCGATTCGCCGTGCCGATGCGCGATGCGGAAATCTTGCGGAACCAGAAAAGCGGGGACCCTCAGCAAAGTGGCAATTAGTAGACAGATGAAATCATCTTCATCTGACACGGTGCCACTTTTGGCTAAATATGATGTGCTATGAATTATTATTCGATTTGTCCCGCTTGTTGTAACCAAGCCAGTGACATGACTGCAGTGCACAAAAAGTTTATATTTTACTGATTTTATTGTCCATTCTGAATCTATAATTACATAGGACATGCAGTTCTTCTAAACCTACAGGCCAAGGATATCTGTACCAGTGGTGTATCTCCTATAATACGTCTCTTACGTCTCCCCTCAAACAGTATCGCCACTCACAAGCCCTTTGCCCTTCATCATCTCCCCTCCCTTCCCCAGCCAACGAAACGATTGCGATTTGCGGGTGTATGGCGACGAGGAAAAGTTACAAAAACCACCGTGTTTGGGCTCTTTACTCCCGATATCAGGACTAAATCCAAAGAAATAGCGATTTTGATGAAGGTATTTTGAATTTAAATTCACTATCCTAAATTGGCGCCCTATGAGCCCATGCAAGTGTCTGCAATCTGTTATTTTTACTCGAGAGGAAACCTTTATGGTGAAAACTCCTCACATCTTTCTGCCTATTGTCTTCAATTTTCAAATATTTTCTTCAGGAAGCGCAGTTCCACTGTATTGCCATCCATGTAAATCAACTAGATCATCTCTAATCGCCCCAAGCATTACTCGACCTGTTTCTTTCCCTCAGCAGGATTTCGACCGCCTTTGTCATTTGGAATTGCTCTATTCAACCATGATTAAGGATCCACTGTGTTATCCTTTTGATGTCTCCAGGATTGTTTATCATTGCTCCGTAGGACCGGTCTTTTACTTGTCTCCAGATCTCAGCTCCACCATTTGACCAGTGATTAAGGTAATATTAGATATGGAATGTTGAATAGGCTAGTGATAGCGGAGAAAAATGGATAATGATATTCGGAGCTTGATGATAAGATTAATAGCTTCGTGGTGATCTATCTACATGTCATGGTGGTAGATATGACTTATATATATTTGGTGCCCACTATACAGTACACTGCCGTCTATATATTATGTGCTACAATCATTTATGTTGTGGCTTAGGCTCCATGTTCATTCATTTCTCTAGTTTAACGTCCTGTGCGGTATCTATATACAGAACAATGAAGACGATGAGCCGTGTTAAGAAGGGAAACCCCTTTCAAGCAACAAGACCCAATGTCCTGCCACTCTGGACCGACCCGACTTAATGCTAAGGATGTTCCCTTCAGCCGTGATTTCATAGACCTTCACCCAATTTCATTAATACCCCCTTTGGTCAAACTAGAGCTAGGAGAAATTGAAAATAGAAGGCACTTCCTCACTCGGCGTTTGTTTTTAAAGTGTACTAAGAGTCGGCCTCGATGGTGGTGCGACTGTCGTGGGGATGGCTCGTGACGTTGGGACTTCGACTACTTTACGCGGTCATCCCAGCCCTCTTTTGAGTCCTTATGTCTTCTTACTAGTAGCCAAAGTGAATCCCCGATCATCATTCGTTTCGACTATTCGCATTGGCACCATGGAAATCTCTTCGTTCCATATTTCCGCCGTTCGAGATAAAAGCTCAATCCGAAACTTCTCCACACTTCCCTTGTAGACCTGATAGGTCTGACATGCTGCTCTCTGCCACGAACGATGTTCCTTGCCGCAATTCGCACAAGAAACCCTTTTCCTCGGACAGTACCGAGTTTGGTGAGCGCCAACGCACTCACTGCACCTGGCTGCCTTTTCACACGACGCCAGGTGCGTCCCCACTGGCTGCAGTTGAAACACTGCTTTGGCTGAGGCCGTGGTGATCACACTTGCACGGTGAACAGCATGGCATCAATGGCGAGGCCATGTCGAGCCACTCCCGTTTGTAATGGCTCCGACAAGAGATTGATCACGATTGATCCTTGATTGCGACCGTTTTTCTCGGACAGCTGATACTCCCTTTCATCATATTACCACTTTATTCGATTTATCGTAAGGCCTGGAATTCGAACTTTAGTCGCTATCTCAATCTCCCTGATGATTGCATGATTTTCGGCATCTCTACCACTTTCAATTCGAATCCGCAAAGAGTCACCAGAAACCTCGAGGGGAAAGTCTTTCTATAAAGTCTTGAATTATTGAGGTTGTCACATGTTGAGCACCGCGTCTCTCTGAGACGCCGGTTGGACAAACACCTCGGTGTCATTGCTTCGCATCTAGCAAATTGTGTATGAGCCTTAGATATGTTATTGTGCCTTTGAGAGCAGCTCTTGTGGCAGCAGGGTCTTAGCACCGTCGATTCTTGTTCTGACAGCCGTTTTCGCCATTTGAGGAGCTACGACTGACGCGTAGGTCCTTAGTGGTGGCCTCCCCGACGTCACAACAGGAGCAGCTCATCGTTCGGAAGTCGCGAGGCTCTTCTTGACGACCTCCTTTAGTGCTATTATCCTCTCCCCCATTGGAGACTTCTTCTGGAACATTTCAGTCCAGGCCCTTTTGTGGGCATTGAAGACCTTCTCGGCCTTGTTTATATCCTCCATTGAGGGTAAGTCCTCCTCATCAATCTCGCCCACGACGATTAGTCTACCATATTTTAACAGTTTCCCTAGGATTTCAAGTTTCTTATCCTTTAGAGCTGTCTGCGCTCCGCTGCCATTGTTTGTAGTCGCCATTGTCGCATTTTGCGACGTGTCGAAACCGCTGGATTTACCAACACTCGCTATGTTGGAGCACGTGAAGCGAAATGATGGACAGATGGTTAGGGAGACATGAAAATGGGATTCATGATGTCAAATTGATGATAAAAGCAGCATTGAGTGCTGCGCAGCTTTCAGGCAAAAATGATGTTTTTCTTAGGCTCTGTGTTGTTTACACTTGTAGTTACAGCGCACGCCTCCCACTCTTTTAGCAGTAATACGAACATGCCACTCTTTTAGTCAACTTCTTCATCCGTTCAGGGAATATTGTGCCAATTTTTCTTGTGCGATATTTCCAACGAGACCCGAGTTTTGTATTCTGTGACTTAGATTCCTCTTTACAGGTATACTTATAGTCAATTCAATGCAAAATGAAAAGCCCCAGAGTGGAGTGTGTAGTTCGGAGGGCAAGACTGAACACTTGTACGCGGTGCCCTCTACGAACATGGGAGTGAAATATTTTCCCAGAGCCAATTTCAGTCAATTTTCGCAATTCCGAAAAAGTTGGCCCACGAGGCAATGACCTAAGATTCTCTGCGAAATCAAATTCCCCCACCCAGCGAGATCGATCTCCACAAAAACCTCATCAAGTTTACAAGTACGACCAAGTACATCCTCGGTTCAATAACCACACCTCTCATCGACTTTCTCTTGCCTAAGCTGGCTACCAAATACACGCCCACGCCGATATTTATACCCGACTGAAGAAACAAAGTGTGGCGCATAAATCTTGAGACAGTTTTTTGGAATGGACGTGAGAGGAGTCAGTAAGAGTTCACAAGATGATGCAGAAGAAAGATATAATCTCGACAGGCGTGTGATTTTGAATTTTGGCAAGGAGTTTCACGAATTGAGATTTGTGCGCGCCAAGACTTCGCTTGCGAGAGTACAGCTGACACTATAAACAAAAGTCAACGATGGAAGGTGCCGTGGTCCGCCTCCTGGTGGTGTTCTCTAGTATGGTTTGAGCAGCCTGAGCACCTACTTCACTTGGGAAGGAGACACCGAAGACTACATTTCGCGCGGGGAGTAAATGGATAATGGAGGCATGCCTAGATAACTCCGGATATTGAGACGTTTCTCTGGGTGGGTATTCATGGATGAGGGTTGACTTTGGATGAAGAAAAAGACACCACAACTTTACAGTGGTACTTGCAAATGAAATCCGAGGGATGAATGCTCTTATTGTATATTGAGTCACTTTTTCTGTACATTTTCTCTGATATTGTGTAATAACTAGATGGCTGCATGCGCAATTAAAATCTGATGCAAAAATTAAAGATAGTAGGTGGTGCATACCGCAAGCTTAGGTTGTAGTATTATCAAAAGTATACTTAACCTTTCTTGTCATAGTTCCATTAAAAGCCCAGGCACCGAAATAGTTTACAAAAGTCTTTCGTCCGTTGCCCTGCCAACCTAGGTATTAGTTTTTGTTTGGCAAGCGTTGCGGTCCTAGGGGCTTACTCGGTATTTCGTTTTCATAGACCTTACCCGAATGCTCCACAGAACTCCGCACGCGATGGATTCTCGGTCAAAGACACAGTCTGCTCTCTTTCAAGTCTACCTGCGTTTAAGACCTCCGCTCTCAACCACATCCCAAGATCACGCGGAAAGGTTCTTGACGGTTCAAGAGCCTGAAGGCGATGGACTGCCTACTCAGATTACCCTTAACCCACCAAACGACAACCGTCGTCGTGCAGTCGAGAAATTCGCTTTTACTGATATTTTCGACGAGGACTCGAGCCAGCTCGATATTTTTCACGGAACGCAACTTATATCTCTAGTCGAAGGGACCTTAGGTACAAACGGTGGCGATGGCCGTGATGGACTTTTAGCAACGCTAGGTGTATCGGGTAGTGGAAAGGTCAATAGACAATTCTTCACGCAAGTTGGGCCTGTAACTAATAATAGGGAAATATTTAGTCGCATACAATTCTTGGCTCTCGTTCCCAACGCGGTCTCACCCAGCTAGCTCTTGATGTGCTATTTCGTGCAATCGCAGATAATAACCCGACAACGGAGAAGGTCAATTCGATTCTCACAACTATTAGTGCCTCTGATGCAAGTGAGGCACAAGTTTTGCCGGCACAAACTTTTTTGGACGCCATCTTCAATGACCACAGCAACGCGTCTCGTGCCGGCTCAAGAGCTCAAACGCCAGTTATTGTTCGTAATTTATTCAATTTTCTAATCTGCTTATCCCATTCATTTTCTCTTGGCCCAATTATCTTTACTTTGTAGATGTTAACGAGAGCCCAACAATCGAACAATGAATCCCCAACCAGTTATCTACAGAAGCTTTGGATCACTCATCTCCGTTGTCACTTACCTCAAAAATTCACCTTATTCACAAATGATCTTACAGAATGCTAAGCCTTCAGCTAGGGCGACTCAAACTTCAGTTTCACCCCAAGGAAAAATTTTCCACCTCAGAGTACGCCTCAGCTACCCGACATCGCCCATATTACCGCAGCCTGTGATAAGAACGCCGAATATGCAATCCTGATCTCCATGTACGAAGTATACAACGACCGAATATTTGATCTGCTGACCCCGGCATCGCAAGGCAAATTTACCAAGGAGTATCGCCGGCGTCCGCTGCTCTACAAGCACACCGAGCTCTCACCAGACCGGAAAGTGGTAGCCGGACTTCGAAAGGTACTATGTGGAACAATGAAAGAAGCGCTTATGGTACTAGAAGCAGGAATGTACGAGCGAAGAGTTGCAGGAACCGGATCTAATAGCGTCTCTTCTCGATCTCACGGATTTTTTTCTGTTGAGGTCAAGAAGCGGATGCGAAATCGATTGTCAGGCACATGGCAAGGTAGCTCACTAACTATCGTCGACCTGGCAGGTAGTGAGCGGGCTAGAGAAGCCAAAACACAGGGAGCCACCCTCGCTGAGGCGGGAAAAATCAACGAAAGTCTAATGTACCTTGGGCAATGTCTGCAGATGCAGTCATACGTCGGAAATAGCACTAGAGTACGAAACTTAACTCACGCATTACAAATAGCTGCTAACTAGAAACACAGCCTAACCCTGTCCCTTTTCGACAGTGTAAATTAACAGAGCTACTCTTCTCCAATAGCTTTCCAACGGCCAATACGCAACCTATGCCTTCCCCTCAGCGCAACCCGCAGAAGGCTATAATGATTGTAACGGCCGACCCTCTTGGCGATTTCAACGCCACATCGCAAATCCTACGCTACTCTGCCCTTGCACGGGAAATAACTGTTCCACGTATTCCTTCTGTAACGTCAACTATTCAAATGCAGACCAGTACCCTTCACCATAATGGCTCTGTGCGTGTATGGGGCAAAGGTAACCTTGGCGAAGGTGATCGAGAAACAATGGAGATAGCTGCCCTCGAAATTGCTCGTATGAGTGAGGAAATTGATGGCCTCCGTGCTGAGCTTCGCACAGAAACTGAGCGGCGCCTCGAAGCTGAAGCACAGTTAGAGACACTATCCGGCCGAATCACCGAAATTGAAGCTGAGGTTCGCGAGGAGTGCTTCCAAGAGATGGAGCATCGAATGGAGACCGAAATCCAACGCTGGAAGGCAACCTGGGCTCTAGAGGCTGATTTAAAAGACGAGCACCTAGATCGCAAGCTGGAAATTTTCGCACGAACATTCCCTGGAACAATCAACATTTCGGAAGATGAAAATAAAGAAAATAACTATGGCTGCAATCAAACAGATCTTGAAGATGAGAATGCGCGCTTAAGAAAAGAAATTGATGCGCTAAAGAGAGACCTTATCGTACGAAGTCCCAGTAAACTGCCACGTCTACCCCGGAAAGAAAAAAATACGTTTCCACTCACTCTTGGAGGGGGTAACATGATGAGTCCTGGCGCAAGAAGAATTCCTAAGATGTCGAGATAATCCGAAATGACCTGCTGACAGGTGTTCAATTACAGCGTTTAATCACACGGAGCTCGCATCTCCTGATTTTGTTTGCGGTACCTTCATAGATGCGCGCATTTAATTTTTTTGCGCGATAGTAATGGCATCTAGGGACCAATTCAGCAATTTTGATTCCCAATTCATTCTAGTTCACTGAACATTAGGCGTTTGGCGTTGGGACGTTTGACCTCGGTTGGCGAATGTAAATGTAGATGCACTTCAGTAATAGCGCTTCTATCTAACTCAGAAGATCGGCCTATGTATTAGCTTTGTTACAATAATAATTAATGACTAGCTCTGATACAGGAAATCGGAAACCCTAATTAATGATGGTATGGTGTCAGGTTTGATATCCAGTTCCGAGCGAGGCTTCAGCCTTGCTGACTATCATCGGGCTTGACACCCACGATTTAGTCACAGCGTGTCAAGCTCAACTGGCTGTATGTTGCTCAAAGTTAACATGACGACTTCCTCAAGCATTATATTCGCTTTCAAACCTAGGATTCGGATCCCGACTCTCATGCGCCAAGAAGCTAACGTCTATGAATACCGAAATCCCAAGGTGATTATCAATTTGTACTTACCAGCGGTATTCTCTATGAACCTCAAACTCCCATCGTAGAGCTTGCTAAGCTGAGATCAATCCCAATATGAATCACAAGGACTTTGATTGCCTCTGAGTCAACGGTATCCCCTGGCGCTCCAGATGGCTAAAACTGGCTAGACCAGCGTGCAGCATGCCCTGCCTATAAAGGATTTTCTTTCATCTCGACCTGAACTTCGGGAGAGAGTTGGAGGAAGACTAGAAGGGCAGAGAGTGTATCTCTAGAATCACGAACAAGTATGCAGCACCCAGTCGGCTGGCCTCTTCGTATTATGAGAGTCTCACAGCCAGCGATTTTTGCCTCTATCCCCGACTGCCATACACCCAAAAACTACTATCGTTTAGATGGCTGTGTAGGGGAGATACTGGAAGGCAAAGGGCTCCCCATAGTGTAGAATGAATTAAGAACTTGCGGCAGGTGCTTCGTATGAGGCATTGGAGGGGTTATTCTACTTGCATACTTATTCTCGGCCTGTAGGTATAGGGGGCCTGCATGTCTTATACAGTCATCGGTTGATTATTAAATCATTTTATTGACCTGTCTGAGTCTATGACTATGTAGGACATGCAGGTCCTCTCTGCCTACAGGCCAAGGATACCTATGCCAGTAGTATATCCCCTCCTATGCCTCACATACAGCTCCCCTCAAACAGTACCACCCCTCACAAGTTCTCATTCGATCATACACTTAGAGCCCTTCGCCCTTCATTATCTCCCCTCTCCAGCCAACGAAACGATAGTAGTTTCTGGGTGTATGGCAGCCTGGAAAAATCGCAAACACCACTGGGTGCGGAGCTCTCCTAATACCGACATTAGGACTAAATCCGAAGACATAGTGACCCTTCTGAAGCGTTCGGAGAGGCCGGCCAGCTGGGCGCTGCAGACTTGTGGATACCTCGGGTAATTCACCCTCTGCCTTTCTAGCCTCCTTCCAACTCTTTCCCGAAGGTCGTGCTGAAATGCCAGAAAAGTCTTGACATAGCGGGATTGCTGTATGGTAGCTTAGCCCAACTTCTTTTGTGCCGTCCAGGGCGCTGTGGAGTGCCGTTGACTCATCGACAAAAGAAGCCCTCCTGGCTAATTAGCCGAAATCTCGGTCTTGGCGCCGACAAACGTTCCAAAGTTGAAAACCCCTCGAAAATGTCAGTCCCAGCATCGTCTTCAGAGACCTGTTCCCCCTCTCGCACCACATCTCAGCCGCCTATCCTTCCTCAAGGTGTAGAGCCCCATTAGAGCATCAGTCCCCCATAAACCATGAGCCGAGCTTTGTATATTATGACTTGATTTCCTCCTCGCGGGTATACGTAGCGTCGTAAATCTGTAGTCGGTGATGGCCAGTAATTAATGGGGCAAGCTCCTGTTTGCAATTGGAGTAACTTCTTTATTGGTCGTTGAGGCGATATGAGGCGTGGTTGGAAAGAGGTTGAGGACTCAGATGAGAATGGTAAGAAAAGCATTATCGAGAAGTTGTCAAATGGATATATGCTTGAGGTTGCTTTCGACTTCGATTCGGATGCGATTCTTCTTGGCTATCCCAGATATGCAGAGCATACTGAGCGATTACACCGGCACCACTGGAAGGTGAAGAATTCGTCTTTGCCGGCTGTCATCGGTTGAAAAAGGACTACAATACTGATAGTATTGAGAACGAGGTATGACTGATGATTGACGTACATAGACACATAGATATCCAACATTTGTAGGATACAGATATCACATATTAGTCTCGAGCTACACACAAGAATTGTTGTAGTTTGGAGCTACGGGACACCACGCGATAAACTAAGTCATCTTATGCAATCATCCCGTTGACTCACCAAGTTTTTGTGAGCTAGTATGACGTTACGTAATAAGAAACTTACCGAGTTCTTCACGCGCACTCGGAAACCTTATTGTTTGTTTGTTTGTGTTTATTGTCCTATAAAGTCTATGACTATGTAAAAGACAAGTAGGTCCTTTCTGCCTACAGGCCGGGAGTATCTATGCCTCGGGTAGTGTACTGCCTCCTATGCCCCCTTCACAACTTCCTTCCAACAGTAATACCCCCACAGGTCTTCATTCGAGTACACACTAAGAGGAGCCGTTATCCCGTCATTATCTACCCTCTCCAGCCAACGAAACGATGGCCATTTGCGGGTGTGTAGCTGCAGGGAAAAGTCTCAAAAACCACTGGGTGCGGGGCTCTCCTATGACGAAGAGGCCGGCCAGCCGGGCGCAGCAGACCTGTGTATACCTAAGAGCGTCTTTCAACCTTCCTAGCCTCCTCCTTCCTCTTTTCCTGATTCATGCCGCAGGACAAATCGAAGATCGTGAAAGGATGTCAGAAAAGTCTTGGTCGAGAGTGACTGTCGTGAAGGGGCCTAGCCTAGCATCCAAAAGTCGTTACGGACGTGGGGTCGTCGGGTAACTCATGTATTTCAGATGCCCTCCTGGCTAGTAGATTCGGAAGTATAGATTAGAAGGGACGATATTTTTGACGAGTCGAAATCTGCTTTTCTTGAGGGCGGAAGGGTCTTTTACTTTGCTTTCGTGGACTTTTTGTTCGCCCGCCGGTGGGTAGCACATGTTGTAATATGACGAGGGCTTCTCTGACTACCGTTGTAGCGTTTGGTACCGCATTATCCTTCCTCATTCTTAGCATCATTATCGTCGTCGTGGTCGTCTTATGTGTTATCGGAAGCGTATCTTTGACGGAGGGGGAGATAACTCAGCTCAAAGTTGAAAAGGTGTTACTCAATCTCGGCTCTGCAGACTCTACCGTGAGAGCTGGAGGTTCGTAGGGGACACCACTGACAGGTGTTGAGAATAGTCCCCCTCGGAAACCTTATCAATGCTAGACATTGCGATAATCGCTTGTGAGCTCTAGCCCAATCGGAATCGAAAGACTCCCTTGTGTTAGGATGGCAGTACGCATAGCTTGTTTCACACTAAATTGTGATCTCATTAAATCAATGTGATTATGTGAGTCTGTTTTCTATCGTTTTTATGTGGTATAGTTCTATTATGTAGATTACATAATTCGGTTATCTAGTGTCCCTTGCCTCCATTTCTTCTCTACCTGCTACTGAAGGCTTCTTTCCATGCGCATGAGTATCGTGAGCTCCATAGAGCTGGCATCTTTCTCTTGGTACTTGAAGCTGGGCAGGCGCATGAGGCTTTTTAGTGCTTGATGAATCATATCAGGTGGCCCATCTTCCTCCACATCCCAATCCTCCTCCAGCTGTGGCATAATATGTGCTGCAATAATATCCCTAAGCGTGATCTCCTCCTTCTCCTCGACCTCAATATTCTCGTCGTCTTGGTTGAGGAAATTAAACAGGCTCATAACGTCGTGGATCCAGCTTGCTACAGCTGCAAATGCCGACTCAATAGCAACAGAAAAATCAACTGGTGTTGGGACCTGTGACTGTATGACATTTGACTTCCGAAAACAGGCATATGTTGTGTTGTTTGAGACCTCAAATCTGCATATCCGGACTGAGCAACTAATAGCCTCATATACATTCATTTTTGTAAAAGGATTGGCATCTTGGTCGAAACACTTCAACTGGTACTCTAGCCATTGTTTGCGATAGTAATATCGACAGCTTCTGCGTGGGCTGAAAAGGTGTCCACAAGGAGCAGCACTCGTCAACTGGTTCTTACGTACTGATAGAAGGTAGTAAGCCACTCTCTTATAATATCTGTTGTTATCCAGGCTTTCTTGTATGATTTCCATCTTATAAACAGGGATAAAAATCCATTCCTCATAAAGCACAAGGACATGCCGCATGCCAAATAGCCCACGGAGGGAAACGGTCACAACCTGTCGCGTTTGTACAGAAGGCATTTGATATACGACTATTATATTTTTTGATACCAGGAGCATTATGTGTACCGAGCACAGTAATGATAGATCAATGTTAAAAAAGGCACGTCTCATCCATTTTATAGATATCCTCTTTGTCGTAAAGACCACAGATAGTGTGGATAGCCTTCATCTCTTCAATAGCGATAGAAGTCATGCTTCCTGCTTCATTATGGCGCACTAGTTTTAGATGCCGTTATGCATTTTGAACTTTTGTAGTCACCCAACGGAAAAGTCAGGTATGGGTTGGTTTTGGTCCTCTAGAATTTGAGGCCAGATTTCGCAAGCCTTAACGAGCAGGATATCACCAGTAACTAGTACTACCTTTACTTCGTCAACTTTTTACCACTGGATGAGGACCTGCTCAAGCGGAGGTCATTTCGATATGCGCTTGCGTTGGGAGAGAAGTTGGCGCGTCGAGGTGTTGAAAACTATCGCTAAAGGACACCGAAACTATTGATTGCGAAGCTGACGATAATATCAATTAGCGAACCAGTCAATACAGTGCTTATGAAAGGAACGTGGGAGTTGGTCAGTATGCCACTTTTGGAAGGTAGCTCTTTCGTGCCTCATAATTCCCTGACGCCTCATCTTTGCTCGGACAACTCCGTTTAACGATACAGGGCCAGGCGACGATGATATATCGAACATCTTGACTTGGCTATATTTTATACGAAAACATGATACGCGTGGCAAGAAATTATCGTTGTAGCGCGAATAAAGTTTTTTTATGCATCAGATTTTAATTGCGTATGCAGCTAACAAGATATGACACAATATCGAAGAGAATGTACAGAAATGATGACTCAATATACAAGAGAAGCACTCATGCCTTGGATTTCATCTGCAAGTACCAATGCGAAGTTACGGCAGCTTTTTCTTCACGCAAATAACGTTGTATGGGAAGTAGATATCAAGTAGGAACTGAATTGGTCTCTCTTAGTCGAAGTCTACATGAGAGATGCAGACCCTCTCTGCTTGACGGCCAAGGATAACAAGGAGGAGACTACAGTGCCTCTAGGATCCGAAACGTCAAGCTTGAAACTGGGCTGTTTAAAGGGTAACCCTGTAGGCGCAGCTGGGCTAGCTCGTAATAGGTTAGTATGTCTCTCCTCACCCCGCTCGCCATGAAGTACGGCCTAATCATCTTATTCTAACAATCGCTTGGAGAATCAATATTTCAACGACAATTTTGACTGTCTAATCTATACAGCCATTGAAACTTAACACCACTATCAATTCATCCTCTATTCTGGCAAAAAATGTCACTCGAAAAGTCTGCTTCAGAAACTAAAGTTCGCAGGCATCTAACTTTCGATCAGTGTATTGAAATAAGAACATTAAGAAGACTTGGCTTGACATCACAACATATATCCGACGAACTTGGCTTCACAAGAAGGCAAGTGCAATTTACGTATGCTCGAGAGACTGAGAATCCTACATCTCGCAAAGGATGCTCACCTAAATTAAGCGCGGAACAAGTTGATGAGCTTGAGACTTTCGTCTGAGAATCTCTTGAAAATAGTCAGATGTGCTATTTGGAGCTAGCGATGGGACCATTCAGCTACTGGGGAAGCAACATGCATGTAATATCTAATACCCTCAAAAAAGAGGGTACATCAGATGCATGGCTCGGAAGAAGCCTCCGTTAAGCGCGGTTAACAAGCAGAAAAGATTGAAGTTCGCCCAATTACTTTTAGATTGAAGCGATGAACAAGGGAGTCGCATACTCTGGATTGATGAAACTTGGGTATCGGGTGATTCTTACATGAAACCTCGTGTCACAAGAAAAGTACGTATAAATTCTGTCAAAATCTTCCTTGTACTAACAGCAGAGTTTAGCCTCATTATGAGTTTGAAAAGACTTGTATTGTGGCTCGTCATGCTCATGGGAACAGTTGTATGGTTTGGGGATCATTTTATGGATCACAGAAAGGCCCATTCCTAGTCTGGGAGAAGGATTGAGGATCAATGAGGGCCTCATCCTTTTGTGAAAGGATTTTGCCTCCTTTGAATCAATTTCACGTTGAAAATCCAGAAATTCTATACATGTACGACAATACACCATGTCATAAAGCATACTGAATGATTGAGGCGCTGTGTGAGGTTGGAATAACGCCCATTAGATGGCCACCTTACTCTCCGGATCTGAACCCAATCGAGTTATTGTGGAACATCTTACAAAACTATATTCAGGTAAATAGTCCTGAGATAAATGAGGACATTGCTACAGGCCGCATGGGACTCTATACCTTCTGAGTAGCTATTGTGACTAGTCAGTGGCATGCACGAAAGATGTGTAGCAGTGATAAAGTCAAATGGAGGGCACACAAAGTATTAGGATGTAGCAGACTAATAAAAAACCATGAAGTACGCTTTCATTTTAGTTGCGAGCCATACTGAGGGCTTCGATGTTTACTTTTGCAATACAGAACAGTTATTTTTGGAATAGATGTGTATTTTTGGATAATATCAATAGAATTTGAATTTGAAACCTTTTACGTGATATGAAGAACCTAATATCTATCTAGAAGGATAATATCAATTGATTTTTTTTAATTTTTTAATTTTAAATGAGGACCATTCTACTTTTCCTTTAGAGTTGAAAACTATCCCTATAATCTAGACTTTCACGTAATATCATTGGATAGTACCCCCTGCTTGCTCAACTAGTCGAATAACTATACATGGGCCTGTATGAAGACCAAACCAATCAAATTAATATGTACCGGAACCTAATCCCATTCATTTTGACAATTGTACAATTGCCATCCATAAGATACTGTATTCTAGACACCTGTCAATGTTGGCCCCTACAACCCTACAGCTCCCACTGTATAGCCTGCAGAGCCGGGGTTGGCTAGCACCGTGCTCACTTCGATGAGGATTCCAAATCGCTTCCGCGGTCCGTGTAGACTTCATCTCTCAGCACATCCCCCTTGGTAAGATTACCATGAAGCTAACCACCATCAGATCAGATGGTCGGGTCGAAGCCCTACTCATCATCAACTCTTGGCAATGAAGGAAAAGCCATTCGGTGAGTTTTCCGAGCGTACCCAGCTCCCGATACGGAGATGGTGGACTGGATCAAGTTGGCCTCCAATGTTACAAAGAAGGGAAATATGAATGGATACGTGCACCTTACGTGGTCCTGGTGTCTAGGCCTCGCCTGGATGGGCTGCAGGATGTTCGAGGATCATTTCCGGGCACACAGTTTCCATTGCCACCATTTTTTTGGTGGAAGGTTTCGTGGAAAAGGTGGACGAATTCCACGAATAAGAATTGAGCTGGATGGCTATTCACGGCGGGAAATATATCAATGATCTTTCAAGAAACAAATTATAATAGGAGCACTGTACAACGTGTGGTCTGGGTCAGAGAGGAGCCAAATGCGTTAGATATTCTATGACTCAAGCAGTACAATTAACAACATACACCGCTATGGGATATGTTTGCTTGCGTAAATAGTCAACCCCCATCAAACAGCAATACCCATTACAAATCCTCAATCGGTCATGCACTTAGAGGTGCCCTTTGCCCTTCATCATTTCCCCCTCCAGCCAACGAAACGATGGCCATTTTCCGGTGTATGGCAGCCGGGAAAAATTGCAAACACCAATGGGTGCGTGGCTCTCATAATACAAACAGGCTGGCCAGCTGGGCGCTGCAGACTTGTGGATACCTCGGGTAATTCACCCTCTGCCTTTCTAGCCTCCTTCCAACTCTTTCCCGAAGGTCGTGCTTAAATGCCAGAAAAGTCTTGACATAGCGGGATTGCTGTATGGTAGCTTAGCACAACTTCTTTTGTGCCGTCCAGGGCGCTGTGGAGTGCCGTTGACTCATCGACAAAAGAAGCCCTCCTGGCTAATTAGCCGAAATCTCGGTCTTGGCGCCGACAAACGTTCCAAAGTTGAAAACCCCTCGAAAATGTCAGTCCCAGCATCGTCTTCAGAGACCTGTTCCCCTTCTCGCTCCAAATTTCAGCCGCCTATCCTTCCTCAAGGTGTAGAACCCCATTAGAGCATCAGTCCCCCATAAACCATGAGCCGAGCTTTGTGTATTATGACTTGATTTCCTCCTCGCGGGTATACGTAGCGTCGTAAATCTGTAGTCGGTGATGGCCAGTAATTAATGGGGCAAGCTCCTGTTTGCAATTGGAGTAACTTCTTTATTGGTCGTTGAGGCGATATGAGGCGTGGTTGGAAAGAGGTTGAGGACTCAGATGAGAATGGTAAGAAAAGCATTATCGAGAAGTTGTCAAATGGATATATGCTTGAGGTTGCTTTCGACTTCGATTCGGATGCGATTCTTCTTGGCTATCCCAGATATGCAGAGCATACTGAGCGATTACACCGGCACCACTGGAAGGTGAAGAATTCTTCTTTGCCGGCTTTGGACACATATTCTTCATGAGACATTAGATCGCCGGCCGAAATGCGGCAAAACACAACTTAATTTCCCTCGACACTAGTGAGCACGGATCGCAAATTCTTGCTTTGATAATCAGAAGTTTTGAAGTTTAATTTGAATGGGTATTCACGGTAGGGGGTTGACTATTTACGCAAGCAAACATATCCCATAGCGGTGTATGTTGTTAATTGTACTGCTTGAGTCATAGAATATCTAACGCATTTGGCTCCTCTCTGACCCAGACCACACGTTGTACAGTGCTCCTATTATAATTTGTTTCTTGAAAGATCATTGATATATTTCCCGCCGTGAATAGCCATCCAGCTCAATTCTTATTCGTGGAATTCGTCCACCTTTTCCACGAAACCTTCCACCAAAAAAATGGTGGCAATGGAAACTGTGTGCCCGGAAATGATCCTCGAACATCCTGCAGCCCATCCAGGCGAGGCCTAGACACCAGGACCACGTAAGGTGCACGTATCCATTCATATTTCCCTTCTTTGTAACATTGGAGGCCAACTTGATCCAGTCCACCATCTCCGTATCGGGAGCTGGGTACGCTCGGAAAACTCACCGAATGGCTTTTCCTTCATTGCCAAGAGTTGATGATGAGTAGGGCTTCGACCCGACCATCTGATCTGATGGTGGTTAGCTTCATGGTAATCTTACCAAGGGGGATGTGCTGAGAGATGAAGTCTACACGGACCGCGGAAGCGATTTGGAATCCTCATCGAAGTGAGCACGGTGCTAGCCAACCCCGGCTCTGCAGGCTATACAGTGGGAGCTGTAGGGTTGTAGGGGCCAACATTGACAGGTCTTGAGTTTCATCCCACTACTGAACATGATTCCGAGCAGTCGTACATGTCCACAATACATATTTTCTTGCCCCAATAATTAACTTACGCCCGCTTTTATTTTCGAGAATAGTTACATTTATACTTTTTTTTCCTTTGTATCATACGCGATATATATTTTAATCTAACAAGGAAATAATGACCCCTTAGTCATTGAGGTTGTAGAGCGCATTGATTCAATTAACTATCGATGAGAAACTAATTAGCATGATTATAGGCACGTGCCTATCAATAACGTGGACTACTGGATAGCCCCAATGATTCTAAATTCTAACATAACCATATTAATTCCATGTTTTTTAAATTTAGGCTAATTGTCGATTGGCCTCAATTTAAGTGTACGAAAGGTTAATTCAATGCAAAACGAAAGGTGCGAAAGTGAGGTATGTGTTATTCCTCTATATTATTAATATCTATGAAAACTGCGAACGTACAGTTCGCGGTATTGGCTGAGTCATCAAGACAATGACTCAGCAATAGAGAGCTGCACCGCACTAAGCGCCAAGTAAAAGACATACATTCCAACACTAATAAAGGTTATTATAAAACTAGTTCCAGAGTCATCTGTATTAAGATTTTAGAGGCAGAGATGAATAAGAGGTATTGGATAAACATTGCCCCAACACAAAATGAGCGTGTTAGTAGTATGAAATTTCAATCAAAACATGTTGAATATTTACGCGACAGTGGAACTAAGAGTATATTTCACATAGGCTATAAATTCAGCTGCGTGTGGATACTTGTTCTCGATACAAGTTTCTTTACAATAAGATTGTATATATAACATTGTTAATGTTTTCTTAGGTAATTTGAATTTGAATTCATTTAGCCCGATTTGGCGCCAAATGGGCTCATGCAGGTGTCTACGAACTCCAATCTTTATATGAGGAAACCTTTATGGTAAAAACCCCCTCAACTTTTCAATTTATATACACTTTAAAGGTGTGTTACCTTCACGAAGTACACTATTACTGTTATGTCCAGTGCAGATCTCATCCACTTCCATGCTACTGGTAGAAGTTTGTCATCCTCCTACCCTCTTCTCTCGCCCTCATCGTAGCCTCGACTTCAAGCGTCAGTCGAAACTGTTCTAGCCGCCCTTCCTGCTGGATCCATCTAGTTATTCTTGCTAAATCCCTGGGAATATTCATCATGGCCTCGAATGACCGGTTCTCTACCTTTCTTAGTATTTCTCCTCTCCCTTTGGCCCAGCTGGTGCAGGCGATGACCATGTGCTTCACATTATGGGACGGATATCCACATGGGCACCGTGGGCTATCTACTCCTGGAACTTTTCTTCTGTGCAGATAGGAATTAAACCAAATGTTTTCGCTTCTTGTCTGCATGGCTATGCTGCTCTGGGCCCTGCTCAGGTGTTTTCTTAGTTTTTTACAAAATTATGTTTCGAGTGGTTAACAATTACAGAAAGGTTAGAATACTAAGCGATACACGTGATACAAATGCAAAGATATCACATGACTTTCAACAAAACATCATGGCAACTGTGTTAATTTCGAAAGTAGATAGATAAAAGCTGATATCAAACCCAAGTTGCTGCGAGTATCACAATTACGTTGCATTTTTAACGGCCTCTGTGACAATATGGCTCCATGTTCCTCAAAAATGACACGCAACCCAGTGCTATTGTGATTCGACCGAGTCTAAGCTGTTGACTAGTGAAAAGGCAGCTGAGGAGATGAAATTAGGTACAACATTCTTTCTGTCAATTGGGCCTCTTTTAACTATGTCTTTGAATCTGTGAAACTTGTGGCGCAAAAATATGGCGCGCCTTTACCATTCCGCTAAGCTGCCCCGAAGGTGCCTGAGCAGGACCTAACTCAAGGTTATTTGTGCCTCACGCAACAAACGGTGGTTGATGATCTTATAGAGCTCTTTTGTCTCGAAAATTACATGTGTTCGGGATAAACTAGGAAACGGAGGGGCTTTCTACTACACCTAGGATTAGAAGCTTGCTAACGTCTCGAGACTAAGTATCCTAATTTCAACAGGGTAAAGACATAGAAAATATTGCAAAAATAGACTCCCTAATTTCAATAAAGCAAGATTAGACTTAAGTTGAAAATACCGTTATCGATGAGGCAAAATTGCAGCCATATATCAAAGTATCCACTGTAATTAAAACACAGTTCCTTCCGGAATAAATAGTGGTGGGCAGTCATTTTCAAGTTGATCCTAGTTAAACTGAGTGGTTTATTTTTGAAACCTGAGCGAGGGTGATTTTGGCACGCAAGATATGGAATGAGATCATTCTGATTGGAGTAAATTCCTGGCCGCTCAAAGATACATAGTTCAGTTGCTTGACTAGACTACACAGGGCCCTGAAAATATGAATCACATGACCGTATTGTTCGGATGCTCACTGAGGTTATGAAGAACGCAATCATGATATCTACATTTGTTACGGCTCCAGCAATACGAATTGGTCGTAAATGCTAGCGATAAAATACCCCTTCAAAGTAAAGTATTCGTAAAAAAATCGTCGTTGTTTCGAAAGTTACCCCTAAAAGCTCGGCCCCGAGTTTCATTATTTTTA
Organism: Blumeria hordei DH14; assembly: GCA_900239735.1. Lineage (NCBI taxonomy): Eukaryota > Fungi > Ascomycota > Leotiomycetes > Helotiales > Erysiphaceae > Blumeria > Blumeria hordei. The sequence goes on from OENG01000023.1 coordinate 7,022,430, forward strand.
CCGATGATCAGCCACCTTAGCATTGCCTTGCCATTTAGTTGCATGTGTGAACTTTCTAGTCGGATTAGAATCCTGTTCAAAGAATACTAAAGAATCCGAATGTAAAGTATGCAGAATTCAAAAATGTTTGCTCTAATCGTCACAGGCAAGATGGTGCGTGTTGCTACGACCGTCCAGCTCGAGATCCCCCAATGCTAAGGGCGGACGCACAATAGTTGAAACCCGTGTCGGTTTCAGCAGAATAACTTCGGCAAGGAGAGCCCATCTGTACTTCTTATCCCCACGATCACGATGAAACTCGACAAGAGTATGGGAACTACTAGGAATGTCTCCGACTTTGTCATCGTCAGTACCCACAATCGCTGTTTGAATAGCCGCAAATAGACAACTAGTTCGTCTCGTTAAGCTACTATACACTGTGATCATTTGCAAGGGATTGATTCCAAGTCTCGAGGCTACCCGCCATTATCCACTTTCCTAACCCACTTCTATTCGTCCCGTCCATGCGATTTCCAAGTACCAGCAGCCCAAATTCTTCGCCGGTAGTCATATTCGAAAATTTCGGCATTCGGTCTGGTAACATGTTTTCGATGCTTCAGTTCTATTCCTAATAATACCTGTAAATTGGGGTTCATTCTTCTGTTCATCATTATTTCTGGTGACTAGTTTTGTACTAATATGGCAATTTCGAATGCTGCTCAGACTTTACCGGCAGCTTTTGCGTTGTATGTATAGCCTCAGAAGAATTGGGGTGTATCTTATGGCTAACAGATTATAGTGGTTCCGTGACCGTTTTGGCGGTAGGTGCCGCATTTTTATCGTATAAAACTTATGGATCGGGAAATTCCCACAATGGTCGGAGGCTGGTCCTCATTATTTTCTTTCTATTCGCAGCCCTGTGGGCAAAACTAGAATTTGTCGATCTGCTCATACCATTGCGGTCAGTACTTTTTTGCCAAATAAACCAGATATTCACTACGGCGTTCGACCAGCTAGCAAAAGTGGCCTTTGAGCAATATTTACTATGGTCTCTAAATTCTGGATCTAAATTTACCGCAGTTCATCTACTTCTACAGGGATCTTTATTCGTTAGGACAATTGCCGGCGGTGTATTCCTAGGCTTTACTCGACCAGACTTTAGGCCCACGTGCCTTGCGCGCAGAACTACACCTATGATTTCGATTGTCGTCATGGGTCTAGACAGTCTTATAATTTGGGTTCTTATTATCAGATCTTTGGTTATGATGTTACGGCGAAATAGAGGCAACAGCAGTTTTAATCCGAATATGGCTCAAATAAGAGCTTATTGTTTCGTCCTTTTGGGATTTGTGGTTTGGGTTGGGAGTAGTGCACCGATGATATTAGGGTTTTCATCATTTAATTTTCTTATCAAAACGGTACTTCCCGCATCAACACTTGGACTTCTCATTGGAGCCACAATTATATTTTCAGATCCTTTGGCAAATTTTAGTGAGAGAAATACATTGAACTCAGAAACTTCATCACCTTTCATGAGTCCTACTCCGCCACCTCAAGAGGCAAGCAACCCAACTGCTTTGATAGGATCCCCGGCATCAGGATACCTAAGAGGTCCTAATTTATACGTCGTCAATCCATCCAACACTCCACGTGACTCTCCAATTCCATTTAAGCCTAGCCGTGGAGCTAAAATCTCCGAAGCTACCCCTAGAAATCTATCTGATAGAGATGTATATGATTCCTCTGGAGCTCAGAATATGACAGTGGTTCCATTAAATGAAGAATCCATCAAACAACTTGTTGAAGGAGATGAATATCAATTTTCAGCGAATCAAGCACCGGGCTATAGGGGCTCTAGTGGAATTTTTCCTTCTTCGCAAGTTGATAATCAAGCTGCTATGGCACCTGCGATTATCTCAGACTTAGGTCCAAAATATTCTACAATAAGTTCACCAGATCCAGTGGTAACTACTTCTCAAAAACGAACCGGATTCAAATGGAATCTTAAGTCAGGCCCAGAAAAAACTAGCGTTCGAAATCTTCCAATCTCAAAGCCCATAATATTCAATAATGATGAGAGCAATATCCAACCTTTTACCCGCATTCCAACTATCGATTTAGATCAGGCATTAACAAATGATCGCAAGCGTAGGGAGGCAGCAGCTGCTAAGTTCCAGCCAATCGCTAGTAAATCGATTTCGCAATCACCATCTACTTTAGCAACAGAACTTTCTAGCCCAGAGAGAGCTAATAAAATTTACAGCTTTAGAGAGCAAATTCTCACTCCTAAATCGGTTGAGGATTCTGAAGTCGTTGCTGACATTAAACTACCATTCAAAGGGTTGAAGTCGAAATTTTCGAACTTTCAAGAACAGAATTTAAGCCCAGGTTCTGATTCTAGCAGTGAAGCTGATAGCTCTATCGGTAGTTCGACATCTATTGTCCAAATTAATCGTGATGAGGTTCGTCGAAGATCGCCGCGTCTAAGTATTAATTCCTACAAGGCTATAAATGAGGCCAGAGCTAGACAACGGCATCAACTCATTAGAAAAACTTCTATCGATATTGATTTTCAACCACAATCTTCGGGGAGGATCGAGCTTCCATCGGCGGGAATGAAAGGTCAGGAAAGGGTATTTTTTTTAAACGATATTGTTTATGACAATCCGGAAGTCGTTGAAAATATTATGAAGCAAGTCCCTGCAACAAAAATTATTATAGAAGAGCCCGACAATATTGATGGTAAATTTTCAAAGAGAATAAACCCAGAATATACAACATCTGTTATACATCGTCCTCGGCCGATCAAGCGGAACTTAGACAGAGCGAATGGAATAGGTCGTAGACGTAGTAAATCAGTCAATACATATCACTATGGAATAGGAATGAGTAATCAAACTTTAGGTAGTCCTAATGACTTACCGCCTCTTCCACCATTACCAGCTCGAGCTGCCAACCTTAGGCGATTGTTGCAAGAAGACAGTGCTATCATGACTCACGAAGAAAAGGTTCGCTATTTATTCCCACCACCGCCTCAGACACAATATTCAAAAAGAAATCATAAACGCCATTCATCACTTCCGTCTTTGAACCTTGCTATAAAAAAAAATATCCAGGATTCAGAGACAATTTCGAAACCTTCCCCGCAAAAAAACTCAGAATTAACACCAACAGAAAACTTTTTCTATGATATTAAAGCCATTCCTAAATTTTCACGACCTCCATATGGGCCAGCTAGTGAAACACCGGCCAAAGAATTTAACTCAGATATCTATATGAAATACGCCCCAAGTCCTTCTTCGGTATCTATAAATACTGAATCATCATACCTACCTTTTTCCAATAATCTCCAAGCAGTTAACTCAAAAAAATCCTTGGATAGACGGGCTAAAACTCCATCACTTACTATAAGCGATGCAACTTCTGTTGATTTAAGCGATTTGGAATTCGCGGCAGACCAAAAACCTTACAATTATGATAAAAGAAGTAATACTAATCCTTCGCAGAAACTATTCCACAAAATAGATGAGAGCTCTCTTGTTTCTTCTGAAGAGGAGACTAACTATGATGAAATGGTAACGGTTATGCTCGATTCAGAATCCATTCCAAGTAGTATTGATCAGAAAGATGAAATTGTCACTGTTATGCTTGAATCAGAAAATCCTCGTCAATCGTTCATGAAGGATATTCAAGGTAGCAGTAGATCTACGCGTTCAAACAAAAAATTCAATAATACCTACGAATCTGAGAATGAATCCGAGATGCGAAATTACGAGTATCAGCGAATGCGGAATCCTAGGGCAACTTTCACGGGAAATAGACAATCAATGTCCCGAAAACAGAATATTCCACCACCATTGATCTTTGATCAAGAAGATAAATCAGTCAAAGGCAATAATTATCAAGAGCCATCTCCTCCAATTGACTCCCCCAATCGAGAAATTGTAATAATTGAGGCCGATGTACTGGAAGCAAATATGATGTTTCGTAGCTCTACTGGACCCCTTCTCCGGGAACTACCAACAAATATTTCACCCTCAAACGATAATGAATCCCGTTTAATAGAGAATATCGAAAAAGAGATGGAGAAACAGTCAGACCAATGGTTACGGATGCAGAGTTACCTAGATCGTAGGTCTACGGACATTACCACGGCCTCATATGAAAACGATTTATCCCAACGGATCGAATCATTTTACACAGCAAATGATGCAAGACGTAGTAATATAAGTATTGAATCTTTAATTTCTCCTACACTTCAAGAATCTAGTATTAGTGTATGGCAGCGCCGACTAGCAGAAACTCAAAAATCATACCGTGATCTTCATCGCAGAAGTTCTAGCTATGCAATGACCCCTATAATGCAAGCAGGAAATCCAACTCCACCAGAAAGTAGCGAATCGGATTCTGAAACTACTTCTGAGTTTGAATACTATCAAGCAACTCCTCGTCAAAAAACGTCCAATTTAAGCGAAAATAGTTTTATGATGTGGAGAGCGTCGACACATTCAACATACAGGGCGCTTGGACGTTTGTGGAATCCCCCATCCGAACCAATAATCTGTCAAAATTTCGATCCTCCGGCAAAGTCTCTACGACCTCCACGGCGATACATTAAACATAAACTCTCCATTGTTAGCCATAACCTTTGGTCAAAAAATCGATCGACAGTTCTTCAAAAATACCATTCAAATCTTTGGAGCCCAGTGACATCGGAACCCAAAGAAATAGGTACTCCTCTTAAAAAATTACACGATGAGATTTCAAAAGAAAATTCGTATGAATCAGAGTCTAAGATATACAGTCTGTCATCTAAAGAAAACCATTATGATTTTAATTCCCCAATATTAGGATCTGAAGGACTTGAAAATGAACATGTCTTTTTGCAGAATGGAAATCAAGAGATAAGCTCTACTCCTGAAGAAATCTCTGATGAAAGTACTCTAAGAAGAATTGTATGCTTATTGAAAACCAATCATTATTCAATACAACAGGATTTTCTTTTGGAAAGCGAAGATGAACTTTCACCAAGTAGAAAACAGAATGCAACCACAACATCCAATGAGTTCAAACAAAATGAGAATCCTCGACTAAAGAAAATTGTGTCACAACTACCAATTAAGCCATTATCTATAAGAAATAAACCTTCCTTTGAGTCTCAACTTTGGAAAAATCGTATTCCACAAATTAAGGTACACTATGGATTAGTACAACCTTCTAATGTTATTTGGGATGAACTGATATCTCGAAATAATGGTTATTTTCCACAGAACAGAGAGTACAAACAAAAAAGTCTTCCAATACTTAAGTCAAATTCATTGTGGAATCATGAAAGAATCAAATATTATTTATCTCCTAACTCACCCATTGCCCAATATCAACGGGAAAGGAGACAAACAAATGACAAAATCAATAAATTGTGGTGCATACAAAATAAATCTGATAAAGTCATTGCAGAAAAACACTTTCCTGACGATTTAATACTAACAAATTCTTCATTTCACCCATCAACATCCACTAACGTCAACTCATTATCCATCTCCGACGATACAAATGAGACTTATAATCAACATTTGCCTAACACTAGCTACTCAAGCAAAATGTGGAATAAACCCAGCAGTGTGATAAGGAGTAACACACCAGGACTATTCGATGCAAAGATCTCCCGAGACGACTTTCGCAGGACTTCGGCAGAGCCTGCAGCCATTCAAATGATCAAGGCACCAAGAAATGAGTCAAGCTCACTTGAGCTTAGTGATCTTTCATCGTCTCGTCTTTGGGTCCGAAGAAGTCTCCGAGATGAATCGGTTAACTGGATGATGATGTCAGATGCAGCAAACGATAAAAGTATCGAGACCAATGGATTGATGTGGAATAAACCCAGCAGTGTGATAAAGAGTAACACATCAGGTCTATTCGATGCAAAGATCTCCCGAGACGACTTTCGCAGGACTTCGGCAGAGCCTGCAGCCATTCAAATGATCAAGGCACCAAGAAATGAGTCAAGCTCACTTGAGCTTAGTGATCTTTCATCGTCTCGTCTTTGGGTCCGAAGAAGTCTCCGAGATGAATCGGTTAACTGGATGATGATGTCAGATGCAGCAAACGATAAAAGTATCGAGACCAATGGATTGATGTGGAATAAACCCAGCAGTGTGATAAAGAGTAACACATCAGGTCTATTCGATGCAAAGATCTCCCGAGACGACTTTCGCAGGACTTCGGCAGAGCCTGCAGCCATTCAAATGATCAAGGCACCAAGAAATGAGTCAAGCTCACTTGAGCTTAGTGATCTTTCATCGTCTCGTCTTTGGGTCCGAAGAAGTCTCCGAGATGAATCGGTTAACTGGATGATGATGTCAGATGCAGCAAACGATAAAAGTATCGAGACCAATGGATTGATGTGGAATAAACCCAGCAGTGTGATAAAGAGTAACACATCAGGTCTATTCGATGCAAAGATCTCCCGAGACGACTTTCGCAGGACTTCGGCAGAGCCTGCAGCCATTCAAATGACCAAGGCACCAAGAAATGAGTCAAGCTCACTTGAGCTTAGTGATCTTTCATCGTCTCGTCTTTGGGTCCGAAGGAGTCTCCGAGATGAATCGGTTAACTGGATGATGATGTCAGATGCAGCAAACGATAAAAGTATCGAGACCAATGGATTGATGTGGAATAAACCCAGCAGTGTGATAAAGAGTAACACATCAGGACTATTCGATGCAAAGATCTCCCGAGACGACTTTCGCAGGACTTCGGCAGAGCCTGCAGCCATTCAAATGATCAAGGCACCAAGAAATGAGTCAAGGTCACTTGAGCTTAGTGATCTTTCATCGTCTCGTCTTTGGGTCCGAAGGAGTCTCCGAGATGAATCGGTTAACTGGATGATGATGTCAGATGCAGCAAACGATGAAATTGTGGAGGAGACAAACGATCTGATGTGGAATAAACCCAGCAGTGTGATAAAGAGTAACACACCAGGACTATTCGATGCAAAGATCTCCCGAGACGACTTTCGCAGGACTTCGGCAGAGCCTGCAGCCATTCAAATGATCAAGGCACCAAGAAATGAGTCAAGGTCACTTGAGCTTAGTGATCTTTCATCGTCTCGTCTTTGGGTCCGAAGGAGTCTCCGAGATGAATCGGTTAACTGGATGATGATGTCAGATGCAGCAAACGATGAAATTGTGGAGGAGACAAACGATCTGATGTGGAATAAACCCAGCAGTGTGATTAAGAGTAACACACCAGGACTATTCGATGCAAAGATCTCCCGAGACGACTTTCGCAGGACTTCGGCAGAGCCTGCAGCCATTCAAATGATCAAGGCACCAAGAAATGAGTCAAGCTCACTTGAGCTTAGTGATCTTTCATCGTCTCGTCTTTGGGTCCGAAGGAGTCTCCGAGATGAATCGGTTAACTGGATGATGATGTCAGATGCAGCAAACGATGAAATTGTGGAGGAGACAAACGATCTGATGTGGAATAAACCCAGCAGTGTGATAAAGAGTAACACACCAGGACTATTCGATGCAAAGATCTCCCGAGACGACTTTCGCAGGACTTCGGCAGAGCCTGCAGCCATTCAAATGATCAAGGCACCAAGAAATGAGTCAAGCTCACTTGAGCTTAGTGATCTTTCATCGTCTCGTCTTTGGGTCCGAAGGAGTCTCCGAGATGAATCGGTTAACTGGATGATGATGTCAGATGCAGCAAACGATGAAATTGTGGAGGAGACAAACGATCTGATGTGGAAGAAACCCAGCAGTGTGATAAAGAGTAACACACCAGGACTATTCGATGCAAAGATCTCCCGAGACGACTTTCGCAGGACTTCGGCAGAGCCTGCAGCCATTCAAATGATCAAGGCACCAAGAAATGAGTCAAGCTCACTTGAGCTTAGTGATCTTTCATCGTCTCGTCTTTGGGTCCGAAGGAGTCTCCGAGATGAATCGGTTAACTGGATGATGATGTCAGATGCAGCAAACGATAAAAGTATCGAGACCAATGGATTGATGTGGAATAAACCCAGCAGTGTGATAAAGAGTAACACATCAGGTCTATTCGATGCAAAGATCTCCCGAGACGACTTTCGCAGGACTTCGGCAGAGCCTGCAGCCATTCAAATGATCAAGGCACCAAGAAATGAGTCAAGCTCACTTGAGCTTAGTGATCTTTCATCGTCTCGTCTTTGGGTCCGAAGGAGTCTCCGAGATGAATCGGTTAACTGGATGATGATGTCAGATGCAGCAAACGATGAAATTGTGGAGGAGATAAACGATCTGATGTGGAAGAAACCCAGCAGTGTGATAAAGAGTAACACACCAGGACTATTCGATGCAAAGATCTCCCGAGACGACTTTCGCAGGACTTCGGCAGAGCCTGCAGCCATTCAAATGATCAAGGCACCAAGAAATGAGTCAAGGTCACTTGAGCTTAGTGATCTTTCATCGTCTCGTCTTTGGGTCCGAAGGAGTCTCCGAGATGAATCGGTTAACTGGATGATGATGTCAGATGCAGCAAACGATGAAATTGTGGAGGAGACAAACGATCTGATGTGGAATAAACCCAGCAGTGTGATAAAGAGTAACACACCAGGACTATTCGATGCAAAGATCTCCCGAGACGACTTTCGCAGGACTTCGGCAGAGCCTGCAGCCATTCAAATGATCAAGGCACCAAGAAATGAGTCAAGCTCACTTGAGCTTAGTGATCTTTCATCGTCTCGTCTTTGGGTCCGAAGGAGTCTCCGAGATGAATCGGTTAACTGGATGATGATGTCAGATGCAGCAAACGATAAAAGTATCGAGACCAATGGATTGATGTGGAATAAACCCAGCAGTGTGATAAAGAGTAACACACCAGGACTATTCGATGCAAAGATCTCCCGAGACGACTTTCGCAGGACTTCGGCAGAGCCTGCAGCCATTCAAATGACCAAGGCACCAAGAAATGAGTCAAGCTCACTTGAGCTTAGTGATCTTTCATCGTCTCGTCTTTGGGTCCGAAGGAGTCTCCGAGATGAATCGGTTAACTGGATGATGATGTCAGATGCAGCAAACGATGAAATTGTGGAGGAGACAAACGATCTGATGTGGAAGAAACCCAGCAGTGTGATAAAGAGTAACACACCAGGACTATTCGATGCAAAGATCTCCCGAGACGACTTTCGCAGGACTTCGGCAGAGCCTGCAGCCATTCAAATGATCAAGGCACCAAGAAATGAGTCAAGCTCACTTGAACTTAGTGATCTTTCATCTTTTCGTCTTTGGGTCCGAAAAAGTCTCCGAGATGAATCGGTAAACTGGATAACAACATCAGAGATGGTAGTAGATCGGGAAATTGATAGTGAGGTGATCACTTCCTATTCTTTGTTAAACGTGAGGACTAACTCGTATGTAAAGAACTGGTTATGGAAGAAGCGGCGTAACTCAGAACAAATGGATATTAAATATCTCATTGACGCAAATTCTACTCGGAATCTCAGAATTCCAGGAAATGAAAGTCTACCTTCTGGTCGCAAACACTACAAGCGTCGGGCTCAATCAACGATTGCGTTGAATATTAATTCAAATTATCTTTGGAGGCGAAGCTCCAAAATAATAGTAGAGCGTGATGTGGGTGGTCCTGAGAATTTGGTTTGGAAAAGATGATTTACTGACTTATTGAGATGAAGTGGATTTCCGAATCTTCAACACGCCCAGATAGTCCCACTGACTCAATAATTTCATCGGTGACCAACTCACCTCTATCAGATGGTTGGTCGATCAGGTCAACAAGTACAATGGCTTCTTCCCTTTGGAATAACGGACAAAATCTGAATCGTTTGGTAGTCGAGTCACTTGAAGAAGAAGCAGCTGAGAATGCTTCAAATGATATGGTCAGCAACTGGTCAAGAAGTAGTACCGGACAGAAGTTCAAAAAATCAACACTTGACTCTGTCGAAGAAGGAAATCCTAGTGGTTCATAAATTATCATGATCAGTTATCTAATCTAGGTATTGCAAAAAGTTAGTACTTTACGGCGTCTTGGTACCTCCTTTTATTAATGGGGTAGGGAGTTGTGTTTACATTTATGGTTTCTTGGAGATCTGTTCGTTTATTTATTTGGATCTTAAAATCGTTGATACCCGCGGATTCAATGGCAATTGAAACCATGTACTAATATGTATATTTTTGATGTTATATATTTACTTTTAAGATTTCATTTTTAAGTAGAACATAGTTCCTTGAAATCTTCAGGGAGCTAGGAATACAAATATTATTTTTTCAAAGACATTAATTTGATATTGCCTGAAGAGTTCAAGGTGAAAGTCTTTTGCTTGGTCTAATCTACGTAGCCTTCTTCGTAATAGGCTTCATGTTGTAATCATAATAGTCCTGCACCCGGTACACTGGTCAGGTACTATCTCGTTCTTGGTCCAATATGTGTCCTAGTAATACAGGGCCACTTCTATTGTCTGAAATATTACCTGCTCGTGCCGCTTATCACAAGATATGTTGGAAGTCATGTCATTGGCAATATTCTGTCTTACATTCAGCTAGCTTGGGGGTCGACTGGTGATGAAGACATACTCACGCCATGATAATATCGTCGTATTGGAACACGGGCGCGTATACTGGCTCATATCGAAATTCATCCTGCTAGGATTGGTTCCTGTATATCGATGTAGTCTCTCCAGCCTCCGGAGATCTTCAGTCATTGTATAAACTGAGTATCTCGGAAGCTTAGTCCCCTCACAAAAGTAACCCCAATATTACAGTTCGTTGTATGTAATGAATATCTCTGAAGACTAAATTCGTCGCTCCTATCGTCACCTCCACAGCTTTACATCTAAAACTCTCTTCACCCACTCCTGTGCTCGAATACTACTCTTCCTTCCTCTCCAACAGCCAGAAATGTCTCTCGATCTTTAACCTCACAACACTTCATTGATTCATTTATCTCGTCTAACGTCCTATTCGGTATATATTTACAGAAAAATGCAGACGATAAGTGTGACGATTCGTCACGATGCTGATGCCGAGGGTGGCCCGAGGCATAAGAGAATCTGTTCCCTGCCAATTCAATCATGTTATCCATATTCTTTGTATACAGTTTGGGGCAGATCCCCCGCCTTTCATAGTCCTTTTTCTTCTCTCCTCCGCCTAATATTCTAAGGATGAATCAAAGTACTTTCACACATTAATCTTGTCACAGTAAGTCGCTATGGTTAGCGAAAAAGCTTTTAACAAAACAACCCCCAGTGTCCCATCGCTCTGAGCCGACCCGACCTAATGCCGAGGACGATCCCTTCAGCCATACCTTCATAAACTTTCCGTAGATTTCACTAACTCCCCCTTCGATTAGACTCAAGTTAAGGTAATTCGAAAAGAAAAGAAATATCCTCACTCGGCGTGGGTCGCTAATGTGTTCGTAGAGACGGCCTCGATGGTAGTGCTTATGTCGAGGGGATTATTGGTATCACTGAGGCATCAAATACCTTACGCGGACATCCTGGCCCTCTTTTAGCCCTTGAGTCTTCTTACTGGCGACCATGGTACTTCCTTGATCATCAGTCGTTCCCACTATCCGCTTTAGCTCCGTTGTGGGTATCTCATTCTATATTTTTGTCGTTCTCTATAGAATCTCTATCCGAGTCTTCTCCACACTCTCCTTGTAGACTTATTAGGTCCGACAGGCTGATTTTCACCACGAAAAATGTTTCCTACTGCAGTTTGCACAAGCTACCCTTTTTCTCGGACAGTCCCAAGTTTTGTGAGGGCCAGCGTACTCACAGCACCTGACTGTCTTTCTACAAGGTGCCTCCACGTATTTTCATGGGCTATAGCTCAAGCACTGCTTTGAATGAGCCCATGGTAACCACACTCATGCAGTGTAAAGCATGGCATCAATCACAAGGCCATGTCGAACTACTTCCTTTCGCAATTGCTCAGATGGGAGGATAACCATTATTGATCCTCTATTTCGGCCGTTTTTTTTCGACCGTTGGTGTCCCTTTCCGTCATGTAGCCACCGTATTCGATTAATTTCTAGGCCAGGAACTAGATTGTCTATGACTCAAGTAGCACAATAAACAATCACTCACTCACTCTAGGCCAGGAATCCGAGCCCCGGTCGCCGTCACTATCTCTTTAATGATGGCGTAGTTATTGGCATCTCCACGACCCTCGATTCTTGTCAGCAGTGGGACATGGAAAACCTCCACAGGAAAAATTTGCCGTAAATTTTTGGAGTTGGCTTGTTGACGCATGTTTAACGCTGCGTCTCTCTGGGACGCCGACTGGACGAACACCTCAGTGTCGCTACCTTGCATTCGACAAATCGCATATGCACCTTAGATGTGCTCACTAGCTCTTAAAAGTAGCTCCTCCAGCTGCAGGTCATTCGTACCATTGATTCTTATTCGTACCGTAGTCTTCATCATTTGCGGAGCTACGACCGACTCCTAAGTCTGTGGTATCGAAATCCCCAAAAATACTCCCGGAAGAGCTCTTCGTGCGGGATCTGCGAGACTCATTTTAACAACCTCTTCGATCAGAGATGGTATTCGGGAAATGGTTTTGTTACCCTTTCTGTGACAATTGAACGCCTCGACGGCTTCACTAACGTCCTTCTCATCTATCTCACTCATCATGATAAGTCTGAATTTTTTCAGAAGTTTCCCCATTATTTGAAGGTCATGATTTTTTGGAGCTATCTGTGCTCTGTTGCCTTCGGATTTGCTTGCCACTGTTGCATTTTGCTCCGCATCGAACCCGCCGGATTTACCCACACCCGTCATGTTGTAGCACGGAAGGTGAAATAAATAAAGGAGGTTAGAGAAGATCTATAAACAAGATTCACGATTTCAAATTGATGGTAAAGACGGCATGGAGCGCTGCGCACCTCTCTGACAAAATGTTGCTTTTAGCGTAATGGGTTTCTACAGATGTTAAGTTATTTTACCATAAAAAAATATAGATTACATTTTTGTCCACTGTTTCCAATACCTATCGTTCTTGGGCATTTTTTTGATTAATGCAGTTACGTTAGAATTATTTATTTGAATAAATTAAACCTTCTCGGTTGACCGAAATTGCTGCTGAATGTGAATGTGTATTTGTTTATTGTCCTATAAGTCTATGACTATGTGAGGACATGTAGGTCCTTTCTGCCTAGAGAACAGAATTATCTGTGCCTCGGGTAGTGAACTCCCTCCTATGCCTCCTTCATGACTTCTTTCCAGCAGTAATACTCCCATAGGTCTTCATTCGAGTACACACTAAGAGGAGCCGTTATCCCGTTATTATCTCTCCTCTCCAGCCAACAAAACGATGGCCATTTGTGGGTGTGTAGCTGCAGGGAAAAGTCTCAAAAACCACTGGGTGCAGGGCCATTCAATGACGAAGAGGCCGGCCAGCCGGGCGCAGCAGACCTGCGTATACTTAAGAGCGTCTATAAACCTTCCTAACCTCCTCCTTCCTCTTTACCTGATTCATGCCGCAGGACAAAACGAAGGTCACGAAAGGATGTCAGAAAAGTCTCGGTCCAATGTGACTGCTGTGGAGGAGCCTAGAATAGCATCAAAAAGTCGTTACGGACGTGGGGTTTCGAGTAGCTCATGTGTTTCGGATTAAAAGTGATGATACTATTGGCGAGTCGAAATCTGCTTTCCTCGAAGGCGGAAGAGTCTTCTACTTTGCTTTTATGGGCTTTTTGTTCGCCTGCCTGTGGGTAGTACATGTTGTGATATAACAGGGCTTCTCTGACTACCGTTGTAGCGTTTGGTACCGCATTATGTTTCCTCATTCCCAGCATCATTATCGTCGTCTTGGCCGTTTTATGAGTTATCGGAGGCGAATCTTTGATGGAGGGGGAGATAACTTAGCTCAAAGTTGAAAAGGTGTTACTTAATCTGGGCTCTGCAGACTCTACAGTGAGAACTGAGGTTCTTAGGGGACGCCACTGACTGGTGTTGAGAATATTATATCATTTTATTGTCCTGTCTGAGTCTATGACTATGTAAGACATGCAGGTCCTCTCTGCCTACAGGCCAATGGCACCTATACCAGTGGTATATCCCCTCCTATGCCTCACATACAGCTCCCTTCAAACAGTACCGCCACTCACAAGTCCTTATTCGTTCATGCGAGGGCTGACTTTGGGTGAAGAAAAAGCCACCATAACTTCGCAGTGGTACTTGCAAATGAAATTCGAGGGATGAGTGTTCTTCTTGTATATTGAGTCATCTTTTCTGTACATTTTCTCTGATATTGTGTCATAGCTAGGTACGGCCTCGCCCCAACCTGGCCTTAGGTAAGATGACGTACGTACATGTGGTACGTGTACGTCAGCATATAGTCTCTACCTGTTCCTAGACACTCCTTCCCCATAGCCAATCTACTTCTTTCACCTCTACCTTAGAGCTGCCTTCCTGCCACTTCCTCATCTCGTGATTTAGCTAATTAGCTGCATACGCAATTAAAATCTGCTGCAAATAAATAAAACGCTAGCACAGGGTAAACGCAATCTCCGTTCCTCAAACACCAGTCAGTCGGGACCAGTAATTGTCGAGCCTGGTAGGATCGACAAGGTGTATCCCAACATAGAGGTAATAGATATCTCAACAACTAGACCTTTCATCAATAACTGTCATTAACCCTCACCTAACCTATCTCTATATCACACAATTTTAACAATCATTGCCAAAGCGATCCAGCATTCATAAGCTATTTCTAGAGCATAAATTTTGGTACAAGTGAATAACAGTAGCTCATCAGACAAAGCTCATCATACTACCGTCGACATTGAAGGAGGAAAATGTCAGCCTCATACCCGCCACTTACTGAGCGTTCCATCGCAAACACTATTGTGTTATTTGATGTCGATGGAACCCTCACACCTGCGCGTCTTGTATGTTAGAAGTTGTCCAACAAACATTATGTGGCACCAAATAGCTCATGCCGGCTAACTCGTGTTTCAGAGAGCCGCACCCGACATGTTGCAACTTTTACACAATCTCAGGCAAAAAGTTGCCATCGGATACGTAGGCGGTTCCGACTACTCGAAACAGCAAGAACAACTAGGCTCGGCAGAAGTCCCAGTGAAATCGCTCTTCGACTTTTGCTTTGCTGAGAATGGCCTAACTGCCTACAAACTAGGACAACCTTTGGCAACCAATTCTTTTATCAAGTGGATCGGCGAAGAAAATTACAAAGTGCTGGTTAATTTTATTCTCCATTACATTGCCGACTTGAATTTACCTGTGAAGCGTGGTACATTTGTGGAATTTCGAAATGGGATGATCAATGTATCGCCGATTGGAAGAAATGCCAGCGTAGAGGAGAGGAATGAATACCAAAGATACGATTTGGAACACAATATACGCGAGACATTTGTTCTGGCACTCCAAGCTAAATTTGCTGACCTTGGATTGACGTAGGTCCATGCAATTTTTCCTTGAGTCTCAAAGCATCATATACACTTGCCATACAGTGCGAGCTAACATTATCAGCTACTCGATTGGCGGCCAGATCTCTTTCGATATTTTCCCCAAAGGATGGGACAAAACTTATTGTCTCCGGCACCTAGAGGAAGATTCGAAGAAGCCAAACGGTGTTCATTACACAACCATCCATTTTTTTGGTGATAAGACCTTCAAAGGAGGCAATGATTATGAAATATATGAAGACCCGCGAACAATAGGTCATGCTGTTAATAATCCTGATGAGACACGGTCCAAAGTTAAGGAGCTATTTCATATATGATTTAAGCTAGATTCATTCATAGCCATAATCCCTATTGGAAGATGTTGTCTGGAAACTAGGAGCCTGGCCTGTGATAGGCGAAGTGTATGTAATTAAAGTAAAAAATAAGTCAGTAAAAACATCCTCACTCCTATTTCTCCCGGAATTCTAGAACCTTATACACTAATTATAACTAGCTTGATCTCCAAATATAGACCTGCGCTAGAAAAATATAATCTACAGTTCTAAATACAGAATACAAGACCTGACCGAAGCAAACAATCCACATACGCATGGACATTCCCTATTTTTGACCGGAGACAATTCCCTGACCAAATTCTTCGGTGGTTATTCTTAGCCTTCAACAGATATTTCGCGAGAAATTTTGTGACACGAAGCCTTGTCACGGAATTCAACCGATCGGATTTGTGGAGGATACTATTCAACCCTTGGAACTTGCTTGCACCCGTCAGGGAAGATTAACAGAATTTTAAAGTGAAGAAAATGTCAAGCTAGAGCTCTAAACCGAAATTACAGATGTAGCTATGTAAAAATGAATGATCTCTACGTGTGTACACTCTCTATACCTACCCTCTGGACGTAGGTCCTTTACGCATGACCACATCAAAAACAAGAGGCTCTAGGAAAATTATCGGGAGTTAAAATTTAGCAAAATGCTTGTGGTGTTAGGCATATAAGATGTAGTCCTCTCGTTCTGTGTCTTAATCAAAAAATTGACCATCACGGGTTGACTTGGAATTGGTATAAATGACCGGGGTTTCCATGAGTAAATCAGTGTGTATGTGTTTATTGTCCTATAAGTCTATGACTATGTGAGGACATGTAGGTCCTTTCTGCCTAGAGAATAGAATTATCTGTGCCTCGGGTAGTGAACTCCCTCCTATGCCTCCTTCATGACTTCTTTCCAGCAGTAATACTCCCATAGGTCTTCATTCGAGTACACACTAAGAGGAGCCGTTATCCCGTTATTATCTCTCCTCTCCAGCCAACAAAACGATGGCCATTTGTGGGTGTGTAGCTGCAGGGAAAAGTCTCAAAAACCACTGGGTGCAGGGCCATTCAATGACGAAGAGGCCGGCCAGCCGGGCGCAGCAGACCTGCGTATACTTAAGAGCGTCTATAAACCTTCCTAACCTCCTCCTTCCTCTTTACCTGATTCATGCCGCAGGACAAAACGAAGGTCACGAAAGGATGTCAGAAAAGTCTCGGTCCAATGTGACTGCTGTGGAGGAGCCTAGAATAGCATCAAAAAGTCGTTACGGACGTGGGGTTTCGAGTAGCTCATATGTTTCAGACGACCTCCTGGCTAATATGTTCGGAAGTTAAGATTAGTAGGGACGATATGCATTTATTTCTCTAGTTTAACGTCCTATGCAGTATCTATATATAGAAGCATGAAGAAGGCAAGCTGCTTTGGTAAGGGAAAAGTTTTCAACAAATAAACCCCGATATCCTGCCACTCTGAACCGACCCGGCTTAATGCTGAGGTCGTTTCTTTCAAGCACAATTATATAAACTTTCCCCAGAATTCGTTAACTCCCCCTTCGATCAGACTAGAGCTAGGAGAAATTAAAAAGAGAAGGCACCTCCTCACTCGGCGTTGGTCATCGAGGTGTCCGAAGTGTTGGCCCCGATAGTTGTGTTGCTGTCGTGGGGATGGTTGATGCCGCGGGGGCTTCAACTATCTTGCGTGATTGTCTGGCACTCTTTTGAGTCTTTCAGCCTTTTTACTGGTGACAAAAGTGAATCCCTGATCATCAGTCGTTCCCACTGTTCGCATTGGTGCCATGGTTGGTTTTTCGTTCCATATTTCTGCCCTTCTCGACAACAGCTCCATCCGAGCCTTCTCCATACTTCCCATGTAGACTTGATAAGTGCGGCATACTGCTTTCTGCCACAAACGCGACGCCTGGGTGTGTCTCCACTGGCTGCAACTATAACACTGCTTTGGCTGGGCTTTTAGTGACAACACCTGTGCGGTGATGAGCATGGCGTTGATGACAAGGCCATGTGGAACTACCTCTGTTTGCATTGCCTCCAATGGGAGGCTTACCACTATTGATCCGCGGTTGCAGGCGTTTTTATTCGATCGCTGATGTTACTTTCCGTCATGGAGCAATCGTATTCTGTTAATTGCGAGGCCTGGAATACGTGCCTTCGTCGCCGTCTCTATCTGCCTGATGATGGCGTAGCTATTGGCATCTCTGCCACCTTCTATTCTTGTCCGTTATAGGACTTCGAATACCTTGACGGGAAAATCTTACCGTAGAATTTTGAAATCGCTAGGTTGTCGCGTATTGAGCGCCGCGTCTCTTTGGGACACCGATTGGACAAACATCTTGGTGTCGTTGCTTCATATCTGTCAAATTATAAATGCACCTTATTTGTGTTGTTGAGTCTTCAATAGCAGCTCTTGTGGCCGCAAGTTTTGGGCGCCGTCGATTCTTATTCGTAGCGCTGTTTTCATCATTTGCGGAGCCACGATCGACGCGTAATTCCTTGGTCGCGGCGCGCCCAAAACCACTGCTGGAGCAGCATTTCGTGCGAGATCTGCGAGGCTTTTCTTGACGACTTCCTCTAGTGCCATCATCCTCTCCTCGATGGGAGACTTCTTCTGGGACATTTCAGTCCAGGCCCTTTTGTGAGCGTTAAAAGCCTCCACGGCCTCGTTAACGTCCTCCATTGAGGGTAAGTCCTCCTCATCCATCTCGCCCATCACTATTAGTCTAACCTATTGAAGTAGTGTCACCAGGATTTCAAGGTTTATATCCTTTGAAGCTATCTGTGCTCAGCTGCCGTTGTTTGTTTAGGCCATTGTCGCATTTTGTGACGCGTCAAAACCGCTGGATTTTCCTACACCAGCACCCACACTCGCCGTGTTGGAACACGGAAAGTGAAAAGATGAGAGGATGGTAATTTAGATGAAAAAATAAGATTCACTATTTCAAATTGATGATACGGGCAGCGTGGAAGGCTGCGCAGCTTTCTGGCAAAAATGATATTTTTTTAGAGACGATATTAACGACGAGTCAAAATCTGCTTTTCTTGAGGGTGGAAGGGTCTTTTACTTTGCTTTTTTGGGCTTTTTGTTGGCCCGTCTGTGGGTAGCACATGTTGTGACATAACGAGGGCTTCTCTGACTACCGTTGTAGCGTTTGGTACCGCATTATACTTCCTAATACCCAGCATCATTATCGTCGTCTTGGTCATCTTATGAGTTATTGGAAGCGTATCTTTGATGGAGGGGAAATAACCAAGCTCAAAGCTGAAAAGGTTTAACTCAATCTCGGCTCCACAGACTCTACAGTAAGAGCAGGAGGTTCGTAGGTGATACCACTGACAGGTGTTGAGAATAGACCCCAAAATTCCTGCTGATCTCGAGTGTCTTTCAGAAGTATTTTATGGATTTTTTATCCAATCTACTCATCTCAATTTTGATCTGGTATATACTGAGTGATTATCTTGATACCAGAAGAGTTGTATATTATCCCTTTGATATTATTATCTAAAATAAATTTTAACAGAGCGCCATTTCATTAGCTAGCTCGTCATGGAATAGTCTGGAAAGTTCTTCTTTCATTCCCAGAGATCATTATACTTTATGCATCCTAATATCGACTTTCACATTTTGCCAAGTGAATTATTAGACGCCACACAAATGATTTGAGATAATATGTATTGGTCTTTATTCTGATTATGAGCTTACGGTAGTCAGTGGGCTGACGCTCCTGATTAGCATCATGCGCAGGATGTGATAACCTCGTGGTCTGATTATTGTGTATTGAATCCTTTAATTATCTAATGAGAAGAATTTTCCCATGTTCAAGATTGAGGTGTCTGTGCACTGAAAATTACCCAACATAGCTGCTACTCTAATCTAATTTAATCCCCATAGACCACCCATTACAACCGTCAGCTCTAAAATCTACAGCATTTGATGTCTATTTGAACCCATTTAGTCCTACCTAATTTTGAGGACGTCAAAATTATCTAGCCTCTTACATGCTACGTAAATGTCGATAATAGCCCGAGGGGTCAGAGTTTTGAGTATATCCAAGCCGCATATGCTTCAAAAATATTTGTTTCCAGAAGCTAATTTTGACGGGATCTAGCCTAGATGTGTATCAGATTATTTTTAATTAGTAACTCAATCGTCTCCAATTCCCGAAGTTCTGTAGCATGCGAGATCGTAACATATCACCAACACAACAATAATTAGAGCTTTATATTTCGCAACTTAATTTCCTCTTTACGGATATAGTGAGCGTCGTGATTTGACAGTAGGGGATAGCCTGTGATTTAAGGGGTAAACTCTCGTTTGCAATTTGTTGGTGTATTCTCTTTTGTTATGACATTCCCTGTTCTCACAGGAAGTTTAGAATATACTAGTATTTCTCTAGCGTCCAGACACTGATATTTCATAAATAACATGACATAACGAAGGCGTAATTGCCCGCACAATTTGAATGACCCCTTGGTCGGTAGTTGAGGCGACGTGGTATGTGGTAACATTGAGCTGGAGGACCCTTGGGAGAATGGTAGGAGCGGTGTTACTGAGAGGTCGCCAATTGGAGATATGCATCTGTTTGCTTTCAGCTTCGATTCTGGTGCGATTCTTCTTGGCTATCCTGGGCATGCAGAGCATACTAAGCGCCTACACCAGCACCACTGGAAGGTAAATAACTCGTCTCTACCGACGTTCAAGTGTAATAAGACTCACTGCCAATATATCCTCACGGGAATTGGTTATTTGCATGAACTATCATTTTTCGTAGTAGATTTAAGAACAAAATGTAAAGTGCGAGAATATCTAGAATTGAATGAGCCACTGAAAAATTCAGCAGAAATAATTATTCGTCACGGATGTTGAGAAAATTCATCACAAAAGTTAGAAATAGTGCACAGTCGTCCTACAATGATTGCAGGCGCCCCACATATTGGTGGCCCATCAAAATCGCTATCGGATAACATGCAAGCCACTTATCTCAAGCCCTGGCGCAAGATTGTACAGGAAGCACTTTGCACGTGTAAGAGCTACAAAATACCAACAATTTTTTGTTAATTTCCTTGATAAAATTGTAGATCACGCTTTTTTCTAGCCGAACCAAGTTGAAGAGCACAAGAAAGGAGTGGCACGTGAGTGGTTGTCAATTACTCGGAAGGCAATACATCCCGTGGCGAGAGCGTTATTGTGTTGTGGTTCATCCACATACCTTTGGGTCTACCAAATATCCGAATCCCTTGGGAGATAGCCACTTATTATGAACGGTTGTGAAACCGAGATACCTATCGTAAGAGGCTTTCACAGCTTCGAAGCTGCACATCGACATTAGCCTAACCCCACCATCAATCACATAAATCATGAAAGGTCAAACCCAAGTATTCTCCTTGTAACCCCCCAGCCTCCATTCCTGGTCCCATTTTCCTATTTCACCGGCTACCTTGTAAGTCCATTCGCAACACCAAAGAGCCCCTTTTAGAAATCTCGATGTTGCGCAAAATTTGCATACAGATGAGAGTGATTATAAAGCTATTGTACTAAATGAAAAGAAGTGATTACTGGAGTATATTTCAAGGATTCTCGTCTTCATCATCCTCACTCATACTAGCATATCCGGCGTCCTGCATACCAATAATACGTTTGGTGATAGCTAGACAGCGCTTTACTATCTCTACCTTTGTAGTCATAGGTAAGCCACTCTTCTCGCCTTCCTTACCTCCAACCCAAATACGGAGGCCGCCCGCAAGCCTTTCAAGAGAGTTGGTACAGCTAGCAGCTACTAGACTGTGTCCGTTGATATTCTCCATTAATTTGAACGTCGCAGTAAATCCAAGGAGTGTTAAATTTCGGGGCGAGATCGTGTTGATAACATGTAAGGCCCTTTCAGGAATCGATGGCGCTGGGCAGCGCTCGATGTGAGCGATAGCCATGGCACATCGAAGAGAAAGCTTTACTTCCGGAAAGCTTGCCATAGATGTGCTCGTATTTATGAAGTTAGGCGCTGAGGTTTTCTTCCAAACTTGTTTGTCCAATGGACCAAGAAATTGCATAGCTTCTGCAATACTTGCACCCCGTTTGTCCCTAACCAAAACAGCGCGTGCAATAAGTGCTCGTATGTGAGAGCCGGATCCAGTTGGCGCTGTCCGAATCGCGAGATTTAAGTCATCGATGATAAGCCTTTCGTTCGAAATTTCGTCGCCGTTGTCTTCTAGACTTTTAGAAAGAGCTCTTTGAAGGACGAGGCAGGAGAACCATGATGCGACAGCGTCCAGGGGGCTTCGAATCGCAAGATCATCAACAACTGCATCCATACAGTCAGCTTCATTGCAAGTATTGTTTGTTGTGGGGAAGTTCCAGGCTAAGTTGTATGCACGTTGACCAATACTATCGACGAGTACATCATCACAATTTTGCTGTAATAGTGCAACGAGGTAATCGGGTAGACTGTCTTGTTGCTCTTCTTTAAGATACGTAGACAACTGATGTAGTTGTTTAGCCTTATTCCACTTCCACCTGGCAAGTTTGGCGGCAAATTCTTGGAATAGGTAATATCCATGAAAACCGGCATTTCCAACCTCCCACAATAAGACCCTAATGTGCAAGGCTTTTAACATGAGTCGGGCGGGTGTGTCTGGGAGAGTTTCGGATGCCAAAAGAGTCAAAGTTAGTCGACTCTTGTTGACCTCAACATCACCACCGGCTAGTTGTGCATCGAGGGCTATAGTCCATGCCTTTATTCTTGCTGCTTCTCGCTGTTCAGTAATGCCAGTTAAATATGTGTAGCCATGTGAGCCAACTATGTTACGTGTGCTGAGCTTAGCCATTTTGAGGCATAGTGCTGCCGCCTCTAAAAAGAAATTATGCCTCGGAACCCATACAGTTTGTATTGCTGTAAGCCATGCTTGTCTCCGTACCTGTATTGGTGATGCTAAGGACGGGGCAGCAGCAAGAAAAGCGCTCTTGACTTTGCTGCGATGTGACTTTGGTGTCGAGTAGATGAATAGAGGTAATAGTGCGTAAAGCATCCCGCTTAAAATCATTATTATTTTTAAGTACCAGAAAGTCTCTAGAGCTGGTACATGATAGCCAAATAGATTTATTTCTAGCAAGGAATGGAATGCAGTTCTCAGCGAGCCTAGCATACTTGTTGGTATAGCAAAGAGACCTCGACTAGCAGGTGATTCGACATCTTGATCTACTTCGTTGAAACCTTCCATAATCATAAATCCTGCCAAGGTACCAACCATCAACTTTCCCATATATGGATGACTACCCCACCCTGCAGAGATCATGGACTGCTGATTTTGAGCATAAATTTCTTGTGGCTGCTGATACGGATTTTGATGGTTTTGACTTTGAGACCGGCGAGTTTCATCAGGCGCTTGTATCATAGCTTGCTGTACAGTAACAGGAGGGGTTCCAGGCATGTTGTATTCGGGTGTGAATTGGAATGGATTATCAACCGTCTGTGGCGGGTGGAAGTCCATGGAGCCATGGCGAAATAGTCGTTCAAATGCATCTAAGCGTGCTTTCTGTTCATTATTTTCTTGCTGCAGTCGTTTATTACGTTTTTCAAGATGACAGATGTATTCCGTCGCTTTACTGAGGACCTAAAGAATGATTAGGCTCTTGCACTTAAACAACTATTTCACTTTATTTTGAACAGAAAAATTTACTGTGACTTCATGTCTTATCTTCAATATCACAATAGGCCATCGTATGTCATAAATAAGACGAGGAGTACAATTCAGCTAAAAACAAAGCATTATTAGTTAACTTACTGTGGCTTTGTTTAGTTTGTGTGCTGGTGTAAGACCTTGAAGCTCCTCTCTGTCATCCAGTGTATCCTCGCCTCGAGCACTTTTGGAGATGATACGAAGACTGGGTACACTGTCTCGTAATGCAGCGATTTTATCGTTTAAGTTAGTGCGGTAGCGCTTTTCAATCATATTGTGAGCCGTTTTTTTTACCAGGGGGTTCGAGTCTTCATCTTCTTCGTCTTCGGCTTCTGCTAACGTTTTCCGTTTCCGACTGCTGTCATTGGTTTCGGGTGATGAGATTGAATGACTTTTGGAACTCTCTGTTGAGTGAGGGCTGTGATGACCGCGATACTGGAAGCTATGAGGCATGGCTACGCTTCGAAGCTTCTCTTGCTGAGCAGTTGTGAGCGGATTCATGGTTGAAAAGTTCGGGGGGGGTTGGTATTCGATCTTTGGTTTGGGCGAGTCCCAGTGGAGGGACGTCGGGTAGAGGTTGGTCTCATAGGTAGATATCTCGTCCCAATCCGAAGGAAACAAAGGATAGTCCTCCAATGGTACCTGGTTGGGCAGATGAAATTCGTGACTACTTTTATTAACACAATTGTTGTACTCAAAAGCGGCTGCAGAGATGCCAGAATATTTGGAAGCGTCTAGCGACTTTCGGTTTGATGCCATGTCGTATAGGTGGTGTTGGGAACCATTAGGAGGTATCGGCAAATGGCTGCAAGTCGTGCAGCAATAGAATAATTGATGCTACAAGACCAGGATAACTATTGATTGACGGCCTGGTAATGCAGATTGTAATGTGATTTGTACTGTTGCCAAATCGTACGTGAAATGGCCTGACTTTGCGCTATATAAGGGCTGAGGCTACACAGACGAACCAATGAGGAAGGTCATAAGATAGTGAAGTTGGCCCCGCCTACTCCGGGGTCCGTGCTTCGTATCATGTGACATGTCGAGTTCAACACCTTCTTTATTCAAAGCGCCCTACACGATATGGTTTGAACCGGTGGCCCATTCGGCTGTCAGAGAATCTTTATCACCATTCTGAACCAAATCCAGCTTCATTTGGCCGGTAGATCAAATCAGAGATAGAACTTAAACCCGCCTGATTACAGCTCTGACAGTCCAGCGGTTAGGCTCGGGTAGCCTGGTAACCTGGCGGATCGAAACCCACCTATAAAAAGCGGACGGGTGATCCTTAAATTGGGAGATTATCTCGCATCTCTCTGGTCGCGCGTCGTAGACTGCGCGTAAAAGACCAACTCTTGCGGATGACCAGAGCGTCCAACAGGGGCTTCAGGCCAAAGTCTATTATAAATTGTGGGGCGACCCCCAAAGATAAGTAGGTCGTACAGTAAATAAGGTCTCGGATCCAGAATCCCACGATCTAGGTGAACATTTAAAGCGATTCAGGACGAACGGCTAAATTTGTAATTGCTGAGCAAACCATAGATCAGACTGGGGGTGTTTTTTTCATGCAGGAATGTTACTATCAACAACCAGTCCATTTTATCGCAGTGCTGAAACTCATAACCAAATGCCTCGCATGTAACCCCGATGTGCTGCATAAACACAGCCCCTAATGAAGTCAATCAACTCAAAACTATGCTGCCCAGGCAACCAGACATTGACGTTTGAGCCCAAGCCAGTTTGACAAACCATATGAATAATCTCAGGATCAAGCATGAATGATATGATTCAGTAGTACTTCAATGAATAAAAGGGATTAATGATATTTTTCTATCTATTTACTAGCTGTAGATAGTTACGCTCATTGCAGTATGCATAGCTGCCTGGTGTGTAATCTAGAACTACTATTTATCTACATATCATATTCTATTTTATTCTGTACACTAACTTCTCAATTATTTAAACCTCGGAAATGAAAATGTCTTGGCACGGTCCGTGGATAACTGAGGTTTTTATCAGACTTAAATATGCACTACGAGACTTGATAACACCTTGGGCTACTGTAACATGTCGATTAGAAAAAAGAGGAAGAATAGTAGGGCCTTCGCGTTCAGTTGTCTGAGATGTTCTCGTCCATTCTATTGTGCGAATCACAAAGCTCTAGCGCACCATAACCTATGGATAGTTGACTTTTCAGCGACATCCCTATCGGATATAAACCATTCGGAGTTATATTTAATTTCCGTCTTATTCGAGATTGCAACGAAAGCCGATTCTTCTAGTAGAATCAGGCTGGTATTAACCTAGGAGGAAGTCTAATCGTTGCGTTTCTCAGGGCACTAAGCACGGACTACAGGGTGAAATCTCAAACCGTTCTTTGATTGAATGAGCATTTTCGCTTGCAGGAGGAATCCTTGGAAATTATGTGACCGGTAATCCAACATTCTCGGGTTTCCAACCCCATGCACGTCCAAGCTCATCAATCCAGCCTCTTCGAATGCTTGAGACTCAACTTTCCGCAACCCACCATCAAAGAAATTAAGGAGGAATTGGTGCTAGTCGCATCAAACTCAATCTTGCTGCTCAACTTGGTGGCAATAATTCTTCCTTTCCCAAGATAGTGCCGATGACAATCAAATAACTAATTTTCTTACGACAGTCCTGTGGTTTGAAACTTGAGCCCAGGCCAATATCAGGCAGAGCCAGCCGTTGAGACACCAGTTCAACATTATCGACCTGTTTCAAAGGGTACCGACCATTAACTTATGGCTTGCAACTAGTCTATCAAAAAGGGTCACAACCAGATACCCTGAACCCCAAGTAACTCCGCATGACCTGGCTTATCGAATCTAGCGAGAAGCCAGATAGACACTTTTCTACAAGAAATTACATTCGCTACGGGCACCTCGAGCAATAGTTTAAAAATTATATCTAGACACCCCTCTTATATTCACACCCGAAAAAGAGCTGAGGCTGTGAAGTATCGAGACGGACGGCTGCATTGACATACACTATTTTGGGACAAATTTGACCCACTTGACGGCTCCGGCAACTCGTGGTTTTAGCGGGTAGGTGAGGACGCGCCTCAGAGATGTGACGACAAACCTCGTCAGTAGCTAGATTCATCGTGCCGCAATAAAAGGATACTGGCTAGAGTATTCGGTCACAGAGCATGATAAGGCTACGCCGCTTGTCAGCTTGAAGCTATGGACAAGGGCCAAATACATAGCTTTCATGGGCAGATAACGCTACATCGGCTTAAGGTATAATCCAAACGATAAAAGTTAAAAATCTCATACTTGAGAAGAGCATACTTAAACACACAAGAGAGAAAGTACCGTTACACTCACCCAAGCTTTAAATTGAGTGCAGCTGACACTATAAAAACACGCAAACGATGGACGGTGCTGTGGTCCGCCTCCTGGTGGTGTTCTCTGGTATAGTTTGAGCAGTCTGTGCACCTACTCCACTTGGGGAGGAGTCACCTCAGACTACATTTCGCGCGGAGAAAACTCAGTGGATGATGAAAGCATGTCTGGATAACCCAGGGTTTTTGAGGCGTTTCCATGGGAGGGCATCCACGGATGAGGGCTGACTTGAGGTGAAGAAAAGGCCGCCATAACTTTGCAGTAGTACTTGCAAATGAAATCCAAGGCATGAGTGCTCTTCCTTATATCGAATCATCTATCATGTACTTTCTTTGATATTGTGTCATAGCTAGATAGCTGCATACGAAATTCAAATCTGATGCAAAAAAAAACTCACCCAAGCTCGAAAATTCTAGCTCTCGATCTTAAACCTTTATATTTATCTAATTCTTCATATTAAAGGAACGTCGCTCATAACTTTAATAAAAACACGGCACAAAAAGTTATAAGTCAAGCACATTCGATCACAATATTTCACGTTCTCTACTGCAAAAATCGAGAAATACAAGACCTACAAGATTATGAAGGCCCCGGTTAAGATAGAGTAAGAAAAAGACTGGCAGCATCTATTTTAGTTCAACCCTAAAAAGATATACACTGAGTGTTGAAGTTATGAGCTTGAGCGAAGATGGAGGTTAGACCGATACAGTAAGTCTCGTATGAAGTTGTAGAAGGAAGAATTGACTGGAAACAAGTGTATTGAGATGTATGGTTCTGAGTAAAACTGAGCTGATAAGTTTGATATTGCGTGTGCGCATATCTTATCAACTGTGGTTTTTTGACCAGTACTTATCAATCTCCATGGATCATAAGTTATAATCCCTGTAGATGTAGATCTATATAGATACAGATATATGTGCCAGAAATACAAAGCTAAATACATGTGTGTCGGTAATAGATCCGAGAAAACTATAGCGTGCATTCGAGACATAGTCATCTGCTGGAATGCTAGTGTGAAATAAATGCCAATGTGCATTGAACTTTCCGTGAGGGATGTATTGATGACAATGATATTGGATAGGGAATTTGATAGTCTAATTCGCCAGACTACAAACGAGTTATTCTTGGTATTCCACGATATGTCATATTTCAACACTGAGAACTGTAGCTCAAATGATACTCGGAACATTGTGGCCGTAATAAAATTAAGCTGACCTGTATCTCGTTTGAGTAATTACAGCTTTTATCCGGCTCGCCAGTGATCATCGATGGGCTATGCGTTTAAATATACTAGCTGCTTGCTTGAGCTTACAAATAGAAAAAATAACAAGAACGGTGTTGTGAGGAAATCATCCATGCTGTGATATTTTATTACTTAATATAGTTTAAAGAAAAAGATAGTAGGAACACAGTAAAAACTTCATGCTCTTACAACTTAACAGATCGTATTTTCGGAGGGCAAGACTGACACCTGTACGTGGTGCCTTCTACGAACCTGGGAGTGAAATATTCTTCCAGAGCCAAGTTCAGTCAAATTTCGCAATACCGGACAAGTTGGCCCACGAGGCAATGATTCAAAATTCTCCGTCATGTCAAATCTTCGCTCCCAACGAGTCCGACTCCTACTTAAGTCTCATCAAGTTTACAAGTACGACCAAGTACATCCTCATTTCAATGACCACACCTCTCATCAACTATTCTCTGGCCTCAGCTAGCCGCCAAATACACGCCCACGCCGATATTTATACCCGACGGAGGAAGCAAAGCGTGGCGCACAAATCTGGAAGGCAGTTCTTTGAGACGGATGTGAGAGGGATTGGGACAAGTTTACAAGATGATACGGAGGATGGATACACTCTCGACGGGCGTGTGATTTTGAATTTTGGCAAGGAATTTTACGAATTGAGCTTTTTGCGCGCCAAGACTTCGCATGCGAGAGTGCAGCGGACACTATAAAAACACGCAAACGATGGATGGTGCTGTGGTCCGCCTCCTGGTGGTGTTCTCTGGTATAGTTTGAGTAGCCTGGGCACCTACTCCACTTGGGAAGGAGACACCGAAGACTACATTTCGCGCGGAAGAAATTCAGAGGATGATGAAGGCATGTCTGGATAACCCAGGGTTTTTGAGACGTTTCCCTGGGTGGGTATTCACGGATGAGGGTTGACTTGGGGTGAAGAAAAAGCCGCCATAACTTCGCAGTGGTACTTGCAAATGAAATCTGAGGCATGAGTGCTCTTATTGTAAATTGAGTCATCTATTCTGTACATTTTCTCCGATATTGTGTCATAGCTAGTTAGCTGCATACGCAATTAAAATCTGATGCAAAAAAAAGATCGTATTTTCATTTCTCATCAAGACAAATTCAAATAAGGTCTGTGTTGCCAAATATTTGACGAAAAACTAGTCAAACCAGTTGGATATTAGCTTTGTACATTGCACATGGGGTTTGGAGTGAGCGCAATAATTCTCATCTCATAACACATTTAGGCAGCGTGGATGTGCGTCACACACCAAGGAGAGTGAAAGCCTCATGAACTTATTTTAAGTATATTTTTTTCTCTTCATGCAAAATCCATGACAGTATAGAATCTCTACACGTATCACACATGAGGCAGCTGGCCACTTGGCGTGTTTGGCTGGACAACTGATTTTCATAAAAAGTTACGTTATTTTTGCTGATAAATCTAAACGTGACATGTGAGAGGTATGTTGATCAGGAACCCTGTGGAGATTAAAATAATACATTCAAGCTGCTGACAAGGCTCTGCTACCTTTCCTAGCACATGGTATTGGTACCCATTTATTGGAATATTTACAAGTGAGATATTTAAGGATAATAAGAATATTGATATTGCAGGATAGCATCACTTGTACGCTAGTTACATGAACAGATAATGGTCATTATCTACATCATATGTCTATTAATTCATTTTACTGTCCATTTTGAGTCTACAACTACATAGGGTATACAGATTCTCTCAGTCTACAGGCCAGGGAAACCTATGCCAGTAATATATCCCCTCCTATGCCTCCCGTACAGCTCCCCTCAAACAGTATGGCCCTATTCGAGTACTCATTCGACCATACACTTAGAGGAGCCCTTTGCCCTTCATTGTCTCCCCTCTCCAGCCAACGAAACGAAGGCCATTTACGGGTGTATGGCGGCCAGGAAAAGCTACAAAACCCGATGGGTGCGTGGCTCTCATAATACAAAGAGACTGTTACAGGCAGCGCCTTACATCCATGTACTTGTGCCTATCTATGTACTAATCGCCGATGTTCTTTTATGGGATTATAAGTGATCGCCGATCTGACAAATACGAATCGTCGATAGATCACCTCAAGAATGCGGGTGATCAGCGATCCGATGGATATTAACCTCCCTAGGGTCAGAGATACATGTATATATGTCCTACAGCCTAGATAGATACCATTTCTTAGATAATTTTAAAATAGATTGTATTGCGACCAGCTTACTTTGTTCTTATTGTTTTGGTGATAGCCCATCACTGAGGCTGGCCAGCTGGGCGCTGCAGACTTCTGGGTACCTCGGGAAATTCACCCTCTGCCATTCTAGCCTGCTTCCGAATCCTTCCAGAAGATCGTGCTGAAATGTCAGAAAAGTCTTGACAGAGCGTGATTGCTGTATAGTAGCTTAGCCCAACTTCTTTTGTGCCGTCCAGGGCGCTGGGGAGTGACGTTGACTCATCAACAAAAGAAGCCCTCCTGGCTAATTAACCGAAATCTCGGCCTTGGCGCCGACAAACGTTCCAAAGTTGCAAACCCCTCTCCACAATCATCTTACCACCTACCGAAGCAACCCCACACCCCCAAAAATCATATCGCCACAAAGAAGTGAGAGAACTTCCGAACCTCCGCAACAGCCAGTCGCTGTAAAGGTACGGTCGAAATACCGGACTTAAATGTGTCCTCACCTAGGCCAAGGGCATCAACAACTCGACCTGCGACGAATCGCCACCGAAGAAATACGTACGACATTTCGCCGGCATATCAACGAGAGCGTTCGACAAAGGCTGGGGCACCGGTGCCTCGGTCTTGAGCTCTTAGTCGCGTTTTCGACCCCCACGGTCAGGGGTACGGCAGCGACTGGATGAGGCCTCCAATGAAGAAAACCACCCCTGGATGAGATAAGGAGAAGCTGAGATGAGCCAAAGCTGGGACCGAATTGAAGGGAAAATTTACAGATCGCGAAGGTGTCAAGGGCTCGGGCGCGTGGTGGCCGAGGCTGAGGAGGAATTTGCGCTTCGGCGCATCAAAGGAGGGTTCTCGGGACGGTTGGGCTTGACATGATTCAACACATGGGTGAAGTCTGAGGTGGTCCGGTCATTTATGTGGGACGAGGTAGATATACTTAATGGTAGTTAACCTGATCCAGCCTGGCCCCACTCGTGCTTAAGCTCCAGTAGGAGTGCGACGGTAGTCACTTTACCTAGCACGTTAATGAACAAACCAAATCAAACCCTCGAAAATATCGGTCCCAGCATGGTCTTCAGCCGCCTGTTCTTCCTCAAGTCATTTGTCATATAAGAGTAACTGGAGCAACTTCATTTGTTGGTAGTTGAGGCGAGATGGTGTGTGGTAAGAAAGAGGTTGAAGATTCAGATGAGAATGATGGGTCCTGTCAGGCGCAGGTTCACTAGGCGCAAGACTCGAGGCGTAGGAGAAGGCGTAGCGTACGATGTACTGAGGAAGGACGCCTGGTGGGCACGCGAAGGGCTTTCTAGAGAAGTGGTAAATGGGAAAGCGGGGAGTTGTTCTAGGTAAAGTGGCCGGAGGTGACGGTAGGTCACTATGGGTGGTAGAGGACGAGAGTGAGATGTAATTAGAATTATGTAACTATTCCTAAAGACAGAAAACAAAGCGTGGAGATCTCAGTCTCGGAAAGGAAAACTACATAACTGTCCTCGCTTGATAAGAAAGCCTAGTGGGACTAAACAAGGAACCCATAAACCCTGCCTAAGGCATTTCTCCAGAATCCTTACAGGTCCGATATTGACAAGAAGTCGTCAAATGGAGATATGCTTGTGTTTGCTTCGACTCCTCGATGCCGCTGCGATTCTTCATGGTTACCCTAGATAAGCAGAGCATACTGAGAGATTACATCGGCACCACAGGAAGGTGAAGAATTCGTCTTTCCCGGCTTCATATGCCTATCTATTCTATGAGCCTCAAATCATAGGTAGTATATTCTTGTCTATCTACAGGACCCCACAAGACACAATTGGCATGTGGAACGAGTGCAACACGCACGAACATTATCACAGGAGGGCAAGACTGAACAACTGTACGCGGTGCCCTCTACGAAC
The DNA here is from genome assembly GCA_900239735.1 of Blumeria hordei DH14. NCBI lineage: Eukaryota > Fungi > Ascomycota > Leotiomycetes > Helotiales > Erysiphaceae > Blumeria > Blumeria hordei. The sequence goes on from OENG01000023.1 coordinate 7,054,533, forward strand.
CTGTGAGAGAAAAATTCCTTCAGAGCCAAGTTCAGTCAAATTTCACAAGACCAGAAGTTGGCCCGCGAGGCAATAATTGGAAATACACCATGTCAGAGTCTTCCTCCGAATGAGATCGATACCTACCGAAGCCTCATCAAGTCTACAAGTATGACCAAGTATATCCTCATTTCAATGACCAAACTTCTCATCCATTATTCCCAGGACTCAGCTGTTCGGTAAATGTACGCCCATGATAAAACCAATATCCGCAGGAAGAAAAAAATTGAGGCGCACAAATCTGGGAGACAGTTCTTTGGGATAGGCATGAGAGAGATCAAGACAAGTTTACAAGATGGCACGGAAGATGGATACAATCTCGATGAGCGTGAGATTTCGAATTTTGGCAGAGTTTTACGAATTAAGTTTTGTGCGTGCCAAGACTTCGGTTGAGAGAGTGCAGGTGACACTATAAACACCGCCATGGTTGGATGGTGCGGTGGTACACTGTCCTAGCTGGTCTGACAAGAAATGTCTGGATAGCTTGGAAATATATCCCACTCGAGGCAGGAGATCGCTGGTTCAAGTTCGGCAAACCACAACCACATCTCTCGCGGCGCTGGTATGCATGGACAACAAAGGCGTGTTTGGATAATTAAAGGTTTTGAGATTCTCTTTGGTAGGTACTTAGGGAGGAGGGTCGACTGTTAGTGTAAGCGAACATACCTCATAGTGGTATTTGCGGATGAAATCCAGAGTATAAGTGTCTCTAACGTCAAAAAAGTCATCCAATATGTATACACAGCACTGGTCATGCGTCATAGCTATATAGCTGCATACCCATCAAATGATTAAAACAACATTATAAACCTGGATTAGCGTAAAAAATTAAAACAGTGACTAGAGTTTTAATACTAAATTTAAATATTCTAGGAACCCACAAACCAGAGCCATTATAAATGGATCAGATGTGAGACAGAGCAAGCGAAAGAGGGGAATCATATGCCTCTGAAGAGAGTCAACGAATACGTGTGATATAAATTTATTGCACATTTCATCCAAACTTTCATCGACGCTGGTTGAAATAACTTGGTTTTGACGAGGATTTTAAATTATAATACAGACGAGCCTACTGGTAGGAGGGCAAGACTGAACACCTGTACGTGGTGTCCTCTACGAACCTGGGAGTAAAATATTCTCCCAGAGCCAAGTTAAGTCAAATTTCGCAATACCAAAGAAGTTGACCCACGAGGTAATGATTCAAATTTCTCCGCCATGTCAAACTTACGGTCCCAACGAGTTCGACTCCTACCTAAGTCTCATCGAGTTTACAAGTACGACCAAGTACATCCTCATTTCAATGACCACACCTCTCATCAACTATTCTCTGGCCTCAGCTAGCCGCCAAATACACGCCCACGCCGATATTTATACCCGACGGAGGAAGCAAAGTGTGGCGCACAAATCTGGAGGACAGTTCTTTGGGACGGATGTCAGAGGGATCAGTAAAAGTTCACAACAAAATTTAGCGGATGGATAAAATCTCGACGGGCGTGAAATTTAGAACTTTGACAATGAGGTTCATGAATTGAGCTTTGTGCGTGCCAAGACTTCGCTTGCGAAAGGGCAGCTGGCACTATAAATACAAGTCAACGATGGAAGATGTCGTGGTCCGCCTCCTGGTGGTGTTTTCCGGTATAGTTTGAGTAGCCTGAGCACCTACTCCACTTGGGGAGGAGTCACCTCAGACTACATTTCGCGCGGAGAAAACTCAGTGGATGATGAAGGCATGTCTGGATAACTCAGGGTTTTTGAGGCGTTTCCATGGGAGGTTATTCACGGATGAGGGCTGACTTGAGGTGAAGAAAAGGCTGCCATAACTTTGCAGTAGTACTTGCAAATGAAATCCGAGGCATGAGTGCTCTTCCTTATATCGAATCATCTATCATGAACTTTCTTTGATATTGTGTCATAGCTAGATAGCTGCATACGCAATTAAAATCTGATGCAAAAAAAAGAACCTACTGGAAAGATTGAATGGCCGATGCTTTGAATATATCAATGGTGTCATCAACGAGTCTGTTGGCGAAATGTCAATGGAGATTCGAGATTTACTCACAGCAAAAAGTCAGATTATAATATTTTGACGAGATGACAGGCGGAAGGTGCTTTGCATTTAGGATTCTAGTCGGAAACCCGATCTACAGAGATTTTACGACTGCACAATTCGACGAGATCAATCATTTACACGCCAACTTCGAATCATTGGCTGGCTTAGATCTGTTTTTATGGGTGCGTATTGTTCTATGAAGTATATGAATATGTAAAAACGTGTAGGACCTTTCTGCCTACAGGCTGCGAGTATCTATGCATCGGGTAGCGCACATCCTACTGTGCCTTGACAACTTCTCGACGATGCCTCTTTGTTGTGATCAGGCCCACTTATAGACCACACAACTTGAAATGGCTAGTATTGAGCAAGTGTAACCGACAGGACAAGCGATCCTGTATCAATGATACGTCATCGGCACACAGCAATGAAAACACCAATATCTCAGCCATACATGATAATATGATCATATGACGAAGGTATATCTAATGACATAATTATTGAATGGATGAATGGTTGGAAGTTATTACTATTGATCGTATAGTTTGTGTACCGTTTTTGTGTATAAATACTCGCTGCTAGACCTCTGTATATGATTAACCTTTTCCACTCCTATTTTCAATAGTCATCAATATAGCAGATCTACAATACATATCCTTCTTCTTCACGTTAGACTTAAAGCGCTATCCTACATCCACCCAAGTTGACTGTTACATCCATTGCGACAATTCTTAGACTTCTCATAACCTCGTTAGTACAATACTCTTTTACCATTCTTATCTAAGTCCTCAACCTCTTTCTAACCACGCATTATCTCGCCTCAACGACCAATAAAGAAGTTACACCAATGGCAAACAGGAGCTTGCCCCATTAATTACCGGCCATCACTCACTACAAATTTACGACGCTACGTATACCCACAAGGAGGAAATCAAGTCATAATATACAAAGCTCGGGCCATGGTTTATGGGGGACTAATGCTCTAATGGGGCTCTACATCTTGAGGAAGCATAGGCGGCTGAAATATGGAGCGAGAGGGGAACAGGTCTCTGAAGACCATGCTGGGACCGATATTTTCAAGGGGTTTTTAACTGGAACTTTTGTGGACGCCAAGAACAAAGTTTCGGCATATTAATCAGGAAGACTCCAATTGTCGATGAGTTAATGGCATCTCCTAGGGCCCTGGACGGCCCAAAATAAGTTGGGCTAAGCTACCGTACAACAATCACGCTCTGTCAAGACTTTTCTGACATTCCAGCACGATCTTCGGGAAGGAGGCTAGAAAGGCAGAGAGTGAATTACCCGAGGTATCCACAAGTCTGCAGCGCCCAGCTGGCCAGCCTGTTTGTATTATGAGAGCCACGCACCCATTGGTTTTTGTAGCTTTTTCTGGCCGCCATACATCCGTAAATGTCCTTCGTTTCGTTGGCTGGAGAGGGGAGACAATGAAGGGCAAAGGGCTCCTTTAAGTGTATGGTCGAATGAGGACTTGTATGGGGCCACATTGTTTGAGGGGAGTTGCTCTCCCCAGGGGGAAGCAGTTCCATTGGCTTCATTATCTATCTTCCTGTCACAAGGTAGACGATTTGATACTCCTTCAACCTTGGCAATAGAATGGGCATCACTGATACAGAAATATATTGCATCCTGAAGGCCATTCAAACTGACAAGAAACTCAATATTTCTGGAGATATCTTCATCTTTTCTGACAGCCAAGCTTCACTATCTCGGATCCAGAACAAACCAACCAGAATCTGTCATCAAATACGAAGATCTGCAAAGCACCTAAGCTTACTTTTTCATTGGTGCCCTGGATACATGGGGATTGAAGGAAATGAAATGGCAGAAAAACTAGCTAAAGCTGGGGAAAAAAACCTGCTTTGAGAATAGACAAATACACCACACAATCATTCTTAAGAGAAAAGATGGGATAACAGATTTTCATCTCTTGGAAACAAATATGGCAATCAGAGCTGTTTCGAGAAGAAGAGGGCAGAATGACCAGAGGACTTGGAAAATACTACAGGATCTTTGAACTAAAGAATACTCCAGACTTCAAGCTCAAACCCTACAACTACAACAAATATAGTACAAGGACTCAGGTTGAATACTTTCAGGCAAGGACTGGTATTGGGAATACTTTGGCTTACCATAAAAAATTGGAAAATCAGAAAGTGATTGGTGTGGCTACCGTGGGGAAGGAAGACAACCAGTGCCACATCTAATCCTTCATTGTAAAAAATCCAAAGTTGAAAGGGGAAACCACTTTGCAGGAATATCACCATTTAAACTTTCAGTTATTTTTGGAACATTAATTGGGAAAAAAGCAGTACTTTGCTTCCTTGATTCAACTAAGTGCCTTGGGGCTTGCAGAAAGTAAAAGGGAGTGAAGTTAAAAGTACTTAATGAAATAAAACATGGAGAAACTTTTTAGATATACTTTGTATGTTAGAACCATGTCATAGTTATATAGCTGAATATACTATGAATCATTTAAAAAAAAAAAGAAAAAGAGTGGAGCTGTATGGGAAGCATAGGAGGGGATAGATAGATAGATTTGTATTATAGTCCTAACTGAGTCAATTACTATAGAGGACTCCTAGAATCTATAAAAATACTAGCTACATTTTTTATTTCCATTTTTATGACTTTAAACTTTGCTCTCATGGACAGTGAGGGAAAAGCCCTAGGCATAGGAGGGGGTATACTACTGGCATAGGTTTCCTTGGCCTATAGACTGAGAGGATCTGTATACCCTATGTAGCTATAGACCCAGAATGGACAATAAAATGAATCAATCGAAATATGGCTAAATCGCTTGAATTCGCCTGAAGAAATTTGATAGTCTCTTTCTACCCATCGCCTTGACCACCCAATGAACAACAACTGCACACCATGAAGTCCGAAAATGGTTTGATTTGAAAACTTTACCGTGCCAAGAAATCCCTTCATTCATCGGGCGTGTGACGATTAATGGAACGTAAGGGCTCTAAATCAATCTACATTACCGGCTCTCACGGGCTGGGGGAAACAGACGAGAGAAAACTACCCAAAAATCTATGGGTCACGATGCCCTGCACCGTGATCCTCTTCCCTGAGACACCTAAATTAACCATAATGCAGCAACGCAGTATTTGAATTTGATTCCATTAACCTGATTTGGCGGCCCATGGGCCTGTGCAGGTGGCTATAAGCTCTCCGTAGAGATATTTTACCTACACGGGGGACCTTCCGATAAAACTCCCCAGCGTCTTCAAATTATTGCTGTGGCTCTTCGTCGGCCTACAGGAAGCGCAATATGCCATTGTTTCGAGAGAGGACAAGCTTAAGTGGTAGGCGACCTCGACATCCTCTCCCTGCCCTCGCGTGCTGGAAATAGATGACTGCGGTCTGAAGCTCGACCCCGATGGTGTTGTGAGTGGAGGTGGTGGGCCTGTGGCCACGGGCTGCTTTCCCGGGCGCGCCCGACCTCTGCCTTCTAGTTGGATAGCAGTGTGAACCCTTGGTGGTGTATTTGTTTTGCCGCTGCTGCTAATGTAGTGGCCGCCGGTCTTAGCTCCTCTCTCCTCAGATCCGCCGCTCGTTCCAAAAGTCCATGCCGTGGCCTCTGGAAACGCCCTCTCCTGACGCGATTTGTAGTTTTTACCGCAATTACAGCAAAGCCTCGACTTCCTCTGGCAGTCTCTGGTCTGGCGAGTGGGCGGGCACTCACCATTTCTTTTCGTCCCATTGCACGAGGCTTGAGTATGCCCCCATTCGCTGCAGTTGAAGTACTACTTGGCTTGTGCCCGGGGCGACCAGGGCTGAGCTATTTACAGCATTGAATCGAGTACAATGCCGTTGCGAATCACCTCTGTCAGCAGGCTAGCCATCACTGACCCTCGAGTATGGCCATTTATCTTCCTCCACTGGTGCTTCTTCCCCTCATAGAGCCATCTAAAACTATCGTCTTGGATCCCACGAATCCGAACATTTGTCTCCGTAGTTATTTGGTATATAATTCTGCCGTTGTCGGCATTTTCCCTCCTGGTATCATTGTCCTCAGTGGAACTCCTAAGATTTCAACCGGATAGTCCTGCTTCGAGGCGCAGAACTCTTTTGGTTGTGTCATATTCAGGGCAGCGTCTCGCTAGGAGACGAACTGCATGAACACCTCAATGTCATTACTCCGCAACTGCCTTACGGCGTATGATGATGATGATAATTGATCAAGTCACAGGCTCTAGCCCAGCGTCTTGTGGCACGAGACGCGTGGACTCGGTAAGAATCACACTTTTTTTACCCTATCTTATATCGCAAGAGGATTTAATTACAAAAAACATAAAACAATAGCATGATAGGAACCAGCCCAGTGTTCCTCGCATTAAAATCCCTCCACCACCGCTTGGCTGCTGGAGTTCTCATAACCACAATTCTCGTATCTAGCTGAGGACGTGTGTGCAGGCGGGCAGTATCTCGAAGCAGCCGGTCATTCTTGTAAATTGCGTCAACTTTCCGACACAGCTGTGACCAAGAAGTTGACTCGTAAATAATCCTACTGGCATAGAATTTCTAAGACTGCGCATCTGGCTGGCGTGCCTTCGGCAGCGAATCAAGTGGGTTGGCGTAGCTTGTATCCCACAAACACATTCAAGTGTGGCGTCCTCATGGTGAAATCGACGGTGGTATGCCGCAAAATTTCCGCACCCCGTTCGAGCAGCTCGAAGCTCATGGAGTAGGTATCGAGAAAGTCCCGGTTCAGGCGGCTTACGATGGCGCATTTGTAGGTCTAGATCGTGGTAGCGGGCGGGACAGGATGTCGACCACCAGACATCAGTCAGCTGTTGTCGACGCTGGTGCATCAATCGACGCAAGTATACCTTCGTAATGTATCCGGGCTGTAGGTTTCGAGAGTTCTGAGCGTGCTGCAGCATCAGCGCCTTCATTAACACTTATCTTTGAGTGCCCTGGCACCCATCTGACTTGTACTTTCGCCTTCCGTGCGACTTCATTGAAGACCCGCGTTGTTCGGAGGCAGGATGAGGATTTCCCCGTCTGGAGTGCGCGCACTGCGGCTTAGCTTGTGTGTGTTTGTTTGAGTTTATTGTACTATTTGAGTCATAGACTATCAAGCACATTGGGCTCCTCTCTGACCCAGGCCACACGTTTTACGGTGCTTCTTGCCTCTCATGTTACTTGACAGATCATTGATATATTGCCCGTCGTGAATAGCCATTCAGCTCAATACTTATCCGTGGAATTCGGCCACTTTTTTGACGGAACCTTCTACCCAAAAAAAATGGTGGCAATGGAAACTGCGTGCGCGGGAAAAAGTCTCAAAAAACCTGCTGCCCCAGCCAGACGAGGCCTAGAGACCGGGACCACATGAGGTGCGCATATTCATCTATATCTCCCTTCTTTGTAACAGTCGAGGCCGACTTGATCCAATCCACTATCTCCGTATCGGGAGCTGGGTACGCTCTGGAAACTCATCGGATGGCTTTTCCTCCATGATCAAGGGTTGGTGATGAGTAGGGCTTCGACCCTACCATCTGATCGGATCGTGGTTAGCTTCATTATAATGGTGATAGAGGAATATGCTTAGGGATGAAGACGAAATAGACGGCGAAAGCGATTGGGAATCCTCATCAAAGTTAGGACTTTGTTACTCAATCTCGGCTCTGCACACTCTAGAGTGAAAGCTGGAGGCTCGTAGGGGACACCACTGACAGGTCTTGACAATAGTCTCCCTTCATCGAAATGTGTTCAGCCGACTAAGACGAAATCTTCACCTTCCAGTGGTGCCGGTGTAATCACTTAGTATGCTCTGCATAACTGGGATAGCCAAGAAGAACCGCATCCGAATCGAAATCGAAATCAAACACAAGTATATTGTCACGAAATTAGCCGTGATCTAGATAATCGAACGAAGTTAACGAAGTCTATTCTGATTGTCTAAAATAATGATATCCAAAAGATGTCTCTACGGTGTACTTAAGGGTTTAGAGCGTGAGGATATTTTACAGGGAAAATGTTAGTGTTATCTAAGATCGACATTACTACATTAGTCTCCCGACCTTGTTCAGGGAACTTATCCTGATATCCTTAAGCCCGTAACATCACCTTACCCCTCCGGATTCTCTTTTTAATATTTTTGCCTCTGGAGCCCGTGTAGCTACCCACGTTAGGATTTCCAACATTATCTCCATCACTGTACTCTTTAATGGATCTTTTGAATGCATCAGTTAGCACAAGATTTTCTCGGGCTTCCCAGGTGGTTTCTTTGTAGCCCGTCCACTTGACGCAGACGAATCTTTTTACTCCAAATGGTTTAGCTCTCAGTACTTTCTCTACTCCATAAAGAGGGTGTTTTCCGCCTAGAAGTGGCGGAGGTTGGATATCATCGGTGACTTGGGAGGGTAGCGGATCATCTGAATCTCTTGGAAGTAGATCAACAAAGAATTTGGGGTGAATGTTACTTGGCACATCAAGTTCGTAGACATCAGGAGCTATTTCCCGCGTTATTTTATATTTGGCATGTATCCAAGACAATTTTTTCTTGAGCTGCGGAGTGGTGACGTTTTTTAGATTTAACCACACTTTATCTCCAACTTTTAACTTGTCAGCCGGTCTTCGTCCTCTATTTGCATTGTGCTCCATAATTTGCTGGGCTGTTTTCATTGCAGCTTTTGCAAATTCTTGACCCTCGTGAAGGCGGTTTATGAAGGCGTTGGCTCTTGCTTTTGGGGTTGTACTCGGGCTGGACGGTGTATAACGGCGCTGAATGAGCTCAAGGTGATAACCGTGAGTTAAGTAAAATGGACTGAACCCAGTCTTTGAGCTAGTTCTATTATTTATAGCGACCATTGCAGGTGGGAGAAGTTTGGCCCAGTCATTTTGGGCATAAAAATATAAGCGCAGAGGTATGTTAGCACTTCTTGATTCATTCTCTCGGTAACTCCATCTGTCTGTGGATGAAATGCTGTTGACAGTCGCTGTTGGATACCTACACACTGACAAAGCCTCTTCCAAAAATGACGACCCAGTTAGAGCCTCTGTCTGATGTTAGAGAGTTAGGAAAACCATGATAACGCCAATGGCTAAGAATAAAATTTTCTGCACGAGCTTCTGCTTCCATTGTCTCCATGGCTTCTAATGTCGCAGTACCAAGGAGCCTATCATATATAACCATAATAAATCTTTCCTTGTTGTCTATTATAGGTAAATCGGACATGAAGTCTATGGATAACTCGCTGTGAAACCGTTCTAGTATTGGCAGTGGTCGCAGCAAACCACTCGAAGACTAACGCCAAACTTTTGATCTACCGCATATGTGGTAATTCCTCACAAATCTTCTAACATCCTTGTATTTCCGAGGCCGGAAAAAGCTTCATGAGAGAAAAGATAATGTTATTTCCCAGCCTGGATGGCCTGTCATGTGAGAATCATGCACTTTTTGAATTAATGTAGTGCGTAGAGGTTCCCAGTTTGGAACCCACAAGGCTCCACGGTACAGTAAAGCGTGTCTCTCGTCGAAAGAACAATCTGTTATTTGCATCGCGTTTCCAATAGAATTTGGTAGTGCGCGGTCGTCATTTTCTAGGCTTGTATTAACATCAAGGAAAGGAGTGTCTTCCTTTACTGCTTTATTCCAGAGCTTTTGCATTTTGAGCTCTTCAAAATGTTAATTTCCCCTTGGAGAACATTTGGGGGATGCGCAGGGGCTGGATGAATGATTAATAGGCTTGGACGGAGCACTTTCTGTAACTTCTTCCCGGGGCCTAGCTTGTTGTCTAGTAACCACTGAGAAACTTATGGAAGATGACAATTCTTCCTCTTCACAACTGGGCGATAAGTAGTTGCTTTTTAGGAGTTGAAATTCTCTTTTTCGAAAAATTTCGTCACTGAAATCTTAAGGCTTGTACTCAGCTTTTATAGAAAGGAGATCAGGCTTTGGAGAATCTGAGCCCGGTCTAAATTTGATCTTAAAATTGAAACCTGAGAGCTTTTCTGCCCATTTGACTTGGCGTTCTGATAGTTGGCGCGTTGTCATGAAATACTGCAAATTTCGATGATCAGATAGGATGACAAAAGGATTAATAACGCTCCCAAGTTCACCTCTGAGGTGTCTCATAGTAGCAACAATAGATAACAGTTCTTTACCATAAATTTCATAGTTAGCCTCAGCCGGCAACAATTTTCTGGAGAAGCCCACAGGTCGAAGGCGGCCCTTTTGGTCTACTTGTGACAATGCTCCTCCAATAGCATAACCTGATAAGTCCGCTTCTAACAGGGTTTCGGCTTCAGAATCAAACATTGTGAGGATTGATGTGCTCATTAGCAACTCCTTTAATCGCATTAATGCATCCTTTTGAGGTTTATCCCATCGCCATAGCACACCTCGCTTGGTTAGGTTATTGAGTGGTTCACATATCGAAGAGAAGCGGGGAATATTTTCTCGGTAAAAACTCGAGAACCCAAGAAAGGAGCGTACTTGTGACACGTTATTCGGCTCCTCCCACTCAGAAATTGTCTGCACCTTATCAGGGTCTACTTTGACACCGACCCCTACTTCGATGATGAGACCTAAGTATTTTATTGTCGTTACCCCAAAAGCAAATTTTTCGAAGTCTAACTGTAGACCAGCTGTTTTGAATGCATTCATTACTTTAGATACTTTCTGGTAATTTTTTTCTAAGTCTCCATCTGAATAGACTATAACATCATCAACATATGCTGAGCAGAATATGTCTAGAAATTCCTACAGGGTGCTATTAATGAAACGTTGAAATGTTGCTGAAGCTCCACACAATCCGAAAAGACAAACTAGCCACTCAAATAAGCCTTGACGCGAGCGGAAGGCCGTTTTCCATTCATCTTATTCCTTGATTTGTAGACGGTGGAACACAGTGCAAACTTCGACTTTAAACCAATGGGCTCTAGTTAATTGTCGTAGTGCCTCTCGAATCAGTGGAAGGGGGTAACAATCTCTTTTTGTTATCGCATTAAGGCCACGATAATCAACGCAGAACTGTAGGCCACCCCCTGGTTTCTTGGCAAAAAGCACTGGTGAGCAAGCTGGCGAAGAACTTGCTCGTATCCAGCCTTTTTTGGGGAGATCTGCTAGGGTTTTTCGCAGAGCTAATAACTCTTCTTTTGACATTTCCTGGAGGGTTCCATAAGGTGGCTTTTTCTCATTGTCGTTTTCATCCTTTTCTAACTTGATCTCCATGTCGTGCCCAATTCTGTGGGGTAGTAGTTCATTAGATTTGTCATCTATGAACATGGATTTAAATCCGGTGAGTTGATTGGGGAGCTTTTTAATAACTGATTCGATGGTTTATTTTTTTGCTTTGATCAAATTTTTGCAAGGCTTGTTGAGATCTGCAATTGAGGCCGACGCCAGTGTTTTATCTTGCTGGTTGTTTAGCGCTTTCTTTGTGGAGGTGGAAAATGCGATTGAAGATACCAGTTTTGCTTCTTGGATATATTTTGTCTTTTTCTTGGTATACTTGTTTTCTATCCAGCCTTGTTCTAATATGTGAAATATTTCTTCTCCCTGATTTATGTAGAGTGAATGGCCGCTGGTGTCGTAGATGACGTTATTTCTCTCTGCCCATCCCTTGCCGAGGATTAAATCGTAATGCAATCCTTTGATGATGTATCCCCACATACGTTCTCGGCGGCTATTGATATCAAGGGTAACATATGTTAATTGGCTTATATTATGGGAGTTTTGATCATCTTTTGCAAGTACAAGTTTCTTGTGTTCTACTGAAATGCGTGAAAGTTTATGTTTCTCAACGATGTAATCACTGAAGGTAGCGTAATGGAGGCAGTCTGAGTCAAAAAGAGCTGGAATAAAGAATTGATCGTTAATAAAAGTTTGTATTAAAAAGGGTTTACTATCCATTCTTTTCTTTACGTCCAGTATTTCTCTAGCCGACAGCTTTTCCTCCATGTTTACACCAAAAGAATCATACCCTGCTAGCCTCTGCGCACGACTTTGCTCAGAGGCTATGAGTTTTTCGAATCCGAAACAAAGTTGTTAGTTGAGGACTCCTTTTCCATCCAGTTTACTCCTGATCTTCGAGAAGAACTGTAGCCCCTAGGCGTCGGATTTTCGCCGAAGTTCCGATATTTGAAGTCACCCCACCGGTGAGAAGGTGTCTTATTGCGCCTTTCACAACGATTGCTGTCGATACGATGGTTTCTTTCGGCTCTAGAGACTTCTGGTGGAAATGGGCGGGTGTCATTTCTTCGGTCTTTACCACCTGAATCTTCAGCACCGCTAAAAATGTTTGGGTTTGAGCTTGAATTTGACTTTGTAGCGAGTTTATGTTCGCCATTTGTACATCTCCATCTCGATCATATTGAACAGGTGTTTAGCTTGTCCCACTAGATGATGGGAGGACTCGACTAGCCGGACTTTCAATTTTCCAGGCGGGTTGGAAGACTTGTGGATTGTTTTCAGATGTGTAATGCTCTTTATCTGAACCTCGGATCTTTCTAAAGCTAGGGATAGATTCTAACTCTTTTTTCAGGCTTTGAACTTCCTTGACGAAGCTTTTGTAATTAGTTTCGGAGACTCCTTGGCGGTAAGCTATGCCTTGTTGAAGATGTGGGGCTAGAGCAAGTGTCATTGCATTAACCTTAGAAGCACCGATTGGTGCAAGGTGCTCTGCTTCAGAGCAGAGCTGTTCGAAAACGGACCTGAATTTAGCAAAGGTTTGTAGAGGCCCTTGAAGAATCGTGCTGGTCTTTGATTGTGCTCTGAATTTGGCGTCCCTGTAGACAAAAAGTTCTTCAAGGTGAGAGATTAGCCTTTCGCTGCTCCAGTCGTCGGCTAACTTTTGGGCTCTCGTCCAAGGTGCTACCCGTCAATGGGCTTCAGAAGGGAGGGATTAAGAAAATACTGCATAACAGAAGGTTTAAGCGTTGATACGATCTTCTGCGAGCCCTTCGAGATAAATGTGAAAAGAAGAGAAATCTGCAGGATCTCCTGACTATTTTGGCTTTTGGATTGTAGATTTCGTAGATTCTGAGTGTGAACGTTTTGGCTTGGGGTCAGACATCGTCGCAGGAAACTGAGGTGCTGGCTGGGATTCGGCAAGCTGAAGGTCGTCGAGAACTGAGACGATGTCTTCGAGGCTCATAAAATAGATTGAGACTAGATATTAGATATGTGAAGTTACCTGTACGGCGAGACGTCGCTAGTAAGGAATGCAGAGGAAAGAGGGTTAGATAGTCAGAATATGTCACGAAATTAACCGTGATCTAGATAATCGAACGAAGTTAACGAAGTCTATTCTGATTGTCTAAAATAATGATATCCAAAATATGTCTATGCGGTGTAGTTGAAGGTTTACAGCGTGGAGATATTTTACTGGGGTAATGTTAGTGTTATCTAAGATCGACATTACTTAGTCTCCAGACCTTGTTCATGGAACCTATCCTGGTATATTTAAGCCCGTAACACATATCTCCATTTGACGATTCAAAAATTCCCCTCTTACTATCTTCATCTGAGTCCTCAACCTCTTTCTAACCCCGCATCATCTCGCCTCAACGACCAACAGAGAAGTTGAGGTATCGTCTCCCTCCTCAGAGGGGTTTACTCTTTCATGACTCGGAAATACAAATTGGTGGAGTATACTTGATGCCGGAATTGCGAAGAACTAGCTCGGTTACTTTCCAATCACTTACTATGTGGATAGTCTTTACAATTTAACATCTTTTCAGCTTTCTGCTAATGACCTCGTCCTGAAATGCTTGATCCTCAGCTCTGTCGGTGCAAAATATTTAATTCAAGCATCGACGGCTATGAATGATTAGTGGGACCAACATGCCCCAGTCTCCTATAGGGAGCTTGTTATCGACTCATACTTTCGTCACCCTAATGACCTCTCACTAGCCAGCGCATCTCTCTCTAGACTACACGATGCCCGCTCAAGACATGGTGACTTTGCAGAGTACCACTGCCGTCTCAATCACGAGGGCGCTAACATACATTGTGGCTGCGGACAGCTCAAAGCCCCATTGCACTTCCCAGAGTGCCACTTAATCACCCACAGGCCCCCTTGAGCTTCAGCATCTTCAAGGGACCCATGGAAAAAATTTTCCGGGAACCTGAGAAGGGATCCTACGCGTGGCAAAGTGGCTTTCACTTTTTGAGTTTTACTCAAAGACTTGTCCTAGGAATACCAGGAAAGGAATAAACAGATCTTAAAGTCTGCCTCGGCTTGGAGGCTTGCGTTATGGCCGGTTGGTTTAGTATTTCTGGATGGTCCTTTTAGTATTAACCCGAGAATTGGGTGCAATACATCAAAGGGGTGAAGAGCCTCGGCGACTAGCTGTAAAGGTGTAGGCGCTATCATGTAATTAGAGAATTGCCTTGCACACCTAGTTTGGAAGTATCAAGGGCGAAGATATCAGTGCAGTAAGCACTGGCGTCCATGCCTCCATTAAGTCTAATGGGTAGTAGGGACCGTAGCCAAGGCTTGGCGCCCCGAGGACCAAAAATAGAAAACAAGAAAATAAATGACAACTTGATTCAAACCTTCTGTCCATACTATTATCGGGCTTTCCTTTTTTGCGGGTGCGGCATGGAGTGAAGACTATTAGCCTCTTGGTGGTCGACAAAGAGTGACCATAAATGGCATTTCGCCGTTGAACAAAAATCTTTTGTGTTTGGTAGTGGACTTTGAACCACACCCGATTTGAACGGATAACCTTTCGATCTGGAGTCGAACGCGCTACCGTTGCGCCAGCAGTCCTGTTGTTAGGCAATCCATAACAACAATATTATACAGTAATCAAATGTCTAGAAGATTTATCGAAGTTAATATGCACCAGTTCTACTGTAGTAAATCCAAGCTGCCCAAAAAAGGGAGAGAAGATATATGAACAATATACAGGAGGATAGATCTTGCCAATTTGACGGGAATGTACGATGAAAAACAAACCAAGAAGACACATACAGAGATAGTGAAAGTTATGGCAAACCAAGCAGTTACGAACTCTGAAGTCTCGGCAACTAGCAACTGCAGATCCCGAAACTTGGAGAGCGGCCAAATTTTACCAGAGTGAAGAATCTAGACGGCAAAAGCTGAGTTTTCAAGGCTCACCATTCTCTCTACATCGTACCCTGACCAGGGCCCAAAGCAGTTTGGCGGTGCAAATACAAAGTGAGCCCATGGGGCCCAACTGGTATTTACACCGACGAAAAGTGTCCGAAGTATTAAGTCCAGGTTGTCCATGCGGCTACCAATCACAGAATCACAAGCAGATGATTATGTCCAGCCCCCGATGGTCAGATGGTAGAGCTGAGATCTGGCAACAAGCTAGAGACTGGTCCTGCGAAGCAATGATAAACAATCGTGGAGATATCAAAAGCATCACACAGTGGATCCCTAGTCATGGTTGGATTAAGCAATTCCAGATGACAAAGGCGGTCGAAATGCTGCTAAGGGAAAGGAACAGGTCAAGTAATGCTCGGGGCGATTAGAGATGATCTACTTGATTCACATGGACAGCAATATAGTGTGACTACGCTTCCTGAAGAAAATATGTCATAGTTAAATACGATAGGCAGAAAGGTGTGCGGGGCTTTCACCCTAAAAAGCTTCCTCGCGAGTAAAAATAACAGACTGCAGATACCTGCATGGGCCCACAAGGCGGCAAATCAGGATAATAAAATCAGATTCAAATATGCCACGGTAATTATTAATTATCCATAGGGGGACTATTCTCAACACCTGTCAGTGGTGTCCCCTACGAACCTCCAGCTCTCACTGAAGAGTCTGCAGAGCCGAGATTGAGTAACACCTTTTCAACTTTGAGCTGAGTTATCTCCCCCTCCGTCAAAGATACGCTTCCGATAACACATAAGACGACCATGACGACGATCATGATGCTAGAAATGAGGAAAGATAATGCGGTACCAAACGCTACAACGGTAGTCAGAGAAGCCCTCGTCATATTACAACATGTGCTACCCACCGGCGGGCGAACAAAAAACCCACGAAAGCAAAGTAAAAGACCCTTCCGCCCTCAAGAAAAGCTGATTTCGACTCGTCTATAATATCGTCCCTTCTAATCTTAACTTCCGAATCTATTAGCCAGGAGGGCATCTGGAATACATGAGTTACCCGACGAACCCACGTCCGTAACGATTTTTGGATGCTATTCTAGGCTCCTTCACGACAGTCACTCTCGACCAAGACTTTTCTGACATCCTTTCACGATCTTCGGTTTATCCTGCGGCATGAATCAGGTAAAGAGGAAGGAGGAGGCTAGGAAGGTTGAGAGACGCTCTTAGGTATACACAGGTCTGCTGCGCCCGGCTGGCCGGCCTCTTCGTCATAGGAGAGCCCCGCACCCAGTGGTTTTTGAGACTTTTCCCTGCAGCTACACACCCGTAAATGGCCATCGATTCGTTGGCTGGAGAGGGGAGATAATGACGGGATAACGGCACCTCTTAGTGTGTACTCGAATGAAGACCTGTGGGGGTATTACTGCTGGAAAGAAGTCGTGAAGGGGGCATAGGAGGGAGTACACTACCCGAGGCATAGATACTCCCGGCCTGTAGGCAGAAAGGACCTACATGTTCTTACATAGTCGCAGACTATATAGGACAATAAACACATACATATATTAATTATCCATCTATTTCCTATTTGAGTATACAATCATGTAGGAGAGACTAGTCAAATAAAAACTTTTCTTTTTCATTCTAATTGGGGTTTTATATGCTATAGTAGATCGGCGGATCCAGCATGGAACTATTTTACATAGACGTTGGCTCAATAGAAAGAAAAATTTCAAACATCCGAAGAAATTCCCTATGCCACGAAAACCTAGCTCGTAAGATAAAGGGTATTTCTCAGGCTTGTTCATAGATAATCCAGGCTGCGGCCTTGAATCTTGCCTGGAGAAAGAGTCATGCCACGGTGTCCTCTCCGAGTGAGGCTGAGAGTGAAAAGGCTCGTATTCAAGTACCTAGACTTGTGCGCCTTAACCGCCACGAGTGGGACTACATGGTGCAACGCTATATCGTTGGAGCTAATCTCTCAAGCAGACTCTCTATTGTTTGGAAACTCGTGCCACTCGAGGCCTGGTATCGCTGCTTCAAACCACGCAAGCCCTGTCCGAATTCTCGCGGTGACGATACACGGGGCGATACGAGGGTGGTTAGATGAAATTATAGAGAGCTCCCTGTAGTTCACCCGAGAGCTAGAGTTGTCATGGCGTTACTTATAAGTGAGACCTTGAGCATGAATATCGATGGGGTCAAAAGAGTCATGTATTGCAGCTAGATAGCCGGACCTGGGAAAATAAGAATATCAGCCCGAAGTCGTGTCAGATGAGCAAAAACTCGACAAATCTGTCTTTGCGTCCGGGCACGGAGAGGAGAAAGAGTAACGCTACTTATCCCATGAGCTGCTGCTGGCAAGGTCTACACTTTGCTTAGCCTGGAGGACCATGCCATGAAGGTTAAGTTGTGATGGAAGAATTGTAAAGTCTCACCTGATACAGCTCTGGACATCAACGTTGCTCTCAATTAATACTACAGCCTTCCTCTGACAAGAATCTCGAGACACTCTAGAAATGGCCAAGAAGCCGCTGCTTCACCCAAAAGCAGTTCCTTATCTCCAGAGGCGGAGAGAGCTAGTCTGACGATAGATTTATTAGGCCCAAGCAGATCGAGCAAAGGCGCATGGCCACCCATGATAATTAATGGCGACATGGGTCTGCAGAAAATGAAACGTTAAGCCTCTTTGCACGTAGACGGAAACAGTGGCGTAAGCTACGCAGTGGCCGCGCTCGCGGGACCTACCCTTGCACGGCCCGAAGTTACGGGGGTACCCTCATCTGGTTTAGGTGGAATCTGAGTTCGGGCCGGATATTCATCCGAGCGAGAGGCCAACCCGTTTGCAGGCTTCGGGCGAAGATAGTAACAGATTTTCGAAACCATCAGTCTAGCCACTCAATAATATGCTTGCCCAAGTGGTTATTATTTCAAAAATCTGCCTGAAAATCTTGCGCTAGTTTTGGGAGAAACTCGCGTGACTTTGGTTGTTTATTCCATGCAAGGAGGCGCGTCGCGGATTGGTGAAGGGAACGTGGATTTCTAGGCTGATATAACACATCATTTAAAGATAAGCATGAAACGAAAAAGTCCAGAGTGACGATATCGGGGCTGAGGAGGTCAAGTGATTCAGATTGTGGGTGTGCTTACTCTTAGGAGTGGTGGAGTGCGGCATGACCGTTGTATAAGCTAAAAGGAGCCCCATGCGCTGCTTTAGGGATGTTTGAGCATGAACAAGATCATAGCGGAGATGCGCTAAGGCTACATGAGAGGCCTAGCGAGGCTGAGAAAGCTGGTGCTATAACCCAGTAGATCATGGCAAAGTTATAGCATAGCTTTTCTTCAGGAAGAGAGGACGAGTTGCAAGCATTAGGTCTTGAAAAAAGGTTAGGGTGGTAGGTGTAGCTACGGTAGCCGTATCGCTCTCTTCTTCTCATGTAGTTGGTAAATCTGTCTATACCATAAAAAAATTTCATAACATCTAACGACAACCATAGTCGCACCATTAGCCAAATAATTGAATCCTAGAGGCAAAAAGAAGATGTATGCGTCATTGATAATTGAATTTTGTGTGGGGAGGGCTTAGCTCCCGACTAATTCGGTGACAAGAACGGTACCGTCGGCCGATTAGCCGTTTAGGTGTCAATAGGAAAGCTTTGAGGAAGTTAGTGGATGATGGGATTTCTTTTGCTAGCGAAACATGTCGCCGCTGAGTCTGGTAAAACTAGGGGATTGTTAAGCCTGCACCTTGTAAAAGGCGTGTCGGCTCGTGTGTAAGCATAGGGGATGGATGAAGGTGGGCGCAATGTGTCGGCCGGCCGGCAGGTTAAGCACAGCGAAACTAGAGATTCAAGTAATCGAAGCAGTTAGCTGGTAGCCATCACCGCTGCATTCTTGAATAGTGCCCGTTACAATGGAATAAACATGGCCACACTTTGGCTGGCTCGCAAGCATCCTTCGCCGTGTCGATGCGCAACAGATACTGTGCAGTTTGAAGCCCGGTGTCGCGTCGTGGCCAGGTGGTGGAAGAAAGGAAGCGGTATGGGCGTAGGAAGAATAAAGCGGGCCAAATCGCACTGGGACTATGGACGGCAACAGGGCAAAAAGCAAAGCAAGTATCCTCCCGATCGACTTTTGGGGACAACCAAGCGTGCAGGGGCTGCGCGATTCGACGACGCTCGATGAGATCAAGTGAAAGAAGGCCGCCTTCCCCATCATCTGAGGAACATGTCGCCTCTGTCCGAATGGGACGGGCCGGTTCAGATGAAAATGGTTAGGTAGAAACTTGATCAACATTGACGTCTTCCACTTTGATCCATCTAAAGGCAATAGGCATCCAGACACGACAATGGAAGACAGTTCTACGCGTAAGTAAAGAAGGAGAGACTGCTGCAGGGCAATCCTGAATGATATCACGATGTATGCGGTTTTGGGGTCTGACGTGAATGACGAAGCAGCAACAACATTACATCGGTATGTAATGTTGAATCAAGGAGTGGGGCGAGACCATGACTCGATGTGAGAGAAGGCTCGTTTTGCGCCTGCCGTGAGACCGGGATGATTGTGTGCTTTGTTGTTGTTGTTATCGTTGTTATTGGTGATAATCCTCATTCTAGGGAATTAATAGTCTTCGAGCCATCTAGACAAGGCTGACCCGCACAGTTCAGCCCGGCTAGATTCGGGAGATATGCCAGTGGGGCAGCTGAATCATGATCCGCTCCTTCTTTGCGGTGCTGGGATTCGGGATTTGGTGTTTGAGCTGGTCAGCCGCCTCCCGTTGACAGACAAGGGTTCAACGGACTGCGGATCTCGACAAGGCTTTTCTCGTGGAAGTAAGGCTTGAATAGAGCACGCTGCCATTGATGCCTGGACCCCGTCCTGATGGACCAGTAGCCAGGGGTCTTTGCGCGGGAGGGTGGAGGCGAAGTGTATGGATGCGCGCTTACCTACCCAAACATGAGATCGATGCAGTTTTTCTGGCTAGTCGACATTGCTTTTTCGCTGGCCATTCCCTCTGTACCCGGCCACTCGTGTAAGCCGGCAGCCAGGGGACAACGAAGTGGGCATGGAAAAGTCCGAGTTATGGGTATCTCAGAGCCCAAGCAGCCGCGTCTAGTGGGGGCGGGAGCGCGACGAGGATGCGAAGATTCAGATTTCTTGCTGGCCTGGCCATCGGGGTTCATGACTCGACAGGCCAATATCCTGCTGTCCGCGATCCCGACATGAAAAATTCGGATACCTCAAGCGAGCGGTTACCTTGAGAACGCCTGAAATTGCCCTGAATATGAATTTGTGACTTGACTGCCGGGAGCCTGATGGGGTTGTTTGGGGGGAGAGAGGCTCATGCGCCTACTTTTTGATGATGAGCTTGCGCAGAAGAGGCGCGAGGTGGGAAATGCCGATCTAGAAGGGAGAAAACTCAGCTACGCGACCGCGGGCCGATGGAGCCGGACCCCAACTGGACGAGCCACCGACGGGGACCTGAAACCGCAAACTCGGGATGTCATCTCCTGCAGAGTAGTCTGCGCACAGCGTTCACCTGCCTGCAGCTACGACGCAAGTGAGGCAACACGACGGATGGGGGTTTGTTTGCAGGCCACAAGGATTCCGCCAGACGCTCAGTGTCCGTTGTCCTCGTCACGTCCTAATTCAACATGGCAGCGTGTCCTCAGATCCCGTTATCGCCACACAAGTGCGAGCAGAGCGAGGCACAAGTCGCTTCCGCGGTACCAGGCGTGGCAAAGCCTGGACACGACTCGGCCCATGGAACGTCGTGGGCACAGCTGTGGGTTTTGATTGATTACCTCTTGTGCACAAAGCGTGGAAAGGTGAGGGGAACGTTGTCGAGTGAGAGCGACCATCAGTGCAGCGTGTGGGTAGTGATAATAGACGTGCGAGCAGCATGGGCGGCAAACCCCACAACTATCAGCTTGGCTGACAGAGCCGCAGCCGCCGAGCTATGTTAGCCTGAACCTCGGCCCCAACCAAAAGGCCACTTTAATCTGGCGCCTCGACATGGCCATCCCTGCCTCTGATCCACCCTTGACGCCAGAATCTACAATGGCCATTTCATCTACCACTTCTAGTCGCAGCGCATAATCTCGCAGCGAGCGACGTCTCCTTTCACCGACTACTCGCCGCCTAACCTTCGAGTTTCTTATCCGTCTCGCGCAGCTACTGAGTTAACCATGAAGAGATTGCGCCCATTTTTTATCCTACATGATACTCCAGCACCGAGTAGCCAGGAACCACAGGGCAAAGCGGCTGGACAAGCTCATTTCTTTCTTTCATTAAGCTACTGGTCCCCTCGTTTCCGGCCATCACCCTCCCGATTCCTTCTCATGAAAGGTGTCTGCCACTTCTTCAAATGAAATGAATTGGACTCCGCAGAAATTGGCAAATCTCCTTGAATTCATCTCTTATTTGCTGGAGTCAGGCTTCCAAATGCTACCCATGCAATGGTAGATGAGTATCTCCTCGTCTACCATTGGCAAACGTTGGATCTGAATCCTCTCTGCAAGCCTTGGCAAATCTTTCCAATGCTGCTTTGGGGCCACTAGCAACATATAGCCATAGTAGGGATCAGCCCAATAAAATTAACTCTGATTTGAAGACGTAAGTACTGTTCTCGCGATGCAGGTCACGAACCACAGACATTACCCATACACGCATTAACGATTGACTATGGGAAATTCATTTAGAGGTTAATGTAATATATTCATTCATCCATAAAATAGACATGCAATTCCTCAGCTGAGGAAGCGGTAGGGTATCTCGTAAGCGCAACGCGACCAACAGCTAAATCTACCTGTTCCAACCCGATTGCGGACCTTTGACTGCCAATATTTTGAACAAATCCCCAAAAAAATAACGAATAGCGATAGAATTGCTCTCTCCTTTACCTTTTTTTACATCTCAATCCTTCACTGCGCCTGGAATTGCATCTGAATCCCTTTTTATGCCTCGCATATCCGTGTGCATTGTCTAACTAGACATGTTGTCGTGATTTTTCTTGGAACACAAAATCCCGTGAGTTTTTATAGCTTCATCAACTGCGCATCGATAGAATGATAACAGTCGGCATAGTCCGGCTTATTGAAATTTTTCTGATAGTTTGCGTATTTTATCTTAGTTATTAGAAATTCAAGTGCTTTCATACCTCATCTATTTTTTATTTTCATATATATGTTTAATGTTAGATATCCCAAGAAATATTTTTACAGAGACCATAACACCATTAACACCAAGGCACCACTAGGAGAAATTCAAGAGAATGGATGAATTTTTTTCGTACAATCAGGATGATCGAGCTGATCTGGCTGTTATTTGAATTCTGTGTTCTGTGACAGACTGGTTTTTTGTATTTAGTTTATTTTTTTTACTTAGGTTTATTGCTCCGGCCGCTTGAGTATTTCTTCACAATTCGCATCAAAGCGCAGGTTCCATAATCGTATGGAGGACATAAACCTTTCGGTGGCGTCGAGTTGGCGATCACGGCCAAATATAGAGTCAACAAATTCTATACCAGCGTTCTTTCCCAACTGAGATGCATTTTTATTACTTTTTCCAACCTTTAGCATAGGAGTTTCACAGGCTTTCAATAGACGCTTCAGCTTATCTGTTAGGCGGTCTCCAGACTCGATGAAATCATCAATCATCTCCTTATTTACCTGTGTGCGTATTCGAGGCATGCATTCTTCAGCACGCTTTACCTTACCTGCGAGTTGGATCAATAGTAGCCATAGTTCTCCGGCCATGTCAGTGATTGGAGTAGCAGGGCCGTGGTGGAATACAGTCCAATCGTAAATCCATTTACCCAAGCTATTTGCGTCAAATACACTTCCGAGAAGCATGATGGGTTCTTCGGACGGATCCCAATGCTTGAGAGAATAGCCTTGAGGGATTCGATGCTTTCGCGCATCAGCTTCGGTAGCTGTATTAGTGTGATTTTGTTTCTTGGGTGGTGCGGCGGGTCGCGCAGTCTGGGAGCGTTTAGGGGTGGAATTCGAGTGTTTATGACCCCTGCGAATAGGGTTGTCGGTTTGATGCGGTGTATTATTAAGTTCTTCTTTATCGTATGAAAATACTGGTGCCTGAGAAGAGTAATTATAATCAGTGCCATGCCCACGAAAATTATAGCACATTTTTGTCGGTCGACTTCGCTGCGTTGGAGAGTGACCTCCTTCCTGCCATTCATAATATACATTTATAAACTCATTTTCTTCTACTACCTCAAACGGAGCAGGTTGCGGGAAACACTGGCTACGCATGTGGCGCGGCGCTGACCAAGAATATTTTCGACTCACATTGGCTGCCGTAGTGGCGTAGTGTCCATTGGAATTGTATCGAGGGGAGAAAGCTCCGCGCTGGGGAGTCGGCCACGACTCTCCTGAAGACAAATGACGCTGATGTTGCTTTGTAGATGGACGTGCTGTGCCAGGTCTCAGTGGAGGCTGTTGATAGTATCCGTGAAAACCTCCAGATGGCGACGCGGCTGGGGATGGTGTGGCGCTTCGGTATGCAGGATAGTATCCCGGATATCCAGGGAATGGAGTCGCGTAGGCAGCGTAGGGGTTCATGATATCCTCAGCTTTTATTGGTGTCGCTAGTCTAAAGGTCCACGATAGCGACAACTAAGTATATATCGATATTGGTGAGTGTGACGAGTCCGTCACCGTGGTATGTAGTCGGTACGAGGAGAAAGAGAAGAAATCTTTGTGAATGATCCGTACATATCCAGGACTGTTGCTGTGATCCCTTTCCGAGGTGAAGTCTAGATGGTTTCGAAACGACACAACCGATTACTGGCGAAAATTAAGTTTGATGAGCTAAATTATTACCCAGCTCGAGTCAATTGAACGAGTGCAACCAAATATCAATAAAAAATAAATAGTTTGAATGAGATTAAATTGTCGACTGGGGAGAAACGACACAATTTGTAGGAGTGGGGTTGGGGGGGGCGGGCGAGGCAGGAGATAAATAGGTTAAGGAGCCCAAGTCGCTGGATATTAGGCTGGCACGGGTCGCTACTCTGTATGGGTCCGCGGGACGCTTGTAGGCTGCTACTGATGGGGTTCAGCAGAGGAACCCTTGTGATGGACGACCCCCACCCCTTCCCTTCCCATCCCTTCCAATCCCAGCCTCTGTGAGAAGGGGGGAAGGGGCGACTCCTTAATCTTTTCACCTTGGGTTTTCTTATGCTAAACTTCTATAGAGTAACCATTCTCGCGCCGATCTGGGCGCATCTTATGTCAGCCACTTCACTTCAACAATCCGTACCGACAAACAATAGCCCGGTGACTTGGGGGTCATCCGCTTGTGATTAATGGCCTTGGTCGCTTGTCGCATTACACAGGGAAGTTGGGAGATATTCAGGGGAAGATTAAGATTTGACTCGCATACGAATGCTATGGTGTTCGGTGCATTCGCTACAGCGGGAATCCCTGGATCTCATAATAGCCAACGATTGTTCTATTTAGAACTCAGAGCCCGCCGTTTTGTGCAGCCAGCATGTACATGAGCATAACGACAAGCGAATGTGCGTTGGACGGTCACCATCCAGGCCGATAATTCATGGTCCACGGCAGAGTCATGGCTGGCTGTCTCTGTCTCCTACTTTAGCCAGCCACTCACAATCTCTGCCAGCCACCGGGTGCTCATCCCCACGTTTGCGACCGCGCGGACTAGTATTAAATTTCTGAGTTTATGAGCCCCCCGGATTCTTTGATGGAGGCTAAATCTGCTCGGCCCGAGTCCGACTTCAGGGTCGCAGCGGAAGGTGGATGGTCACCATGAACTCTGACCATTTTTACTACTCTCCGAATTTGTTACGCCTGGAGCTTCGTAATTAAATTCATGGCTGGGTCGAGAGGGCCCGGGACACACCTGCTACCCTTTCGATAGGGAATTATTCGTCCAAGAAAAATAACCGGTCATGCACTCAACTCTTCTTGACACTGCTGAGGCAGCACGAACACGTCTCACTTTCAAAAGGCGCAAGCTTGCCGATATTACGGTACTATTACTAGATGAGAGCGGCACTGAGATCTCGCCCTAGCATCTTCTCGTTCTACAGCCGCACAAGCAGAAGTCATCGACACCCCGACGTCCACTACTTGCACGGCTCCGCCAGGGACCAGGACCCCTAGTGACATACGTAGCCGCCGTTTGTCCTCTCCCAAAGATCCACGAAGGTATTAGTCAAATGCTGGGGGTCGACAGAATGGATTTTCACAGCCAGTACCGCTAGGCTGCGAGTTTTTCTAGGCAAAGTACTTGGTCCTAAATTCTTCCTCAGCCTGATCTCGCTTAGTATCCCCTGGCTAGGGTCCGTTTCAGGGTGCTTGCATGTTCTGTACGCGCTTCTCTGCCTCAAAGTCAAATTAATCATCTCGGGCGGCCATCATATTTTTGATTGGGATTCGCTAGCAACAACTTGCACAACCATGATTGATGCTAACCCTTAAACTCGATCCAAGCCTTTGCTTTGAACCAGCTACACAGCTTGCCGGAATCCCGACTCGGTATCCTATCCCGAGCCTCTCACAGACACAACAACAGGTCCTAGCTGTGCTTCTAATGTATCCCCGTCTGTCTTCCCCTATCGGCTCGAGTAGCTCTCAGCTTCTTCACACCGATTCCTCGCTCCCAGCCTCTTCCCCCAATCGCACTCGGGCACCTTCGCCTTTTGCAACACATGGCGTCCTCACCCAATCTGTATCCACTAATCTTATGTTGCCCCCTGATTCCAAGACTTTTCTAGTGCATGAGCCAGCCGGATGCCGCACCGCCTCGGAAATGGATATCTACATTGCACGCACCCACAGTGCAATCCATCCAGTTACCTTCATATTAATATTGGCTACCATGTGCGCGGAATGCCACACTTGACAATCATCCGGTCCACCATCCACAAATTGATGAATGGCCTGGTGTCGCGAGAGATACCGAAATAATTCAAATTTCAATTAATTCTAGCTGGTGGGTCTGAATTTTTTGTCATGCTTTAATGACCCCAGTCAATGTCACCCACTTTATCTGGGTGAAAACACAAGAATCCCGACCAGGATCATAAACGCCCTATGCAGTGCTGGGCTTCTGCTGGGTCATGCCAGCTAGATCCTTGGAGAAAATCTGGCCAGGTGTTGCGGCTTACCCCTCGAACCTTCTGGTAAAGGCGCGCATTGGAGACAGTAGAAAGCCCATCTCCTGCGAACACGTCGCCAGAAGATTAAACAACCCCCGCCCTCTCTGCAACTCGACCGTTAACCTGATAGATTATGTAGGTACACACTGCCACAGCCACAATCTAGAGCGAACAGACTTTGATTGTATTCGCCCTACCCTCACAGACTCCCAGTTCATACCAGGAATTTAAGGTGTGAAAAAATCATGTCTTGTACGGCCAACGGTTTTATATCCATCTACACAGCCAAAGGTCGCGCACAAAGAAACTAACTCAGCAGAGTGACCTATGAAGGACGTGTCCAAGTAAGCTTTTTTAATGAGCATCTGCGCATGGTATGGCAAGAGTGATTATGAATTATTTGTCGACGTGGCTGCTCGAGAGAGACATTTGACAAGTAGCATTGTTGTGAAGCTGTGTTTACATCGGGACGATGGCGCGTTGTTTCATCAGCAGGAAAGCTGTGTGGGCCCGTTCCTCGGCAAGAGCCCAGTGATTTATTTGTGGCGCGTTTCATCGCCGTAAAGTTATAGAGTTTACCAGTACGGAAATATGCTGATCACCATTGGCCCTGCTCTTCAAATGATGGCGGTCGAGCCGGAGGCAGGGATAGGGGCTACAAATTCGGTCCGTGTGGTTAGCAAGCGGGATTCCCCTTCGCAGACTCACACGGATATCTCCGCCCATGCGAGGGAAGGGGATCCAACCACATCAACCGACCGCATACTCTCACGTGGAAACGCACACGCGCCGTCCTCAGGTTTATTAACGAGATTCCTTGGCTGAACAGCTGTAGTACCGACGGCAAACAACCACACATAGAATGCTCTCGGCATCACGCGACACTCTTGAAGATAGGCCGAGAACAATATTTAAAGAGACTACCAGGGTTGACGGGGCTCTTTCTTCAATTTATCATGAAGCCCATTATCTTAGATCCATACTATGGTAATTTAAGTTTAAAGCTGAGACAAAACGTTGACGGGCTCAATCTTATTTGGAATGAATGAACCAAGCTCTTCGGCCAGAGCCTAGCAGGGGCTCTGGTCGAACACAAGATCGAAAGTTAAATTCTCATGTCGCAGGTCGAGAAGACCGAAATCTTCAGTAAGGCATTTCGGCCTGCTCAGCTTAATCATTCCCTGAACAATTCCGGTATATCTTACATGACAATCACGGTTGCTACTAACCACTATCCCACGATTCCCGTTGTTTCGAGTAATCTCCAATTGCAGGATCGTCACCTTTTCCCGGGACGCGCCGGTAGGCTCGGAAGGATTTTGTGGCACTGTTAACGAAAGCAAGAAAAAGGAAAATAAAAACGACGTATCTTGGAGGATGATCTCATTCGTCTTATTGGCACAAGGCCACAAACTATATCTGTATTGGCCCGCGATGTTTTTGCTCCCTGATCAAATTCTTACCGGCCTTTCATTTCTATGGAATCATGAAAGAGTCTAGACTTATTTGAGACAGTCTGTGCGGGTTGTCTGGCTGATTTTGCTGAGATGGAAGCATGATATCTACGATACGATCAGAATAAAATTCAGATCAGAGAAAGTGACAGGACACGAAAGGAGCAATTAGTGTAAAAACAGCTATTCATCAGCCAAATTGATTCAGTTTTTATCACAAAACAGCAGGTAGGGGATACTAGATTCAATGCGAGCCTTCGTTCCTTGACCAGACGTTTTTTGAATGATCGATCGATATGATCACGGACCACCCCTTCCGTCGCAAGGCTACAGACGAGAGTAGAATGTTCCGGTAACTGACTGAGATGACGTCAGTCACATCTAGCTAGAGCAAATGCTGCGAACTTATGCTCGATACAAAGATTCTAATTATACAAGTAATGCTATTCCGAACAGCCGAATGCAAAGGTCAAGTAGAACCATAATCACGGTAAAGTTACGCACGTAGCCCTGTATCGGTCGGCAATTCTCTCCTCCCGGAAAATGGCGGGTAGTCAGTTCATCCACTATTGCCTTTCCCAACGTCCTGCCGCTCTCTCAACCTCCGGCTATAACACTTGTCGAGTATTTTCAACGCTTCAGGGGTGGTGGGTTTTGTTTCACGCTCCTTCAATCGCCTTTCGAAACTCCGTGCTTCCTACATATCGTTTATCTGTCAAACTTAAATACAGGGGTCCCTATATACTACGACTAGAACTGCGTCGCCATCATCATTCTGCAACACCCCATGACCAACTGTGATGAAAGATATTAATCTTTTCATTTTTCACTGTCACCCAGTTGTAGAAAATATTTCCATAAGATGAGTTTTAATTATGTACTAACAAGGAATCCACTCATTTGGTGCGACAAGAGAGCCGTCTTTAGAGTAAGACGAGAAGAACGGGTTTAACGTTTGAAAAGCTCCGCTGAACTAATGTACTCTCGAATGCTGACTAACAACTGGATTTTACGGAGAAGCTTTCACTCTTACCAACTTTAACAGGAGCTAAGCCTTTGATCCCTTGGGTCAGGCTCATAGCGTGGGCAGAAATTCACCGTATCTGACAGAAATTAATCATGCCGCATGCCTAGTCTCGGATGAATAAGATTTCCGCTGTAAGATGACTCCGAAATTGTACTGTGGGTAATAAACCAGGCTTGTCGCCCCCATTCAGTGGAAGACGCTATAACAGGAAAGTAATGCTATGGTTAGAGACTACAGGTGCATAACAAGAACCAGACAAATAAAATTTGAGTAAATGTTTCCCAAAAGATTTTATTCTCGAAGAATAGAAGTAAAAAGTAACGGTTACTGCCTTACTCTTTACCCGGAACTAGTTACGCGCTTTCATTCCAACGTTGGTCCTACATCTCACAACTTAGGCTCAGCCCAAGAGACTTCGGCGTTGTTATTTACCAGCTATACGATAAAGAAGCCCGAATAAATATATGAATTTTATTATAGTCCCTTATGAGTCTAAGACTATGAAGGGCTTCTAGAACAAACCAACTAAATTCTGGCTAGTATTTCAAAGTTAGATTTTGGTAATTTAATATTTTCCAATAGATGTTGAGCGTCATCCCCTAAGGGGGTCCGGAAGTTGTACCTGCCATCCCCATTTTCCTCGAAGGACAAGCCTTGCACTAAAAAAAGGATTTACTTGAGATCTTGATACCCACGGGTAATACTTAGTTGGGATTGTCGAAAAATTCGATCCTTTTATGTTCATAGCTCAGCCACAATCCGCATTTACTATACGCCGATGAAATCTTGATGACAAAGTTGATAGAGTCAAGGAATTCTTGTAATAACCCACATTCACATAATTATCTATCTGATTCTAGGACGTGGCTCTTACTTAATATCATTTGATTCTGCGAAAAATCACATCGGCGGGTAGGGAAATGAAGGCATGACACTTCTTTGTGGTGTGACATAGAAGGTAGAGGTCAAATATAACTCCAGAGTAGAGATTTAGTCACGAGCAAAGGCAATATTAATTCGATTTGATAGGGGTTCAGATGAACGAGTCGTGCTCGATATTTTGGTTAAAAATTTAGGTTGACGGTATCATTATCGCACTACTAATCGACTCCTGCGTAGGTCTATGGTAGTACGGCAACGTGCTCCAATAAATCAGATACCTGCAAACTTCTATTTACATCGAAACGTCGTGGAGGAGTCCGAACTTCCTTTCCGTTCCTACAATCAATACACCGTCTGTCAATGCACCACCTTCCGGAGACAGATACGATGAGAAGATCTAGCTGGATAAATAGATTCTTGTGGAGATGTTAAAATTTACTATGATATTTATTGCAAAACAGTATGATCGGGATAAAAATATTTGGACGTGGAAGAGATCTGAGAGGCTTGGATGAATGGTGTTGTAAGTAAAGGAAGTCACAACTTTGCTGCGAGTTGTAAGGGGATTCAACATTCGAGTAACATGCACAGTGGTCTTGTCACTTTGGTAGGACAAGTTGCTCCTCAATCTCTGTCACCCTGTCATATTTAGCCTCACGCATAATCTTGATTTTCTGGCGAACGAAATATTTATTTCATTTACAGCCAATTAATGTGCCTAATCTAAACGATCGTGGTTATTACAAAAATCGAAGTTAGGTGCTATTCTCCCCGATTAAATCCTTATACAGGCACATTGCCGTCACCGTCATGGTTTAGACTGCCGCTACAAGGATCCGGGGTATGGATACGAAGTTTCATGCGTAGTGGGGGCCCGTTGGATGCCACTTCGCTAAAAGCATGTCGAAATAACTGTTGGATGGAATTCATAGGAAGAGCCGCTAAACAAATGGACTGCGACGTGATAGAAAGATGAAACTTTTATTTCTCACACGACTGTTTATAGGCAACGATTAATAAGTATATTATATATTAGCCATCGTCATTGGGCGAGGACGCGCATTAAGAACGTGAGGTATTGCAAGAGGACACTGCGTTAGAGGCGTGTGAGATTATTAAGCATCCTTCAGAGCGAAACACCGCTCACTATTTGCCGCACTGTTTCCCCACCAGTGCGGCATGGAGATTACCTTCACACCAAAGAACAAGAATATGAGCAACATGTTGAAGTTAAAACCGGCATCAAAGGCAGCGGCGAGAATGTAATTATAGCGGGCCCAGACCTCGTAGCGTTTGTGGAAGAACCAGTGCATAATGAAGAAACTGCCAATGAAGCCGGAGAGGTATCCGGTACTGATATTCCCGTAAAACGTAGACATGGCCGAGAAGAAGATAGTCGTATTCCACAAGTTGAACTTGAGGGGAGATTTTGGGAAGCTACGATGAAGGATGTTGATGAAGACAGGAGCAAGAATGCCGACAATAAAGCCGTAGGGTAGGGGTTTGAATATGGGTTCCTTGAAAAGTTTGTGAGGGCCCTAGACAAAGTAAATATTAGTTTGATGCCGGCCGCAGCAGGTGGGGCCGATGTCACATACCACTAGGACGTACTGCACGGAGGTGCTGAGGGAAGTTGCCAGGGATTGCCCGGTCCACTGATGAGATGGGTCGACCTTGGCACCGGTGAGATATTCACGTTTGGAATCAAGCACCCAACGCACGACGGCATAGTTGATTGGGATGCCGATGGTGCAGCCAAATATCTGAGAGAAAAAGGTGGCGCGCGGGGGAATGTGCATGTAGTGGCCGATTTTCTGGTCCTGAAGCATATATTGCGCACGGTACCAAGCGTCGCCGGCGACAGAGCTGTAAACGGTAGCGCCTGTAGGGTTTTTATTACCATTAATGGTGTTAATCATGAGCCCGTACATCAGTTCATTAAAGGTGCCTATGGGAAGCTGAAAGTTGGATATGGCGTAGAGCCATCCGAGAGGTGTCACAATGATGGCGCCCGTAGCCAAAGCGACAAAATAGGTCCAGATTGGGATGTATAGGTGTCCAAGGGCCAAGATGATGATGACAGGGACACTGGAGAAGAGAAAGAGAACTATGTACCACCAGGTCGGTACTTCGGGGTAGGAGCGCTGCAGGATATTGAGCTGGTCCGAGTAGTGGTGATTCATACTCTCGCCTTTGACGTCGTCATTGCGCTCTCGTAGTTTAATGTATGTGGCCTTGATCTGCGTCCAGCCGAATAAGACCATCCAGGTCATAGCCGAGGTGTAGGCGGCGTAGCTAAAGAACATTCCCCAGCGCATCTGGGCACCGAGCATTAGCGGGCCGTGTTCGGCATAGGCCGTCTGGTTTAGCGTGGCTTGCGGAGTGAGGAGTGACTTGAGAGGGTAAAGAGTTCCGTTCACTGTGGTGGGTCAGGAGATGGACAACTACCCGAAGGGGGGAACCTACTGGTCAAGACTTTGTTCGTCATCAAGCCATACTTGTAGGAGCCGCTGAGATTGCCAAACTTGGCAGCAGGAATGAGGACCCAGCAGTTGATGACGAAGGCGAGGAAGACGAGGACCTGGGTCCAGAAGGGGGTGAGGAATAGATTGCCCGAATAGCTCAGGCCCGAAATGTTGGACCAATCGAGACTGAGGTTGAGGAAGCCCATGCCACCGAATCCAGAGCCGATGAAGTTGGCGGTGGGATTGCGCGGCGCAATCCAGCAGAGAAGGGCTAGCGAGCCGAGCATGGGAAAGGCGAATTCGGGCAGAAATTGCCATAGGGTGATGCCGGCTAGGACGGACCAGAAAATGATGATCTGTCGGCGCGAGGTTGCTGATGGCTTTTCGCGCTGCTTTTTTTGCGTTTCGAAGAGAGCAGTTTGGCATAGTCTGTGGAGGGGGTGATATTAGTATGGGTGTAGGCACAACAGCAAAGACCACTCACGCCTGGAACCTGAAGAAGATTAGCAATGGCAACCAGCAATATAGTATGGGCTAGGACTCACCATGGATATTGGGGGTCATAAAGAAGGAACTGGCGCGAAATGGCGGCAAAGGCGTAGCCGGTCCATACGATCGCCCACATAAACACAATGGCGACTGCGGGGTGGACTCTTTGATTAAAGTAGAGTTCGGCGATGGAAATAGGCGCGTAAGCGAGGTTGTAAGAGGCGCCAGAAGCTGCCGACAGGGTCACGAGCACATGCTCCTTGACACCCCAAGGACCCGGATTGAGGTTGAAGCTGAAGCGGGTGCCGGGCATGCGAATCTGCCAGGCCGGTAGCACCTTTGCCATCCACATGCCCACATAGTCCGAGGCAATCTGAACGAAGAAGATGGAGTAGGGCGCCGATGTGGTCCGGTAATGGCTCATCTGAGAGAGGAAGGCGCCGGGAATGACGAAGAGCAGGGTGAGCACAAAGTAGCGGAAGGTCAGTGTCGGCAGGGTCGGGTCGTCCTCGAGACTCACGACGCGGCGCACAGCGAGCGGCAGGTCTTTGATGGCGGGGTGATCGTCGGGCCAGCCATTGTCAGCAATGGCGGCGGGCGCGCTCGTTCCAACCTCTTCGTCACCTACCTCGATGGAGCTGGTGCTGGAGGCGGCAGACTTGACATCGCTGGACTTGAAGTCGGTAGGGGCGGAGGAGGCATCGTGAGGGCGCGGCGTCGACCGCTGCTTCAAACTGCTGGAATCCATGGAAAGAGGAGCACAAGACACACGCCATGGAAGTCGCAGACATATTCTTACTTATACGCAGGCCATTCGCGGGGCCGCTTGTGGATTGCGCCATGATTGGTGTGCGATGATACCATGATGGAGACAGCCCAGACTAGGCGGAGCCAGGCCACAAGTGCGCCCGCTTACCAGGTAAATCTCTCATGACTGCCGCTAGGGGTCTGGCGGCGGCGGCGAGCCCGGAAGAAGCGCCGGTAGAGACGCCGTAGAGGCGCGACGTGGCGCCGCCGCACCTGGTGTGCGGGGCCGAGAGCGGCGGACGGTGGGCCTGCCATGATTCACCATCCTCGTCGCGCTGCTCTCGCCCTCCCGCAGGATCGTTAGTAATAAAAAGGCGCTGTAGTAACAACAATGCCAGTCGCGGGCTCCCTCCCAAAACGTTGGCGTCGGGGCTGAAGGGGTGAGAGGGCAGTTGAGGTCTCGCTCGAGTCGCATCTAGTGTCCAGTCTCACTTGCTGGGAAATGCCGATCGGCGGCGAGGGGCCCGAGATTCCCGGCTCGGCTGCCCGCGGCCTTAGGGTGGTCCGGGCGAGTGGCAGGAGCGCCTCAACGTCAGCACTAATCAGCTGATGACTAGACTAGTACTCACGTGTGGCTTAACGGCCTTGCATAGCAGCACGGGCCTACTACGTCCCTCGCTTGAGCCGTCATGTGCCTCGATGCGAAGCGATACTTGAAGGGCGGCATTCGATGGCATCGGGATATCACGTTTCGGCCACGGTGCCACCGCCCTTTGACGTACCGACAGACGCTACTGTCTCGCCGAAGTTGATACCTGGCCGTCGGAGACTATCCGTTCGGCTAGATCGGCTCAGTGGCTCGCGGGTTCAAATTTCGCGCTAGCTCTGCGACAACTCTCTCTCTTAAAGCTTTTCCTCGCGCTAGGAGGAGCTACGCCAATCTAACCACCCTACACCATGCGAGAAAGTCGAGCTTCTTGTTTGTGATCTCCGGCTTCCACCGAGAAGAG
The DNA here is from genome assembly GCA_900239735.1 of Blumeria hordei DH14. Taxonomy (NCBI): domain Eukaryota; kingdom Fungi; phylum Ascomycota; class Leotiomycetes; order Helotiales; family Erysiphaceae; genus Blumeria; species Blumeria hordei. The sequence continues at coordinate 7,088,911 of OENG01000023.1, forward strand.
GGAATTGGAAGCTTGGAGTTATGCATATTGTCCATGGCCGTAATGGCGCTGATGAGTTTCTCGTCTGCGGCTCATCCTCATCACTAAGCGGGCAGAGTCAAGCTGGGGGAAACAGACCAGTGAAAATGAGGTCCCGCCGATCATTACAACCGCCAGAGGATCACTCCTGACCGTCGCTAGTCATGGAGCAACGTGAAAGTTTAACAGATTGGGTGATTGACAAGTAAACGAACCCGCATCTTCCACAAGCATAAATGTCACATCATCCAAGTGTATTCAATCCCATAAGGAGTATCACCGATTGTGGTCAAGTTACCAAGCGCACAACACCACTACTCGTCAAAACTCACTCCCAACACTCAATTTCAGCCCGCCGAGCCTGTCGTCTTACATTGTTACTGTTGGAGAGTGTTGGTTTGTTCAGCATGTACGGGAATTAGTTAACGCCCCTTCCAAATTTAGAACAGCTAGTCTATTTTACGTGTTTAAAGTGGAAACCCAACACTGTCTCAACGTCGAAGAGTGCACAGGAGATCTCTGTAATCCTTTGACTACTTTCCTAAGAACATACAGAGTTGTACCAAAACTCTTGCATGAAATTGCTTTCAGCGCTAGCCCATCGAAGCAGGCCTATCCTTGACAAGTCTGTGAGAGAAGTTCTTCTGCTGACCCGGGTCTAAGGTTTCTTACGCAACCCAGAGGAAATTGGCCAGCGAGGCCAGTGATTGCAAACGTCCAGCTAGACTCGAGGGAGACTATATTTTCATCCCATTCCAGGCCCAAATTGATGCAATTCATCTCTACGATTACACACACGATCTCGTCACTCAACTTACTGGCCTCGAAAGACATACCTGTCGACTGACTCAGATGGCGGCGCAAAGATCTGGCGGGGCAGATCCTTGGGATGAACGAGCGAAATAGTATGATATACGGAAAGGATTCAAATGAGGTGGGATATAATCCCGGTACGAGTGGAGATTTGAGATTGGTAACGCATTTCCTGTTGGAATCTGGAAATTTTTGCCCGGATTGTGCGCGATATGAAGACCACGTATGTTTTCCCTCGTCGACTGCTCGGAGTTGCAGATGATCCTAGCTGTCACAATGTTAATTATACCAAGTAAAATGGTTGGATGGTGCAGTGGTACACCATTCGGGCCGTTCTCCCACCTAGACTCTGGGTAGCTCGAACACCACCTACCCCACCTAAGACAGGAGAAATCTGGTTCGAATCCAGTAAAACTCTCACACCACTCTCTCTCTCGCGGTGATATGGTATTTGTGGGATGACGTAAGCGCACTCGGATAGCCACAGTCTTTTCACGCTTTTCCCTGTGGTGGGTCTGCACGGAAGAGCTTACACGCCGTAAGGGTCAACCTCGAGAGGTATCCGCAAATGAAGTCTAAGGTGAGTGTTCTAAACATCAAATTGAGTCATCCTATTTAGAGTACATATCTTGCGATAAAGCCTACATGGGCCTCCAGGCGCCAAATCAGGAAAATTGAATTATTTATTTATACCAGGTAATACGAGCCCTCCTAAAAGAGTGCGGGCGACACTATAAACACCGCCGTGGTTGGATGGTGCGGTGGTACATCATCTTGGCCGGTTTCTCAAGTAATGTCTGGATAGCTAGGACACATATCCCACCCGAGACAGGAGACCGCTGGTTCGAATCCGGCAAAACTTAACTACATTTCTCGCGGCGCTGGTATGCATGGATGATGAAGGCATGCTTGGTTAATCAAAGGTTTTTAAATTCCCTTTGGTGGGTACTTACGGAGGAGGGTCGACTGTTTGTGTAAGCAAACATACCTCATAGTGGTATTTGCAAATGAAATCCAGAGTATGAGTGTCTCTAACGTCAAAAGAGTCATCCTATATGTATACATAGCACCGGTCATGTGTCATAGCTAGATAGCTGAAAACACAATAAATGATTTAAAAAAAAAAAAAAAAAAAAGAGCCCTGCTAAAAGCTAAACTAGCTGGGGATACCAAGCATGCCACGTTGTTGACACACAGCTGAGTACAGACTTAGCGCCTCATTTCATTTGAGTCCTTGCTCCACAGCAACATGCTTTGCGACCACACGACTGGGCCCTTTGCTTATCTCAACTACACTATTTCATTCCAGGTAAGCGAAGTAGCATATACTTTCGATACGAATCTAGAGAAAGATATTCCATGTACTTGCAAACATGGAACAGGTATGAATAGACCGGTGCTCTAATCAATCTGCTAGTGCTCCTAAAAATTGATTCCAGTTAACAACGAGCATTTCGTCCGAATGACTTATGCGCATTCCCTTTCACGTGGCCACGATAGCGTGACACCTTAATGCCGGCCACAAGTGGATGCGCGCGCCAGGAGTGGGTGGCAATGGTTCTAAAGTGCAGCAGTACGCCGTGTTGCCTCATCGCGTAAGTGGTGTCAGGACAGTATGGGCCTCCGTGCCATCCGATACAAGCGATGGCTGTTTCAAATCTAACTAGGGGTGACCACATTTCTCTCGGTGCTAGTTCACGGGACGACAAAAGCACACCAGAGTGACTAGAGATTTAGAAAACTCTTATGAGTGGACTTACGGATGAGGGTCGGTGGAGTCTAGTAATTAGATAGACTTGACAGTGTTAATTGGGAGATGAAGGCTTTTCATCTGACAAAAGTGGGCTAAAATATTTTAGATCCGCCTGGAAATCTTTCATAGACACAAGCCTAGTAGGTTGTGATTGACTAATTTCCACACGAGCACCCTTAGACTAGTCGCCGGCAGTATTCAAAATAGGAGTCTACAAGATGACGAAGAATACATAATTTACTCTAATAGTCCTTCCTCAAAGACATCAAAGGCCGTGTAGATCCTCTCTGCTTATAGGCCAAGGAAACTCGTGCCATCTTTACCGCTCTCTTTCAATAGTTCTACCTATCACAATTCGATATGCAATCAGACTCTTTGAGAACCTCTCACCAATCATCTAAAAATAGGTATTTTCGCGTGTATGGCAGCCAGAAAAGTCCAGCCGAAACAACTTAGTGTGAGCCTGTGATAATATTGAAATACAAAAGCAATCATAGAGGCAAACCTACGCTGACGAAGGGTTTTTAGAGGCCGGCCGACCGAGTGCTGCATACTTGTGTGTACTTGCGACAATCGCTCTCCTTATTCCTAGCCTTCTTTCATTGCCTTCTGTCATTTGCGCCTTAGTTCAACTTGATAGTTGTGATCGAATTACAACAAAGTCTTGATATGGAGTGTACTTTGAAGGTTAGCTTGGTAACACTACCTTGCGCCGTTTTGACGAGTAGGGTACAGCGTAGTCTCATTGAAAACAAAAGTTGTCCCGGTCGACGTTGGCTTCATTCCCGGCGCCGCAGACTCTATGTTGGTAATTAAAGAATCATCGGGGACACTGGTCACAAATGTTGGTCCTTCGTTTCATAATATGGTAGCTGCATGCAGAAATGTACAAAATCTAATCACAGGTTCTGTCAGAGACACCATGGCACTGAGTGAGGCAAGAGGATCATCGTACACAAGTACTTGTTGAGAGCCTCAGCCGTTTACAGATGCGGTCAACACACCCGTCCGAGCTCTTCCGAGTCGGAAAAGTCTTTCAAGATAAGCATTAGACACTAGTTGTGTATGTAGGTCAGCGAACTGTAGACATTCGACATGGTCAAAAAAGTGCACTGGCGTTCGCCGTTGAAATTCGCTCAAGACCTTATGGCGCCCCAACTTCTGTTCACGATGTCAAGTGATCCTGTCCTGTGACCTGGTACGATGTCCTCCCCCTGGTCGAGCTCGATCGATGAAGGCTCAACGTAAGTGGGCAGTATGCGGCGGAGAAGGCAGCGGGACAAATCCTCCTTGACTCTGCCCTTGTTTACATGGCTCCTTGCTATCATGGGTTCGTCGACAAAGCGATAGCGTGTGATATGTTGGCATGGCTTGGACCCGCCAGTGCATGAATCTCCGCTGTCGTGTCCCGAGGAAAAGTGTGAAGATCACCACATACTAACATGGACATTTCCGGGGTCGGATGGTCTAGCAGAAAGTCGTCCGGCCTGCTTTTCCAAGTAGAATAGAGTTTAGCTAACTTCTCCACTCGAGATAGAATAACCGCGGCTTCAGATCCAGTAAACCATTCCGTCGCGTCATGGAATGAACCTATCTGATTTAGCACACTAAGCTAGACGAAGCCTTTTAAGACCCGTCCCTTAGTTTGTTACTCACATTGGACGTTGGAGAATGAATCCTGGCTTACCCAGTTGGTTAATTCAGGAAATGCGATGTATTGTATGGGTGTCCTAACTGACATCGATTTGCCAATATTCCCTGATACTGTGATAAGTCCACTGTTTGTAGAGTCTGTGCTTGGGATGTTGAATTACATAAACTTCTGTCAGGGGCATCCCATACCAACATTTAGTCCTCACCTTATCATCCGCGGAGCCGTGATCATGCAATAACGTCTCCACCTTTAAGCTGAGTCAATTCCACAGCTCTTAAACATACGCTCACAATAATTCCCACTGGAGGATAAGAGTAAACACCTGTATGCGATGTCCTCTACGAACTTGAGAGTGAAATGATTTCCCATGGCCAAGCTCAGTCAAATTTCGAAATATCAAAGGGGATGGCTCACGAGGTGATGATTCGAAATACTCCACCATGTCAATCTTTCACTTTCAACAAGATCTACTCCTACCCAAGCCTAATCAAGTTTAAAAACACCATGTAGCACGTCCTCACTTCAATTAACATACATCTCGTCGACTACTCTTTGGCCTCAGCTGAACACAAAATACGCGCCCACGCCGATATCTACTATTGCAGGAGAAAACGAAGCGTGGCGCACAAATTTGGGACCAAGTTCTTTGGATTGGATGTGAGAGGGATCAGTAAGAGTTTACAAGATGATGTAGAAGATGGATACAGTCTTTAAAGGTATGGTTTCCTGAATTTTGGCAAGGAGTTATACAAATTGAAGAGCATTGTGCGCGCCAATACTTGGCTTGCCAAAGTGCAGCTGACACTATAAAAACACGCAAACGATGGAAGGTGCCGTGGTCTGCCTCCTGGTGGTGTTCTCTGGTATAATTTGAGTAGCTTGGGCTGCTATTCCACTCGGGAAGGAGACGCCTCAGACCATATTTTACGTGGAGACTAGTCAATGGATAATGGAGGCATGTATGAATAACTCAGGGCTTTTGAGGCTTTTCTCTGGGTGGGTATTCACGGATAAGGGCTGACCTGAGGTGAAAAAAAGCCGGCATAACTACTCAGTGGTACTTGCAAATGAAATCTGAGGGATGAAAGCACCTCTTTTAACTTGAGTCATCTGTTATGTATTTTTTCTCTGATACTGTGTTACAGACAGGTAGCTGCATACGCAATTCAAATATGATGCAAATATTAACCACATCCAAGCTCCAGCGACAATAGCAGTGATTAAGAACAGAGGTTACATGATAAAAAACGCTGTAATGGTAGTTGGGGAAGCTCTTGTCATATCCCAGCATCTGTTAACTACTGCTGGTCCAATATAATCCAATCAAAGCAAACTTAAAGGTCCTTTTGCCCGCCTAAAAAGCAGCATTTGGCGAAACAAAAATATCGCCCCTTTCGATCCCACTATCCGTTTTCACTGACCGGGAGAATTTTTGTAAGATACGAGCTGCTCGAGACCTTGACATTTTTCACATTTGAGAATGTTAGGCTAGGCCCCTCTCTAGAAACTACCCTCAACTAAGACTTTCATTAAATTCGATCTCGACCTTAAGTTTTTCCGATAGCCCCAATCAGCGGAGCATATGTGAGAAGGCAAGTCAAAGGGAGAGCGACACCATGCTCTGCGGTCTGCAGCTTCCGTCTAGCTAAATTGTCGAAACCCTTTGAAAGAAAAGCTACGCCTAAAACTTTAGCCCTAATTTCAGAAGTACGAGAGTCAAGTGGTCAGTGTTTCTTGGAGATTTAACTCTCCAGCTGCGTATTTGCAAGTAGTTTTCTCTTGACTGGCTAGGCAAGAGAGGTTGCTACGGGATAATGTAAAAGGACGGAGGTCACGATGGCTGCACGCAAGCAATGCCACAAAATATTTTATAATTTTCTTTGAGAGATATCACTCCAGCGGGACTAAGCCTATGTAGGGTATGCGCTGACGACCATCTTACATTGTGCAAGAGGCAGACCCATTTGTCACAATCCACTTACTTGCAAAGCTTTGCCCATGAGTCAGCCCAGCTGGACAACACCGGATAAATCCCGTGGCGGATAATGGCTACTCTAAATATGGGCTCTAATAAAGTATGAGAGCTCTGCCGTAGATAGAAGCCGCCAATGAAGCAAAGATAGCCCTAATCTACAGGCAAAGTGGACTCGCACGTTCTGGTGTAGTCTCGGATCGAGTAGGATATGAAAAATTACACCTAGCATCCCCCTCAAGCCCGAGCGCTGTAGTGTTAGTGTACGTGGGAAATCCTGTGGAGAATTTTTGCTTCTGAGCTGGCCAAACAGTGATAAGAGATACCGAGCACTTTATACGGTCTGGAAAGACGCCGTTATTCGTGCATCGACGGAGAACGCTCGACTTTCCCTGGGCCAAAGGCTGCCTTGCTTCTGCTTCCCTCGTATCATACCCCAGGTACTAACGGGCCCATCAGGGGTGTCCCAAGACTCACCATTGACCCACTTCGGGACGCGAGATGACTGGCTTCAAGCTTGCCTGATCCCATCACTAGCGTGCGCCAGTCATGTTCATCTAAACTGACCTGAAAAACACCGAGAAGATGAGGGATAATGATAACAACCGTCGAGCGCTTTCACTTTATAGACGCGACCAAATGTGTACTGGCCCAATCTGCGGCAGCGATGCCATTCCAATATGCACCGCCATAAGGTCTTGTTGAAATTGGTGCCAGTTCGCCATGAAGACCAGCATTGACTTTGAGGGTAAAAAAGGATTATTCCTTTACTAGCCGGGCTCATGGTTACTCATACATTGACCAGCCTCCCCTTACATAAAACAAGCGAGGAGTTTCGTCCTTCGATTAGTGGTGGTAGTTGGATTATATAGTACTATGATGTCAGGCGGGCCCAATCAACAACTCTCTACTCTTATTTTCAGACTCTTTAGTTTCCCAACTCGCTTCACTGGGCCATGTTAAATAGAAGCCAAAAAATTCAAGCCCATGTATAAAAATCTCCCTTCAACAGTTCTGTCTGCGTCTTGTCACCACCTCTGGCCTTCGAGGTGAAGCCGGAATGCGCACTGAATCTTAACTGAGATCATCTCTCGATTCCATCGTCGCCTTCCTTCCCGGAAAATTCCAGATACTCTACTACTGGAGAAAACCTTCCAAGGATAATCTCGTGAAGAGGCGCCCTATATCAGCTCTACACAATATCTTTTCTACTTTTAATATTAGCTCATTTTCTCCACAGTCCATGAGTACGAAAGTCATATAAGTGTTCTATGAATATGCCCATGGATACTTGCGCCTAAGGTGGTATAACCTTCACCGTGCCTACTTTATAGCGGTTAATGATTGTTCTGTCCTTAACCCTGGGCCTGATGAAGGCCGACAAGATGACGAACAACATTGCTTGTCATACAAGATAAGAGGATGAGAATGCATGAAATAGTAGATCAGGCCATTGCAGATAGGTCTGATCGGTGCAGAATGGATATAGGCATTGTGGGTGTAGTCGGAAGTATTATCGCACTAAAGAGGATTCAAGTGCGCAATATGTACACGTCTGCGGGCGTGACTCTCAGCGCTCATCGGAAAAACTTGCATCAATTTTCATCTTTACCATCGAGCTTTAAAGCTGTTTGAACAGTTTTATCTGTCCTTCATATTCATAGACTCAATAGGGACTTCAGTTCTGTTCTAATCTGTACACGTTTCCTATCCCTGTTAGGCCTATTCTCAACACCTGTCAGTGGTGTCCCCTACGAACCTCCAGATCTCACTGTAGAGTCTGCAGAGCCGAGATTGAATTAAAAAGTTACCACTTTGATCAGGATTCCCAATCACTTTCGCCGTCTTTATCGTATTCATCACTCAACATATTCCCTTAACATCATTATCATGAAGCTAACCACCATCAGATCAGATGGTCGGGTCGAAGCCCTTTTCATCGTCAACCCTCGGTCATGGAGGAAAAGCCATCCGATGAGTTTCCCGAGCGTACACAGCTCCCGATATGGAGATGGTGGATTGGATCAGGCCGGCCTCGACTGTTACAAAGAAGGAAGATATAGATGAATATGCGCACCTCATGTTGTCTCGGTTTCTAGGCCTCGCCTGGCTGGGGCTACAGGTTTTTGAGACTTTTTCCCGCGCACGCAGTTTCCATTGCCATCTTTTTTTGGTAGAAGGTCCCGTGGAAAAGGCGGCCGAATTCTACGGGTAAACACTGAGCTGAATAGCTATTCACGACGGGCAATATATCTATGATCTTTAAAGAAACATAAGAGGCAAGAGGCACTGTACAAGGTATGGCATGGGTCAGAGAGGAGCCAAATGCGTTAGATGTTCTATGACTCAAATTATACAATGAAAACATCACACCATCACCATCCTCTCGTATTGGTTAGGCCAGTTTAAATATAGGTAGCAGACGTGTTGGCGCATTTACAGACTCAACAAGGCCAGCATCTTTTGATTCCGCGCTCAAAGACTTAATTACACATGGATGTCGTCCTCCCAAAGAATCTCATAATTTACAGATGGTATTATATCAAGAAACTAGTAAAAAAATAAAGAAATTCGGTAACATCAATTCATGACCCTGTTCCAATTAGACTTGTCATTATGCCCTTTCGAATAAATTTGTAGGGAGGGTAAGACTGAACATCTGTACGTGGTGCCCTCTACGAACCTGGGAGTGGAATGTTCTCCCAGAGCCAAGTTCAGTCAAATCTCGCAATATCGAACAAGTTGGCCCATGAGGCAATGATTCAAGAATTTCCACCAAATCGGTTTCTCACACCCAACGAGATTAATCCCCACTAAAAACTCATCAAGTTTGCAGGTACGACTTATTACATCCTCATTTCAATGATCACACCTCTCGTCGACTTTCCCTGGCCTCAATTGACCACCACGTACACGCCCATGCCGATATTTATACCCGACGGAGGAAGCAAAGCGTGGCGCACAAATCTTGGAGACAGTTCTTTCGGATGGATGTGAGAGGGATTTGGAAAAGTTCACAAGATGATGTAGCGGATGGCCACAATATCGACGGGCGTGAAGTTTAGAAATTTGACAAGGAGTTTTTACAAATAGAGTATTGTGCGTGCCAAGACTTTGGTTGAGAGTGTGCAGGTGACACTATAAACACCGCCGTGGTTGGATGGTGCGGCGGTACATCATTTTGGCTGGTTTCTCAAGTAAGGTCTGGATAGCAAGGACACATATCCCACCCGAGACAGGAGACCGCTGGTTCGAATCCGGCAAAACACAACCATATTTCTCGCGGCGCTGGTATGCTTGGATAATCAAAGGTTTTGAAATTTCCTTTGGTGGGTACTTACGGAGGAGGTTCGACTATTTGTGTAAGCAAACATACCTCATAGTGGTATTTGCAAATGAAATCCAGAGTATGAGTGTCTCTAACGTCAAAAGAGTCATCCTACATGTACATATAGTAGCGGTCATGTGTCATAGCTAAATAGCTGAATACACATGAAATGATTTAAACTAAGAAAAGACATCCAAACAGATGGAAAGTCACGGCCTAGGACTTCAAACTCGGGAAATGTGAAAGCCAGTCTCTGTTTTCTTTGGGAGGCGGGAATCGCCTCACGCAGGCTATTTCCAGCTCTAATTGAAGCTGAATCAATAGCATGACCACACCTGCTACTTGGAAACCCTTTGCAAAATATTATGAGCAAGTACTCTTGGATGGCAGAATAATAACAATCCATTTATGTCCTATTTGAGTTTACAACTATGTAGGACGAACTTTATGATTACAACGTTTCTTTTTCATTCTAATTGGGGGCTCCTGAATGGCGGGAGAGAAAGCGTAGATCACTGAAAAGGTCCACACTCGACAGTCTTTTTCTATCCTTTTGCCTGGTTAACCTACACGGACCCCCTGTTGGTTAAAGAAAGCTGGTATCCATCAGCACACCGATAGGGGCCAAGCAGTCGGAGGTTAATCGTTTGATGGCTAATTTTGTGCTGTGCTGGCTCTGTTGAGTTGTTTGGAGATATGGGGAGAGGGGAAAGGGCTATTGTAGTGGGAAAGGTTGAAAAATATAGGCTGGTGCATAGATGCTGTTCATGTGCTTTACAATCTCTTCACCGGCCGAGATTTGGGAAGCATCTATCCGAATAATATCATACTTCACATTAGCCATTAGATGATCTTTTCAATCGTTGGGATGTGCAGCAAGTATCTACTTCATAGATCACCATTGTCAGAACAAGTTTGTATTTGATACCTATTGACACCCATTGGCCACAGTGTTATGCGCTCCGTATTCCCTGTGTCATAAACCTAGCTTAATCGTGCCATCTCCGCGACTAACCATTGCACATGAGCCCATACCACTCCACCGACGGACAGCAGAGTCATATAATTGCTATACACCTCTAAGCTCATAACCACAATATTCTGCCATTCTTTTCCCTACTTGGCGCTCTAGCACTCCCCTTGACCAAATACTAGCGGGTAATAGACGCCGGTCCTTGGAAGGAGATTAGCGCCAATTATCAAGCGTTTGGGAAGTGACTAGGCTCTGATGATTCATCCTAGACATTCTTGATGAGAGGCTCTCTGTGAAACCAATAGATTATGAGTAAACGGATAACCATTTTGTCGGCTACTAGTGGCGCATCGTTAGATTCGTTTTTTGAAGCTGTTAGTCATTCGAGTGACAATTCTGTTTCCCATGGGATCAGTTCTTTTTTCCGCTCCCTCAGGACCAGATATCACTAGCAGCGCCAAATATGGCCAGAAGAAGTTCCTTGAGCCTTGGAGCTCTTTCGATTTTATCTAGAACCCTAGCTGTTTTCGTCTATCTAGAGAGGAGGGGTTCTATTGCCTGTCGAGCTTTGGTCCAGATCTGTTACGGATTGCGCTTTTTTCCTAGTGACTGTAGCACGGCACAAATCATGATTACGTTGTTAGCTTCACTATATGGAGAGACTGAACACCTGTCAGTGTTGTCCACTACGAGCCTGGGAGTAAAATATTCTCCCAGAGCCGAGACTAAGTTACGCAAAAGGGTAGGATGAATATTTTTTTGATGGATTTTCGGCTCGAAGGAGTTGTATTCGGTATTTTGGTCGAAAATTCAGTCGGCAGAGATTTTACAACCGCTAGAAAGTCTAACAATAGGTCATCACTGCCAACATACGATTCAACACATAGGTGAAGTCTGAGGTGGTCCGCTCATTTATGTGGGACGAGGTAGATGTTCTTAATGGTAGTTAATCTGATCCGGCCCAGCTCCACTCGTGCTTAAGCTCCAGTAAGAGTGCGTTAGGTGACATGTACCTAGCATGTAAATAAACAGAATAGAACAGAATTATATGGAGAGATGTTTAACTTGGCCATACAAATGTAGAGTTGCATCGAATATGGAATCATGGACCGACACGACCTACTTTCGCTATGACGAGCCTGCTCGGACTATCGAGGAAATGGCGTAGCAGAGCAGATAATGTGGTTACCGCATTAGGAGTTAGGACACCTTGAGTAGCCTCCCCTCGGCGGACAGGTCTGAGATATTGGTAGAAGATGGATATTATTCGGCAACCATTCTTTGTTTAATATCGTCTTTTTGATCGCCCATCACAATATCAGTGACTTGAACACCTTGGCCTATTTTTTGGCTGCCTCAATCTGTTTATTTCAGTATTGCTACTTAGCTGCTTCAACTGCTGTTCAAAGGGTCTTGCGTGGTTCTGTTGCTAAAGATGTATTGTATTTTTTTCCTTCAAATTACGGCCACTTGGATCGGCACTCATCATTCTGCCAAGGACCTGTTCTGCCCCTCACTAAATCTGGTGCTATACCGGATACTTTTAGAGCATTTCCGAGTACTTGGTACAGGTCTGTGGTGGATTTCTCCATGTTGTCCAATGTTGTCCAATGTTCAATTGGTGATATAAAACAATGATAATCTACCCATTGTTCTGAAGTCGATTGAATTTCAGGCTTATTAACCTTGAGAGATTGTTTACGGGTCAGCGGCGAAATCGGCTGCCTTCTTATGTTTCAGCCATAGCGAAGTAGAATTGAAGTCGCGGTATCCTTGCTTTCATTCGATTCTGAGCTTGACTTGAGTTCAAGACACCATCATCCAATTTTGGCATAGGGTTTGAGCCATGCAGTTATCATCTGTTGATTCGTGTAGCCTTACAAAGTTGGAGCAATTAGTGAAAGCGTATCTCCCATCACGTTGTCTGCAGCATGTAATTTTGGTGCAGAAACGTGTGGAGTGGAACTCCCAGAATTTCTAGTACCAATCTGTTGATCCTCGCCACACCAATAGCATAACTGTTGGAGTGTAGAGAAAACATCAGAGTTAGACTTGCCTGAGAACAGAAAAGAATTTCAGTTTGCTTAATTGGTTAATAGACTACTGATAATATGATATTTTGAAGCATTTATCATAGGCTTTTGAACCTTGCTGGTTGTGTGTTATATCTCGACTGAACCCATCCAGAGGGATATTAGCACAGATATAATCTTTGCCACAAATAGTCCCAAGGTTACTGCCGGGTTACTTTACGCCTTGCTTTTGGCCCAGGTGTCAATATCTTCGAAATTTCCTGCACAAGACCATGCCTTTCTATTGGAATATTATCGTGTAATTTGTTTGTTTAATCCATTTACATTCTTTCTAAGTCTAAGACTATTGTAGGATGTGCATCAATTGACGCAAACTAGCCAATATATCTATCAAAGTTCCTGCTCATTTACTTTCACTTTCATTTGAACCCTGAAGAAACCATACCTCATAACGATTTTCATCGTGTAATCCATGATACTAGAATGATATGAATAATGATTCTGATAATATTTGATTAATTGCTTGCTTGGTTACATCTATCTGAACATGAAGATATCGCTTTGTCATATACAAGTCTCTTGTGCTAGCCTTTATCCCACATGACTACGCCAGTACTACCTGATCGTAAACTGAGACTCATTAACTCAGTCACATCTGCCGTTGCCTATGTATCACTAGACTCTAGGTTAACAACTACGACACAATGCTAAGTATATATGACACTCCTTGGCTGCGACTTCCTGACCCGGATGCTTCACCCAAGCATATATGACTCTGCCTCAAACTCATCATGCGTGGTGGTTTGCTGCCCCTGCTAAGGTATCGATCATAGACCTTATATCTGTCCTAATTAGACATTTACAAGTCATGCTCAAATATAACGGTCTACCTGCACATGATAGGGAAGTTTCAAGATTATACATGCAATTTTTGTGGGAAAAAACGGCAAAATGTGCAGCACTTGGTATTACACTGTCCAAAATTCCAATGCCAAAGGAACAGATGCTTCAAGGGCATAGGGCGAAGAACACTTGCGATCTTGTTTTGTCCAAAAAGAGGTTAGGGTGCATTACTTGAATATTTGGATACATCCAAGTGCATGGCAGCACATAAAGGGAGGTAAATTAGGACATATAATTGCGAAATAATAAATTTGGATTGAGTGGGTAGTGATTCATTGGCAGGAGAGGGTTAGAATTAAAAATTACGAATGTGTCGTGGCTAGATAGCTGAATACACTATGAATTTATTTTTTTAAAAAAAAGGCATGCTCACGAGATTTACAACACTTTCCTTTCTTTCATCCTCTACTTTCTGCATTTCATAGGCACTACCCAGCAGACTCGGGTGGAGGCGCCCCTTTTATAAGTGTTGAACACTGGAAATGTTCTCGAATGGGACTTAGACACAGTTGTGGTTCAATTTGTAAGAACTGCGGTGTAGACGTTGGGAGGGATTGGTATTTGCTAAAGTAAAGTAGATAGTTATGTGATCTAGGATGGTTATCTCTCTTTGGGGGGCAGTGACTGACCACTGGTCTATATTCATGATAGTTGGTTCGTGCACTACCATGACTTTTCAACACCATAATACTCAATCGATCTCTACAACCACTACGTAGTTTTCATATATCGTGTAGGTATAGCGAGTATGTTGATCCATGACCCAATCCATGTAATCTTATGTTTTATGTCATGTTGAACAAGGATTATAACAGCCTCCCAGAATTGGGAAGCGTTGTAGATGACGATGGAATGTCAGAGGTCATTGCATCGAAAGTAATTTCCAAAAAGATTAATCAAATTGGGGTTTGGCGTCTGGAAATGTGATGGTGTGGTGAAGTTGTCTTTGATAAATCAACCAAAACATAAAATGCTTATGTTTGTTATCCTAGCGAGTTTGTGGATATGTGTTTATTGTCCTATTGAGTCTCTTACTATGTAGGGACATGTAGGTCCTTTCTGCCTAGAGAACAGAATTATCTATGCTTCGGGTAGTATACTCCCTCCTATGCCTCCTTCATGACTTCTTTCCAGCAGTAATACTCCCACAGGTCTTCATTCGAGTACACACGAAGAGGAGCCATTATTCCGTTTTATCTCCCCTCTCCGTCCAACGAAACGATGGCCATCTGCGGGTGTGTAGCTGCAGGGAAAAGTATGAAAATCCACTGGGTGCGGGGTTTTTCTCTGACGAAGTGGCCGGCCAGTCGGGCGCAGCAGACCTGTGTATACCTAGGAGCGTCTCTCAACCTTCCTAGCCGCTTCCTTATATCTCCCCTGACTCATGCCGAAGTAAAAACCGAAGGTCGTGAAAGGATAACAGAAAAGTCTTGGTCGAGAGTGACTGTCGTGAAGGAGCCTAGAATAGCATCCAAAAGTCGTTACGGACGTGGGGTCGTCGGGTAACTCATGTGTTTCAGACGGCTTCCTGGCTAGTATGTTCAGAAGTTAAGATTAGTAGGGGCAATAGAATTGACGAGTCGAAATCTGCTTTTCTTGAGGGCGGAAGGGTCTTTTAATTTGCTTTCGTGGGCTTTTTGTTCGCCCGCCGGTGGGTAGCACATGTTGTGAGATAACGAGGGCTTCTCTGACTACCGTTGTAGCATTTGGTACCGCGCTATCTTTCCTCATTCCAAACATCGCTATCGTCATCTTGGTCGTTTTGTGAGTTATCGGAAGCAAATCTTTGACGGGGGGGAGATAACTAAGCTCAAGGTTGAAAAGGTGTTACTCAACCTCGGCTCTGCAGGCTCTACAGTGGGAGCTAGGGGTTCGTAGGGGACACCACTGACAGGTGTTGAAGTTAATGAGCCAGACCTAAGGGGTTGGTCTGGTGGTTGCCGGGTGGACCGTGGATCGCCATACTGTACTTAGATTCTCTGTCTCCATAGAATGAAACGAATGCCCCTTTCCCACTTTTATTCAAGACAATTTACTGGTGACCTGCACAGGGGATTTTCCTCGGGTCGTTGTCATTGTCTACTTTGATCTTAACTATCTACCTACTTTATATCATCGGTATCGAGACGTCAGGTGGTGACTATTAGTAATCGTGTCGTGTGGATACGGTCTATTTATCGAAGCAGATCATCTCACGCGTTGAATGGGAGTCAACTGTTATTGGGAGCTATCTCGAGTCCACAGGCTGAAAATTCATCCTGAAATTTAGTTGGCAGCTCGGTGGTCTATATACATATTACGACCTAGTTTTGTGCTGCTGGGTCGAAACGCGTCATCACAGTGCCTGTTAAAGAAACCGGTTTCGTTCAAGTGTTGACCCTCAAGTGTGAATCAATTACGAAGGCCCCATTATTAAGTTAACTTATCGGCCTAACATCTGTGATCTGGAATTGGTGTAGAAGAAGGTGGAAAAATAACAACAGAAGAATAAGGAAGATTACAAAGGAAAAAAAAAAAATAAAAATAAAAAAAATAAAAATAAAAATAAAAAAAAACGGCTTTTGATTTTAGTGAATTGCGTGCTGAGTTGGAAAGAATCTGGATTGGTGAAGAGGAACTCGGAATGGCAAATCGAACACTCCCAAAGTTTGAACAGGCGGGAAGGTTTGTTGGAGAAGGAAACTCCGGAGCAAGGTGGCTGTCACGACTCGAATATGATTTCAGGACGGCGGGGCATACGACGGTCTCACCAGAAAATTTTTTCTTCGCGATTGATATCCTTTTTGAAGACGAAGCGGCAGGATGGCTTGATTCAACTCCGGAATTAAGGGCCTTCATTGACGACCGGCAGAATTCGACAGATGAGCAGGTGGCTGAGTTTAAACAACAGCTAATTGAAATGTTCCCCGCCAAGTTGGTAAATCACGTCGAAGGGAACCTGCAAAATGATATCCAGGATTTTATGCAGAAGGAAGCTGAACCACTGACAGCATACTATCAGCGTGCGCTACACATTCTTCGTCGGTCACACGGAAGGGATGCCCCAAGGACAGCAGCTCTGGGCAGACCAATGATTCCTATTGAGCAAACAGTGCTCAACTCCATTATCCTTGCGTTCCTCAATGGGCTTCGTGATGAAGATGTCAGGTGTGAAGCGCTTTCCAGGTCCGCGCTATCATGCGGTTCAATGTGGAGATGTCAAGAAATAATCCTTGGGGTTAAGCAAAGTCTAGATGCGGCTAAGGAAGCTAGAGAAAGAGCCGCTGAGAGGAACGAAATGGCGCAAATTCGAGATCTATGCTCATCTCATTACGGGAAATCCGTCTCATCTGTGCTTGCAGACTTAAGTTCTGGGAGGATAATGGTACCTAAGCCAAGGCAGGGCTTCAGCAATGAAGCCTCATATTATCAACCTCGGCCTCCGCATCATCAACAACAACAGTTTGGGAACGGGTTCAATCATGCCAATAAGGACTCACCTCCTGCCCATCAGACTCTTGGAGGAAACACCACTAATCGTCAGAGCACATATAATCCTGGGAACGTGTCTAAGAATGCGTTTGTTAATGGAGCTGCTATCTACAAGGCGAGTGATGGACCGTTGTTTTTGGATGTGGCCATGTAGGGCATATTAAACCGAAATGTCAGAATCTGCAACTTCAGAACTGGGAGCAAATTCACCTCAAGAATTTAATATATGATCGCCCTCAACCTCCGAGAGAATCAAACTCGGTACACTACGGTCATAGATACGGTAGGTGGAAAGAGAGTCAGGATTTTCACCGTCCACTAAATCCTCACTCTGATCTGCACAATCTAAGTGAAAATTATTCCTCTAGATCTCGAGGAATGAATGGTAACTATATGGATGTCCCAGACCAACCTCAATTGAACTCCGCTTTTGGATATAGGCCAGAAAACTACGGTTCAAGTCAACACAGCCTGAATCACCCACCAGCAAGGACTGAGAGTCAGGAGACGCATAGAGATGAACCTGAGGGATCTTGGAGAGCGGTGCCCAAAGTTCATTTCGCGGATCAAAGAGATGCGGACTGTTCACTCAGTCAGTTTGCCGACATCGATATACCAGATGATCATTGGCAACACACTGAATCAAAGGCTGCCGAACTA